>LPNX010615032.1:165670-250964 GCA_001517045.1 Pseudotsuga menziesii
AAGTACTTTCGGGTATATCTGGAGTCCCCCTTAAGCCTAATTTAAACAACTCATACTCCAATTTTAACTTAAAATATACCAAGATGCAATCAAAACACATTTATTCCAAACACATGCAAGCACACTGATCTCTTTTGACTCCATTTTTTAAGGCACTAGTCTTTTCCTACTTCATATATAGATTGTGTATCAACTTTGTGCTTTCGTGTGTATCTTCGTATCTTGTCATCTTGATTGCTTATAGTTAAAATATTCAAACTCCTAAATAACTGATTGAGTACAACATCATTACACTAAGAAATCATCCTTAGTAACTTAATAGGGTCTACCCCCCTTGGCTTCATTAGGAGTTGAGCCTAAACGGAGGAGTCAAGAACAAGGTGACAGCCTTGACTCGAGACTTTCCCCCAAGGACACACCGAGTGGCTTGAATATTTTTTCCACGTGATCCAGGTGTGTGAAAAGGCGGCAACACTTTTTGGTACCATTGCCGGGGATAAATCTGATCTAGCAGAACATCGTTATTCTAAAGTTAGATCAATGGTCATGATGAATAGCACACCCAAAATATGCATCCACAATAATACGACGAAGAGTTAATCAAAGAAGTGGATCATGAGATTTACAGTGGGAATTAATAGCTCATCGACGAACTGCACTTGCATTAATTTGTTCTTTCAAGGATTTGAATATGAAAAAGGAGGGACACTTCATACATTCTGATTAACAAATCCTCATTGGGTATTTTTTGCAAATCCACCAAGATCGTTGGGAGTTGTGGTTTATCCTAAACCATGCCGTTATTCTCCAAAATAGCCAACCTACTTGTTACCACCTAAGTTGTACTTAGTGGTTTTTATCAAGTGAGCCCAGTGAACCGGACAGGGATAACTTGTTCGGACTTCAAAAATACCTTTGGAAGTACTTCTTGGAAGTGCTTGTTGTACTATATCACATGTTCATACCCCATGAGGGAATTGTAATAAATGTTCTAGCATGATAGTGTCTGTAAAAGANACTTTTTGGTACCATTGCCGGGGATAAATCTGATCTAGCAGAACATCGTTATTCTAAAGTTAGATCAATGGTCATGATGAATAGCACACCCAAAATATGCATCCACAATAATACGACGAAGAGTTAATCAAAGAAGTGGATCATGAGATTTACAGTGGGAATTAATAGCTCATCGACGAACTGCACTTGCATTAATTTGTTCTTTCAAGGATTTGAATATGAAAAAGGAGGGACACTTCATACATTCTGATTAACAAATCCTCATTGGGTATTTTTTGCAAATCCACCAAGATCGTTGGGAGTTGTGGTTTATCCTAAACCATGCCGTTATTCTCCAAAATAGCCAACCTACTAAAAGGCCAAGATGTTGTCACATCATCCCACTCAAAAGTAAGCACCAGTCAAAAATCGAATGGAAGATCCCAGTGTTAACATTGAAATATGAAGCAAATTCCAAAGAATGTGCCTCCATCAAGGGTACAATTTTCGTAAGCAATTCGCAAAGAATCTGCCTCCATCAAGAGTACAGTTTGCCTATGAAAAATAAAAGAAGAAAATGCTTATCGGTCATTGGAAAGTTGTTACAACAACTAGACAAAATTTGTTAAAGTAGGGACACTTATCCCATTGATGTGGAAATTTTCAGCCAATCAAATGCTTGAATTGTTAATCGAAGACCCTATAAAATCAAGAGTCAGAGATAGAATAAAGGTTGTCAAATGTTTCAAGAGCTGGGAGGTCCGAGACAACAATGGCTATCAAAGACATTTTGTTTTTCTTTTATCATTAGTGTAATGATCCAAATGATTCATTCCTAGAGAATGAAGAGAAATGTCTTCCTTCTATTTTTTGTGCCAAGCTTCTTAGTTTCCACATCTTTTCTCTCTTTTGTTATTTGCACATCTTTTCTCTCTTTTGTTATTTGCAGACTGTATTCTATACGTTTGAGATCAATATTTAGTGATGTGTGAAGTTTTCATAGATGCTTGATATTTTATATGTTTTGCATAATTTTTTTGTGTAATAACATAATATGGTGAAATCTTAGCGAATGGTTCCTTCCTGTACCTAATAAATGTATACATATTTGTTTGTAAAGTAAGTGTTATCCCTAGATTCATATTTTATGCCTAGTTCTTTTAGTTGTGTTAGTTTTTTCGTCATCCTGGTGACCTCGGTGGCCCTTTGAGGCAACATGGAATCCTTCCAAATGACCTGATTTCAAATTTTTCTTTCCCAACACCATGTTGGAGACATTTACCACCATACACACTCATTTTGGTCAATTTGGCCTAGTTAAACCACTATCCTAAGTTTTATTGACTTAATTGACATCAGAGAAGCACTATATGACATCAACATGAGCACACCCATGCCTACCTTCAGTCAAGGAGGCCAACTTAGCCTTCTCCTACATTCAGGGAGGCTAACTAGAGCACTCCGGGGGTGATATGAGTGTCATAAATGCACTTTATTGCTAACTAATGGTTACGATCAGTTAAACAGGGCCGTGAATGTGTCTCCCTTCATTAAATTGATTATTTAATGAACTGGAGTCAACAAGGGAGCCTCCAACCACTTCTGATGGTCAGTTACACTTCAGTTAACCTCATCGAGGTTCATTGGAGTCATTGATGTGCTACCACTTGTTGGTTGGCTTGCAGTGACATGTGTCTGAGCTACTTTCAGTTAGACTCAGTCATTTATTGCACTCCGACTTCAATTAGGGCTCAGTTGAGTCAATTAGATTTTTGATCAGTGGTTAACTTGAGTGTTGACTGTGGCTTACATTCAAGTAAGCTAGACTCACTCATTCAATTTGAATGACCTCCATGGGAATTTGAATTGTATTAGCATTCATGCTTCGAGCATGATCATTGTATTTTATTATTCATTATTCATTTGATTATACAAAGTTGCCACTTCCATTGCAGCACCATTTTGCCAATTTTATGATGATTATCTATCTGTATTCTTTGTGAGACTGTTTTTTTAGTTCCTAGACCACTGTAACAAATTAATATGGTATTAGATCTCATGGTGGGATGAAGCTCAGATCTCTCAAAAACAATGTTTTTAACAGATCTTGCATGAAAATTGAGCTAAAGCTCAAAAATCCAGCACTGCACCAGAAGCCAAGGCTTACCACTTAATACCGCAAGTAAAGGAATTGTTAGTCAAGCTTGCTTGATAAACTATGTTGGGTGTGATGAAAGCATAAAATGTACAGGTTGTCTGACCTTACGGTGCCCCTTTTGTTGTGATTTGCAGGTTTTAATAGGTACAACTTCGAATGGACTCATCAATCCCTCTTCTCACCCCATTCACAAGCTATTCAGAATGGAAGTTGAAGATGATTGCATCTTTGAAGAGACGAGGTCTCTATGACGTATCTATTAGAATTGGAAAAGACTCTTATGAGAATGAGAATGACTGGCTAAATGACAGTGATAGAGATTTTGGAGCAATATGTCTGGCCTTTTCTCCTAGCTTGCACTACCTTATTGGTTCTGCTGAATACCCAAAGGATCTCTGGACAAAATTGGACAGAACCTTTGGCAAGCACAATGAGGATCATAATAGTACTTTGGAGATCAAATATAGTACCACAAGATTTATTTACTCAAAATTATCGCCCTCTACTCGCTCTGATGAAGTTGTTCAAGATGAAGAAGAAGCAGAATCTTTTACGCAGTTAATTCGAATTGAAGAAAGTCTCCTTACAGTGACTCCTTCTCCTGATGCTCTAGAAGTTTGTGAGATCTCTGATATCTGATCTCCTCATATGGATGAAACAGAATATGACATTCGAATCTTTGATATTGAAGAAAAACACTGTTGCACTTCCATGCAAACATTCACTAGTGATGTTCCTTAGAATTCTGTGCAAAATTTGCTAGTAATTCCTTCCGAAAGTGAAGAGAAATTTGATTTCTCTCCCTCTAATATTGTTGCTGGTGTGAAAATATGTAAAAAATTGGATATTTTGGAATAAATATCAGATTATAAGAGTGACACATTCGCTCCCCATGATCTAGATATTGCAGCAAAATCCTGCAGGATTGCTTGCACAAAAATTCAGAATTTTGAAGAAAAAGACAACTGTGCATCCACCGTCTCGGTTGACCATACTTTTGGATCTGATATGAACCTTATTGGATATTATATTATCTTATTTGGATCTGATATGATATTTATTGGTTCAATATTTCAGGTTCATAAGCTTTCAGTACTACTTGTAGCTGTTCTCATTAATTTTGTGAAGAAACAAGTACCACAAGTCTCCTTCAAAACTGCTGCTGGGGATTTGATTTAATTTCACAGTTTTGGATCTGTTGTGAACCTATTTGGATTTAATTTAATTTCTGATATAATATTATTTGGTTCAAATTTTAAAATCCAAGAGCTCACAGTACTGCTTGAAGCTGCTCTCACCAATTTCGGTGTGAAAAATCAAGTACCACAATTCTTCTTCAAATTTGTTGCCGGGGATTTGGTGTTAGTTTCATATTATGAGGTTGATGATATTTCATTTTGTGAATTATTAGCTATTTATGAATCTATATCAGATTATGGAGCTCAAGCATTCACTCTCCACAGTCCCAGGGCTTCTCTACCTTTGGTCACATGCTCATCTCCTCAAAAAACTAGTAAAGAGGAAGACATTCTGCATCCGCTTGGACACTTGCTCCTAAGGATTGGGAGTGATTTTACCACTCATGGTTTGCTGTTCATGGCTGCAACATATCAGTTTCTTGAGTGTTCCACACATGTTTCGAATCCTCAAGAACCATTGCTCTCTCTTCAGATGATTTCAACTGCTCTACATGGGTCCAGTTTTCACCGTGCAGCTGTTTATATTTCTGATTCAGTTGAGTGCATTATTCTTCTTCCAAAGTGGAAGATTCATCCAGACATATTCATTTATTTTCGATTCATAGGTTCATGTGCATAGTCTCAGGATGTTGCTGCATAGAAGAACCAATTCTTGATTTTCTGCTTAGTTTGAGGGGGGGTATTTTTCCCATGAGGTTTTCCCTATTTCCTTGGTTATATTAAGCAATTACTTTATTGTAGAGGGTGACCTATGGCCTTTTTTCCAGGGCCCTAGCATTTTTATGCACTTTATGTTTTCTACTTCTCTTGAGTATAGCTTTAAGGGAGGGTGTTGGAGACATTTACCACCATACACACTCATTTTGGTTAATTTGGCCTAGTTAAACCACTATCCTAAGTTTTATTGACTTAAGTGACATCAGAGGAGCACTGTTTGACATCATCATGAGGACACCCATGCCTACCTTCAGTCAAGGAGGCTAACTTAGCATTCTCCTACATTCAAGGAGTCTAACTAGAACACTCCAGGGGTGATTTGAGTGTCATAAATGCACTTTTTTGCTAACTGATGGTTACAATCAGTTAAACAGGGCAGTGAAGGTGCCTCCATTCATTAAATTGATTATTTAATGAACTGGAGTCAACAAGGGTTCCTCCAACCACTTCTGATGGTCAGTTACACTTCAATTAACCTCATCAGGGTTCATTGGAGTCATTGATGCACTACCACTTGTTCGTTGTCTTGCAGTGACATGTGTCTTAGCTACTTTTAGTTAGACTCAGTCATTTATTGCACTCCGACTTCAATTAAGGCTGATTTGAGTCAATTAGGGTTTAGATCAGTGGTTAAATGAGTGTTGACTGTGGCTTACATTTAGTTAAGCTAGACTCACTCATATGAACTCCTTGGGAATTTTAATTGTCTCAGAATTCATGCTTACAACATGATCATTGTGTTTTATTGTTCATTATTCATTTAATTATACAAAGCTGCTACTTCCATTGCAGCACCATTTTGCCAATTTTTTGATTATCTGTCTGTATACTTTGTAGGACTATGTTTTCAGTTCCTAGACCACTGTGACAAATTAATATGGTATGAGAGCTCATGGCGGGAAAAAGATTAGATCTATCAAAAATAATGTTTTTGACAAATCTTGCATGAAAATTGAGCTAAAGCTCAAAAATCCAGCACTGCACTCGAAGCCAAGGCTTACCACTTAATACCCCAAGTAAAGGAATTGTTGGTCAAGCTTGCTTGATCAACTATGCTGGTTGTGATGAAAGCCTAAAATATGTAGGCTTCCCGACCTTACGGTGCCCCTTTTGTTGTGATTTACAGGTTTTAACAGGTACAACTTCCAATGGACTCATCAATCTCTCTTCTCACCCCATTCATAAGCTATTCAGAATGGAAGTTGCAGATGATTGCATTTCTGAAGAGATGAGGTCTCTATGAGGTGTCTATTGGAATTGGAAAAGAATCTTATGAGAATGAGAATGACTAGATAAATGATAGTGATAGAGCTTTTGGAGCAATATGTCTGGCCCTTTCTCCTAGCTTGTGCTACCTTATTGGTTCTGCTGAATACTCAAAGGATCTCTGGACAAAATTGGACAGAACCTTTGGCAAGCACAATGAGGATCATAATATCACTTTGGAGATCACATCCAGCACCACAAGAATTCTTTACTCAAAATTATCGGCCTCTACTCGCTCTGATGAAGTTGTTCAAGATGAAGAAGAAGCAGAATCTTCTACACAGTTAATTCGAATTGAAGAAAGTCTCCTTCCAGTGACTCCTTCTCCTGATGCTCCAGAAGTTTGTGAGATCTATGATATCTCATCTCCTCTTATGTATGAAATAGAATAAGAAATTCAAATCTTTGATATTGAAGAAAAACACTGCTACACTTCCATGCAAACATTCACCAGTGATGTTCCTTTGAATTCTGTGCAAAATTTGCTAGTAATTACTTCTGAAAGTGAAGAGAAATTTGATTTTTCTCCCTCTAATGTTGCTGCTGGTGTGAAAATATGTAAAAAATTGGATATTTTGGAAGAAATATCAGATTATNCTCCATGATCTAGATCTTCCAGCAAAATCCTCCAGGATTGCATGCACAAAAATTCATAATTTTGAAGAAAAAGACAACTATGCATCCACCGTCTTGGTTGACCATAATTTTAGATCTGATATGAACCTTATTGGATCTAATATGATATTATTTGGATCTGATCTGATATTTCTTGGTTCAATATTTTAGTTTCATAAGCTTTTAGTACTGCTTGTAGCTGTTCTCATTAATTTTGTGAAGAAACAAGTACCGCAAGTCTCCTTCGAAACTGCTGCTAGGGATTTGATTTCATTTCAAAGTTTTGGATCTGTTGTGAACCTATTTGGATTTGATTTACTTTCTGATTTGATATTATTTGGTTCAAATTTTAAAATCCAAGAGCTCATAGTACTGCTTGAAGCTACTCTCACCAATTTTGGTGTGAAAAATCAAGTACCACAATTCTTCTTTAAATTTATTGCTGAGGATTTGGTATTAGTTTCCTCTTATGAGGTTTCTGATATTTTATTTTGTGAATCATTAGATATTTATAAAGCTATATCATATTATGGAGCTCAAACATTCGCTCTCCATAGTCCCAGGGATTCTCTACCTTTGGTCACATGCTCATCTCCTCACAGAACTAGTAAAGATGAAGACATTATGCATCCGCTTGGACACTTGCTCCTAAGAATTGGGGATGATTTTACCACTCATTGTTTTCTATTCAAGGCTGCAACATATCAGTTTCTTGAGTGTTCCACACATATTTCTAATCCTCAAGAACCTTTGCTCTCTCTTCAGATGATTTCAGCTTCCCTACATGGGTCCAATTTTCACCGTGTAGCTATTTATATGTCTGATTCAGTTGAGTGCATTATTCTTCTTCCAATGTGGAAGATTCCTCCAGACATATTCATTTAGTTTTGATTCAGAGGTTCACATGCACAGTCTTAGGATGTTGCTGCATAGAAGAACCAATTCTTTATTTACTGCTTAGTTTGAGGGGGAGTATTTTTCCAATGAGGTTTTCCCCGTTTCCTTGGTTATATTAAGCAATTAATTTATTGTACAAGGTGACCTATGGCCTTTATTTACGGGGCCCTAGAATTTTTATGCACTTTATTTTTTCTACTTCTCCTGAGTATAGCTTAAGGGGGGGTGTTGGAGACATTTACCACCATACACACTCATTTTTGTCAATTTAGCCTAGTTAAACCACTATCCTAAGTTTTATTGACTTAATTGACATCAGAGCACCATTGTATGACATCAGCATGAGCACACCCATTCCTACCTTCAGTCAAGGAGGATAACTTAGCCTTCTCCTACATTCGGGGAGGCTAATTGGAGCACTCTAGGGGTGATCTGAGTGTCATAAATGCACTTTATTGCTAACTAATGGTTACAATCAGTTAAACAGGGTAGTGAAGGAACTTCCATTCGTTAAATTTATTATTTAATGATTATTTAATGAACTGGAGTCAACAAGGGCGCCTCCAACCACTTTTGATGGTCAGTTACAATTCAGTTAACCTCATCGGGGTTCATTGGAGTCACTGATGTGCTACCACTTGTTGGTTGGCTTGCAGTGACACATGTCTGAGCTACTTTCAGTTAGAATCAGTAATTTATTGCACTCCGACCTCAGTTAGGGCTCAGTTGAGACAATTAGGGTTTTAATTAGTGGTTAACTTGAGTGTTGACTGTGGCTTACATTCAGTTAAGCTAGACTCACCCATTCATTTCGAATGACCTCCTTGGGAATTCGAATTGCCTTGGCATTCATACTTCCAGCATGATCATTGTATTGTATTATTCATTATTCATTTGATATACAGAGCTGCTACTTCCATTACAACACCATTTTTCCAATTTTATGATTATCTGTCTGTATTGTTTGTGAGGCTATGTTTTCAGTTCCTAGACCACTGTGACAAATTAATACACCATTCTATCACATCCCCCCTTAACCAAACTGATACCAATATTGTAGGAAACAAAAACACTCATAGGCTAAATTGAGTATATATTCCTTAATCTTGCTTAAATGATTGTTAACTTGGGAAGATAACCAAATCCAATGGTTATGATTAATCCCAAATTCTAAATCCACGATACCGAACATCCAATTCAAATTTTCCATCAATCCTAGTCCTTCCTAATTGTTCCAGTGTCAGAGATTGGAAATCAAAACATACAATGGATTGTAACAGTAGTTTATGACTTATTGATTCCAATATCTTAATATTGGGAGTCAGAAGTTGAAACCTTAAATTGGTTCTCCCTATTAACATCCTGACTTACCAACTCCAATGTTTCCAATGTTGGGTGTCGGAAGTTGATTCTGCCAACTTCAACCCTTATACTACACGATCCGATGGATATTTCACCACTAACCGCCTAGTTGAGAGTTGGGATTCGGAACATGACCACGGCATTGCTACACAATTTGATTCATAAATTCCACAATCTACACTGCGATGTTGGCACATTAGTATGCTCATAACTTCCACATGTTCAACACTTCACCATTCTTACAATCCTACCTTGGGCTCTGCAATGTGAATTTGGATATAAATCTCTATGGAATTCTTCAGATTTAGAGGGTAATTTCTTCACCAAATAAATCATGCATCCATGGTGAACTTACCATATTCCTACTGCAAGGTTTGACATATGAAATCTAACATTCACATCATGAAATGAAATCAAACTATGAATGCAATTCCTACTCAAATCCATCTTTTCCTCATGGGAACGACAACAATAAATCATACACAACATTAACTCATTTACGTGTTATGAACAACATTCTATGAGTAATTCAAGCTACCATTTATTGCATTTAATATAATTACACAACCATTCATCTTATATCAGTTATGAATGCACATAAACAACATAACACTTGTATTTTAAGAGAATTTTCTCGAGCAACTAGCTATATGGGGTCAACGTTCCAACCAACTATAGGTCTCTGTCCAACATGTATTATTTCAGCTAAGAGACAACCTCCAAGATAGGATATACTATCCATTAAGGATACTGACACTCAGGATTATTCACCGCCTTAGGAATATCCATTCATGTTAAATGAACAAATTGTGGGGCTTATTAGGCATACAAGGAGACTAGGAAGGTGAATGCTACACCAATGATCTCAACCATAGAGACACATGCATATGAATTGGTTTTGTCATCCTTAGAGCCCACAATACCTACCATTTCCAACACAAGGAAGGTTCCCTTCACTACTATAGAGTCCCTTGGGTGATCCTTCTCTCTAGTTCTCTTCAAGGTGGGCATAGAAAGGTCTAATATTCCAGCCTACAGAGTTATTTCCCTTACTGGTTTAATTAACCATTCAAGCTCCTATCTAATCCCAATTATGATTTCTTGGTCACGCTATGGTTCAGTGGCTCATGGTTCAAATCACATGCTTCAATTCTTCCTCTCATTCCTGCAAATGCATCATGCACTTCCTACTTTGTTCCTTTCTTCCATCATGCATACTACTAATGAGGAGAAAGGCTCACTCTTATGCTTAATTCAAAATAATTTCCTTCCTTCTTATCTAATGCATTTCACTTCCTATCCAATGTGTCCCCTTCCTAGATAATTACATTATCATTCCTCCACATAGGTTCTTCCTAAGGGATAACACACACCTCCCTCAAATTTAGGTCACACTCCTCCTTCACACATGACTTCCTTCTCAAGTTCAAATTCAATGAGGTATTGGTATTTATTGTATTGGAATATGGATCCATAAATTCAACCCATTCCTGGCCTTAATAACTCTAAATGCATCCCCTAATTCTCATTAATGCAAGCACAAATTCTCAACTAGCTTCTTATATAAGTAATTAAGAGTGGAAGGATGCTCTCTTGGGGTTCTCAAGGTGACACATGGTAGTAGGGAATTGGATCTCCCTCACCCCCTCACCTCTCCCTAGGGGATAAAATGTATCCCCATTATCTTTTTGTTACCTCCATAGTCATCCTTGGACATTTTATTGCATTATCAAGATTTACATTCTCCATGGATTACCAGTGCATGGCTTAATAACATGAATAAATTTCCTTTATTAATAGTTCATTCACTAGTGATGCATTGACATTAATCTCCTCTCTAGGAATCATACATCACATTTACAATATTTACACAATAATCCAATATATACACTAGTGGTCAAAATTGGGTTGTTACAATCCCATCCCCCTTAAAAAAACACCATCCTCGGTGTTCTCAAAAATTGAAAAAAAATGGGTATGCCTCTTTCATGGTATCATTTAGCTCCCAAGAAGCCCCATTTGGCACTAGGTGCTTACACTTCACCTTCACCTGTCTGATGGATCAGTTCTAGAGCAATGTTACCTTCCTTTCAAGCATGCACGTAGGATCCACTTGGAACTCTCCCTCGGGTTCCACCTAGTGTTGATGTATTTGTAACTTCGGAATGTATTCACTTGCATATTTTATATATTGTATTTGATTAGTCCCCAATTTTCCTATCGAGAGAATCATTAATGTAATTAAGTCATGTGAAGTCATAGAGATTAACCCTCCTAGTGGATTGAGGGGTAAAGTCCCCACAGTTTCGGAGTACTAGGGTTATTAGACTCTCCTAGAGAATTCGGCCTTGGTAAGTAATTGTCAAGTCGAAAATTAGTATAAATAGAGAGTGAGCCTCTCTATTTGAGACACACACTCACCCAACTATAGCGCATAGGTGAGAGAGAAGAAGCTTGCTCAAGTGAGAGAGAGAGAGAGAGAACAACTGTTGGAGATCATATTTTTGTCTTTGGGTTTTACTACTGCCATTGGTGCTCATTCTATCTCTAAGGAAGTTGCGGGGTTTTCTCCTTTCTGGTTTCCCCGAGGAAAATATTGGTGTCTATTGTCTCTTGTGATTGATTGATGTGCATGTTATTCTCTCAGATAAGATCCTAAGATAATACTATCTAATTGATAAAAATATAACATGGTATCAGAGCTAACCTGAGAACAAGACACTATGTAGCTGCAGAAGCTAGGGATTCTTACTTTTTGGGTCTCTCTCCACAATCCATCAGCAAAAGGAGGCTAGGTTGACTCTCCATTTAAGGGCACATCTTTCTGTCGAAGCAGAATCTGATTCTGAGCACTTTCAGTTTTTGACCTACCACTACATCAAGAAATTAGGGCTTTTCACAAAAGTGGAATTTTTGAGTGAGCCCAACATAGGCTTACTCTCCTCCTCAAAATCGAATTTTAGAGACAAAAATAGAGGTTTTTGATTAGGTAGAACTCCGAGAAATTCAAAACCTAATCTTCCCTAGAACTAAAAAACCAACACTACAGAAGATCAGCTCCAGATCCAATTTTTAGCTTCTCGAATTGGTAAGATATAAATCTTTTGTATTTACATTTGAGGTTCTCAGTTAAATATGTCTCATCACACCAAGCTTGATGAAAATATTGAGGGAGATGATAACTTTCGAGCATGGAAGTATAGGATCTCCCTAGTTCTTGAAAAAAATGAATTGGACTCCTACATCAGTGGAGAGGTTCCAATTCTAAAGGGAGATGAGGCTAAGGCCTTACACAAGAAGAACTTGATCAAGACCAAGAGGATTATTGTTGATTCAATCAAGGATCACCTCATACCATATGTGTCCTCCCTAAATACACCTAAAGAGATGTTTGAAGCCTTGACCAAGTTGTTTGAAGGAAAGAACATAAATCAGAAGATGACTTTGAGGAACTAGATGAAGAATGTGAAGATCCAGAATGCAGAGACCATATAGTCATACTTTACAAGGGTCTCCCAGATCAAAGAACAACTTGAAGAAGTAGATGAAGAAGTAGAGAATGCAGAAATTGTGATGACAAGCTTGAATGGTCTCCCTATGTCACGGGACTCTTTCATTCAAGGGATTTATGCTAGAAGAAAGCTAGTCACCTTCATTAGACTGTGGGAGGAATTCTCACAAGAATAAGCTCAAATAGTATCTTGAGAAGAAAATATGGGAAGTGAATATCAAGCTCTCACAATACACTCCAAGAAAATCAGGTGGGACTATCATCAGTCCAAATGTAAGCATTCTCATCAAAAAGATAACTCCAGAAGATCTAACAAAGACATATCTAAATATAGATGCTTTACATGTGATGAGAGAGGACACTTTGCAAGATATTTTCCCAAGAATAAGAAGGGCTCTCACAAGAAGAAGGACAACAAAAGAAGGCATCATGCTCACACTGTAGAGGATGATGAACCTTCCATAAAGATAATCAAACAAGAAAGTGATGATTTTTCAAGTGATGAAGAATATGTTCTGATTTCTGCCCTCATGGGAACTGTCACACATGGAAGCAATTATTGGCTTATAGATAGTGGGGCTTTCAAGCACATGATGGGATTCAAGGAATATTTTGTGAAACTATCTGAACATGAATCACCCCATAAAGTAAAACTTGGGGATGACTACCAATATCCAATAAAAGGTAGTGGTGAATCCTCCTATAAGTTAGACTCTATAAATTCTATGAAGATAAAGGATGTCTTGTTTGTACTAGGACTAAAGAAAAATTCCTCTCCATATCTACATTAGATGCAAAAGGCATAAGGGTTGAATTTGTAGATGGCCAAGTCCTTATGTGGCCAAAGCGAAAGACTATAGACGATGCACTAGTGATTGGAGAGCAAGAGGGAGGCTTATACAAGCTAAAGGGACAACCAGAACAAGCCTTGGTCCATGACTTAGTAGAGCCAACCGAACTTTGGCATAGAAGGCTTGCACATGTGCACTATAAAGCACTACCACTTGCAAGAAATATTTTTGAAGGTATTCCAAAAATATAAGCAAAGCATGAAGGTGTCTGCAAAGGGTGTACGAAAGGAAAGAACACAAAGAAGACATTTCCAAGTAGCGAGAGCAAGGAAAAACGAATCTTGGAAATCATCCACTCTGATGTATGCAATTCGATGTCATCTAGTTCATTGAGTGGGTATGTATACTATGTTTCTTTCATTGATAATTTTTCTAGGAAGACATGGATATACTTATTGAAAAACAAAGATGAAGTATTCAGCAAGTTCAAAGAATTCAAAGCCTTGATCAAGAATCACATAGAAAAGAAAATCAAGACCTTTCGATCAGACGATGGTGGAGAATTCACGTCAAATGAATTCAAAGAATTATGCATAGATTCAGGGATTAAGAGGGAGTTGACCACTCCATATAATCCACAACAGAATGGGGTTGTAGAAAGAAAGAATAGAATGATCATGGAAGTTACAAGGGCAATGCTTCATGATCAAGATCTTCCCATGCATTTATGGGAAAAAGCTGCTAGGATAGCTATGTATGTACAGAACCATACTTCGCATAGAGTACTTAAGAACAAGACACCTGAAGAAGTCTTCTTCAGCAAGAAACCAAAATTAAGTCATCTCATAATATTTGGTTGTCTAGTGTACATACACATTCCAAAAGAAAAGAGGAGAAAATTAGATCCTTCAGGAAAGAAGGGTATATTTTTGGAATATACTGAAAGCTTGAAGGCTTACAGAATATACTTCCCAGGATTCAAGAAGATTGACATCAGCAGAGGCATAACATTTGATGAAGACTTAGCTTACAACAAATCCAAAAAGAGACCTATTGAAGACTTTGAAGAAACAGAAGTGCCCAGGATTCAAGATACAACTATGAATGATGCAACTCAAGAAGAAGATTGAGAAATAGAAGAAACCCAGGAACCTATAGATCCACCCCAAGAGAAGAATCCTCATAAGAGGAAACCTGCATGGGTACGAGAGGCTATCCAAGGTGCAGAAAGATATGGGGCTCCAGAAGAAATGCATAGAGAGAGGAAGAGAACTGGGTCCTACTTCGGATATGTAGCATTATTATGTTACATCATTGATAAAGAACCTTCCAACTTTGAAGAAGCGATAGAGAAGAAAGAATGGAAGGATGTTATGATCGAGGAGTACCAGAATGGAATCTGATTTACTATTGTCTCTTGTGATTGATTGTTGTGCATGTTATTCTCTCATATAATATCCTAAGATAATACTGTCTAATTGATAAAAATATAACACCTAAATCACATTCCAATCAATCACATTATTAGGACCATGTATATATTTCTTGATAAAATAATCATGAAAAACATTGTTCACTCTCATGCTAGAGAGTAATGAAATCCTATATGCAATGGGTCCTATCCTATCAAGGAATTCGAACGGTCCACAACATTTTGGTGCCAACTAGGCAGAAATTCCCAACTTTAGGGAATATTTCTTTTTCTTCACTCTTAAGTAAACATAATCCCCAAATTTAAATTCCTTGTGCACTCTTATTAGGTTTGCATAACTCTTCTTCCTATATTGAATTTCCTTCAAATTATTCCTTATCTTAATAATTTCTTATTCCATCTCCTGAAGCATCTATGGTCCAAGCACTACCATGTTTCCTATAGAACTCACTAGAGATCTGCATCCCTTTCCATACAATTCATAAAATGGGATCATTCCCGAGGTTTCTTGATGACCATTCACTAGTACAAAATGAGAGATAAATGACCAAAAAATGACAAAAACCTGCATATAAATGACCACTTTTGATTTGGAAAGCACTAATGACAAATTAGCGTTCATTGATCACACAAACTAAAAAGTGGTCATATTTAACCTGGTCATTTATATCTTATCTTGTGGTTACATATTTGGTCATTAATTAATGACCAAATATATGACCACAAGATAAGATAGAAATGACCAAACTAAATATGACTACATTTTTTGTCGTGTTATCAATGACCACTAATTTTCCACTAGTGGTCGTTTATATATGGATTTCAGTCGTATTTTGGATCATTTATCTCTAATTTTGTAGTGGTCATTTATCTCTTTTTAGTTGTTTTAGAATATATATAATACATGGAGGAATCGAACCACCAGCCTCCTGCTTATAAGGTAGGTGCTCTTCCATTGATCTAGCACGCTTAAATAAAATATATTATATAAGTTTACATTAGTTATCTAAAGACACAAGCATAGTCTCATTCAAAAGGTTCTATGGTTACAAAAAAGACAAGGGACCACTTCATTTAACTAAGTATGGAGCCTAACTCCAAGAGAAAATCACAAGGAAAAAAAAAGTCATATTGTATATGTTAATATAAGGTTTTCTTTTTCTTTTGGAACAATGAAAGAACAGACTAAAAAGCACTTTATCACACAAGAAGATGTGCATTCAAGGCATAATATTACTTTACCCTCCATAGAAGCTAAATTCTATGTCTAAATAAACTTTTAACTTAACCATGAAATTAATAGTAAGTATAACTCTTACATAGCTACAAATATGTTAGTGTACAAAATCCATAAAAGAACTAGTCTATATTAGCTCTATAATTGAATTCCTAGATCATAACTCCATTTGGGTGTCATTTTTTTGAAAACCATTCTAAATACTTGTGTCTTCCCTTGCCTTCTGTCGGTGATAATGCACCTGCATCAATTTGGCACATTTCCTAAACTAACGAATAAAAGTAAAAATTTAATGAATGATGACCTTTGAAGAATCAAATGCATCATATTGGTACAATCCCTAAAAGAACAAATAAATTAAAATTTAATGAATGATGACCTTTGAAGAATCAAATCAATTGGAAAGAACATAAAGAACAAGTTAGCAAGGCCATAACAAATACTTAGATTATAATTAATGTTATTGAAAAGTTAAAAGTGCAAATATGGAGGAACCATAGGGTTTTTACCCCTTTAAATAAAAATATATTATATGCAAAACTCATATAAATAATCAATAGCGAAAAAAGCTCAAAACTCTCATAAGCATTTCTAAACCTATGGGCATCTTATTATGAATAAAAATAGTGCAATATTTTATCAACTGACCCAATAAAAAAATATGTTAATCACAATCCATATATAAACTATTTTATTTAAGAATTATGTATTCAAATTTTTAATATGCAGATTGTCCTATATGAGTTGGCCACTTTTACAAATCTCATGGGTACACCGATCATTTTCCAATTCAAACAAATCCAGTTGACACAATATGCAATCTTCTTTTTTTTGCAGTTGAGGAAGCCTCATTTGATTGGAACTCATTATTTGAGACTAGGGATGTTCCATTTTCACAAGGTGAAAAAAATATATGCATTATTGGTACATGTAATCCCTCCACAAAGAGTATCTCAAAGTATTCAACCT
The DNA here is from genome assembly GCA_001517045.1 of Pseudotsuga menziesii. Classification (NCBI taxonomy): domain Eukaryota; kingdom Viridiplantae; phylum Streptophyta; class Pinopsida; order Pinales; family Pinaceae; genus Pseudotsuga; species Pseudotsuga menziesii. The sequence continues at coordinate 182,821 of LPNX010615032.1, forward strand.
TGTCATCTTTATAATACTTACTTTTGGTCATTCAACCTAGTAGATCACAACCCATTTGTAGCTTAAATGGTGATACATTGACTTGATATTTTTCTTCAATTCAAAGGGAAATCCATGGACCTTTAGAGATATCATGGGGGATATTAGAGGGCAATGACAATAGTATACTTCCAAATGTTTCATGAATCATCCCACTCCCATCACTTATTTCTTGAAAAGATGACTTCATTTCATGCTTTTTCAAAGAAGGCCTCTCCATCTTTCTTGAGTGACTGTATAGAGAACTAAACAACCAAACAAAAAAATTTAGAATCCCAACAACATCAATCAAGTCCATGCACAGTAATAGATACACACTCAAGTACTTGAAATGGGAAAATGATTGATAATAGAATAGACAAACTTACATTCAACATATCAAACATAGCTTTCTTATTTCTTTATCCCTAGCCAAATATAAGAGCTTAGTAGTTTAGTTCATATTTAATCTACATTTGTTTCTTCATTAACATAAAATAAATTTATTATGGTACAAATTTGAGGAACAACTCGGAAACTCTTTTAATTGACTACACAACTCATAAACATTAAACACACTAAGAGTCAACATTGAGAAAGTTCAATGCCAGATACCTATTGTAAAAAAATAGATTCATCTTTACTACCAACCATGATCTTCCATATTTTAGATGACATGGAGCTAATTTTTTTCTAAAATGCATATTCAAGGCACCCTAGCAGTCCTCTCTGCCATATTAAGAAAAGGATCCAAAATATCCATATTTAAGACTGAGAATGATCATTTTTAGTGTTGAATGTGGAATTTAATCCTTTTTAGGATATTGTTACATAGGGTGTCACCATAACTAGCCCTTCCTTAAGTTTTTTGGTACTTTAACACACCAAGAATACTGATTTTTTAAGGATGCCACCTTAGAGATCATACTGATCCTATATCTGAGTTTTGGAAATTTTTACGGTTATAACCTCCCAAAACTAACTAGACTTGATAAATAACCATTCTTCATCACTGCTTATGTGCCCATATTTTTGTTTTAGTGGCCAAGACACACCCAAACTTACCCTAAATTAAAGGGTAGGACTGCTGCAAGGGTTCACATTTTTGTTTCAATGGATGATATACTCATAAATGAGGAAAGAATTTGGAATAGGGGTTCAAATAAATATGAATATTGTCTTTTGTTCACAAATCCACCTTGGATAATAACCCTAAACTCTTTTATATTGTTGGGACTACTTTACTCAGGACTCAAATAATGATCTTTTGAGGCTAGCTTATGACTTCTATTTGGGACAAAAGCCTTAGATCACACTCATATTTGAAAGAGGAGGTTGTTTTAGGGATAAGAAGTGACCAGAATTACGTATACTACTGATTCATGGTTAGAATTATTCCTATAACCTCCCAAAAACTACCCAGACTTTCACATATTGCTCAAATCTGTTTCAAAAGAACATGATTTTCTATTTAATTTTTCCTATAAATTATCATTTAGGGGATTTCAAATATTTCTCAACAAAATATCCTAAGTGATGAGTTAAAATTCTAAGTGACTCTATAGATTCAAATAGTATTGGCTTCATGCTCTACAAAATAAATAAATGACATAATTCCTACAATTCTTTTGTGTAGTTCCTTTGCATTTGTGTTATTCCCGAGTATTCATTTTCTAACATAATTATATGATAAATATATTATAAGAAAATAAATTCTTGGTTAGATGCACTCAATCTCCAAGTGATATTAAAACCAATAAATACTTGTGAGATTTTTATGCATTGGAAACAACAAATAAAAAATGGGCTAAGATGAAACAAGCTTGACAACATGGATCATATGAGATTTCCAATGGTAACTAAGTAGAAATAGAATATTACAGTTCATTTTGAGACAATTGCATTGGATGAAATATGAACTACTTCATTGAGTTTTCCAAATGTAAACATAATATGTTGGAGTTGATGGATGCAACAGATACAACTGTTTAAGATCATTTTCGTAAAATATATCTATAAGAAGAGAGAATATTACGACAAAAAATGTTCACAACTGAAAAAATGTTAGGATGGTATGATAGTAGGGATATTCCCCCCATCCTAGATATGAAATTTTATTAGAATCAACTGCATTGACATCTTCTCCTAGCATACATATTTCTCCAACTTTGCAATTTTTTCCTTCTTATTTCTTTGATAATGTCTCAATGATATACCTTTTTTATGTACACAAGGTAACCATTTTCACCTTGTTTAATTCAATGAAATTTTAATATAAACATGCATAAACTTCATTTTGAATCACACTATATCTACCACGAGAAACCTAAGTGATCTTATTTGAGGAAAACAAATTCAAATATGAGTACATCTGTTGGTTTGATATTGAGTCACCCAAATAAAAAAAATTATGAAGAGAAAAAAGTAAGCATGGAGATGCTTTTGAGACAAGGGATATTTGTCAAAATCAACTTGGAGAATGTTTTGATAAATTTCATAATTACAATGGATCATATGGTGCAACATAATTATTTTGATTGTATTGACTAGAACTTAATCAACAAGCCCTCATCTAGGACCACGTACCTTAAATATGTAAAGAAAAATGGGCTTGGAAATCCAATGCTTTGGCAGTCAATGCAGAATAATTGGATCCTTTTGTACAATGTTCTCTTTAGGTTGATTCTACTCTTCGAAACCTTCTTGGGATGTACATCCCATCTCTATCACCCTTCCAAAAAATTCATTTCGACCTTTCAAATCTCGCATGCCATTTTAATATCTTATTTAAATACAAAAAATGATAAATAGCACTTCAAGTAAATATGCGACAAAACATTTTCAAAACAATAACCCAATACAAAAAGTTACGTATGATAAAAAATGACAAGAAATATTTTCTAGCACTAGTTGATCAGGTACATACCATTTTCACTCGTGGAGTTATATCACTGCCCATGTCATCACTATACATCTTTTTAATATCTTGACAAGATTATATGTGGATTTTCTCTTTAATTTCCCCCCATATATTGACAAGATTATATGTGGATTTTCTCTTTAATTTCCCCCCATATCTTGACAAGATTTTGGTCATTTTTTTTTCTCTTTAATTTTTCTGTAGTTTATTTTTCCTCCTTTATTATTGCTATAGAGCGACTACCCAATCAAATCCATCCATGTACTCATGAAAAAATGCAACCTAACGTTCCCTATTGGCGCAACTATGCAAAAATCAGCCCCATTTATGCGCATTATGCACATAACAAATGTTCATCCAATTTTAAAATGATATTAGGAGCCACTATGTGGATTAGGTCTACTATTTGGATCAATTTTTAATAGTCTTCATCCCACTTGAATTTCAACTATTTCCCATTCACAATATGTTGGTTTTCTTTAGGTCAACCCAAGTTCAGACTTCCCTTCTCGTCAAAAAATCCCAAGATATTGAATCGATAGAGTGTAACTCTGTTGGAAACACCTACGATGCCGACAAGGTCTCACCTGAGATATCTTATTAGGAACTGCCAGAACCAGGTTTTTGCATTTATGGAAGGGAATTTATCTTAGAGCATCATCATATATATTGAGAGAAACCAAGGAATGGAATCATACATATATTAGAGTACACTGCATATTAATCTGTCGACACACATAAACAGTATGTAAAATGTACATATTCTAGCACACATTAATCAACATTCTAGATTGTTATATTACTATATGCTTAACACACTTAACAAGTTCATTCATGATAGACATTCATTCATCATAGACACAAAGACACAAGCATGAAGACACATATTTAACATGGAAACCCATCCGTGGAAAAACCACAAAGGCACTCTTCATATGGAATGAGTAATATTTGAAAGACTTTGGTCTACACACACAACATCCAGACTCTTTTTTAGATATTCTTTATAATCAATGAATTCCTTACTCGTCTCATGCTCTTAGATTTCTATCACTCCCTTCTCACATTATTATAGGTCTATTATTTTCTCTTCTTCTTTCATTATTATTTCATATTATGATCTGCACACAGCTTAGATCGACTATATAAGATTTTACATTTTTTGATTAACCATCGATTGATTCTCAAATATCAGTTGACATGTTGTTCTAACCACCCAAATGATATCATTGCATCTAAATATAGGAACTATTAGCCTTGGTACAATCAATCATTTATTTCAAAAATAGATTATTAGTCGAAATACCTTTTAACCAAAACTTTGTTCCTCGTTTCGACTTGCACTTATCCTCTTTTGTCGTAACTTCTTCCATCATTGCCTCCGCTTGTTTTGTGAGCAAAATATTCATTTTTCTAAACAAAATTATGTTTATTTTTTCCCTTGGGGGGGTCACTAGCAAGGCAATATCATATCATATCATGTCCATTCATATTGGGGGTTTGAATACTCCTAAAAACCTCAAACATATATTGCCTTGTATTATGGGGTAAAGGGGGGATTTTTAATTTGACATAGTAGTATAAATATTGGGGGTTATTTTATTTGGGAGGGGTGAGGAATAACCTCCAAATCATGGGATGGATTCATATCAGTCCTCACTTCTGCTAAGGAATAACCTCTAAATCATGGCGTTGATTTATACCTCCAAATCACTTAACTTATAAAGCTTTTTTTATAATAATTTTTTAGGTTGGGGTTTAGGTGGGTATTAAGATTCAATCAAACCTTTCTCCACGACAACCAAGAAAAGTGAGATCAATATTTCCTGGCTCACTAGAACCAAGAAAAGTTAGATAAATATTTCTTAACTAATTATTTATTTCAACTTTTCGTATTCTTCTTTAACATTTTTACATTGCCAGTTAGATATAATTGTTAGATAGAGTTATATTTGTCACATTCATAATTGTAATTTCAATTCTTATTTGCAAGCCATTCGTCTTAATATTGTATTAGAATTGACATGAACCTAGGTGAAAATATAAATCCTTATTTGCATACCCTATGTGTGATCGCTACCATGAAATGGTATCATTTAAGTTTCACTATTTGTGTATCTTTATAACTCTTGCACGCTTGAAACTTAAAAATGGATATTTTTCCCTCTCCTGTAATGGTAAAAAAAAGTAGATATAACCTAAGAAAATGTAACTAAATGTTAATTCCCTTGATTGCAAGAATAAATGTAGAGGAAGTCAAGGAAATTCATTGCACCTTGTGAATGACCTGATCCAAGTTATGCACATTATCATATGGTGTTATTGGAAAGTAAGAGGATTTTTCTATATTCATTTGAGTTCAAACATCAATGATGTTTGTTTTGAAAGGAAGGTAGGGAAGCCCATCAACGAAAAGGTTTCAATTTTTCAATTTTATGGAATTTAATTTAATAAGCTTATAGAAAACATGCTTTCTCTATGACTATATTTGAATTTACATGATATAAAATTCGTAGGTTGTGGTGTGAAATATCTACGATTCTCATATTTTATAGGAATTGAATTGGCTATTAAATTAACGTTGTATTTTACATTCTTTGTTACATTGAAATATTTATTGGGTTGTATTTTACTCCACATTACTATTTTGTTTGGTCTTCCACTATCCAACACTACAAATTCATTAGTAACCCTTGCAGTCCATGTGGGATCATTATTAGCATTATACTATTATTTTATTTAACATCATGTTTGCTTATACTAAGATGCATTAGGGATCCTGCTTGTTACAACTTTATAATATGATATAAAATGGGTGTTAAAAATGGGTTGATAAAAATGGATACCTATAATATATGGTCAAACTAGGGTTTTTTTTAATTGGTAAAGTAATTGGGAGGGGGGGGCAACAATACAATTTTAGGAGGAATTTTCCAATATTTAGTGAAATTAGGGATATTCTTTAATATCCTATGAATGGTCATTCCATGCAACAAGTTCACTAAGTGAACCCCCTGTGTATTTTCCTAGGGCCAACAGGCCCACAACACTCACATGTTGCTTGTCCCGAGCCACAATAGTATAAAATTTCTGTCAGTTCTAAAAATATTGACATATATGCACTATGACTTCTGCTTCTTATCCAACCTCTTCTTGGACTTTCTGTAATTGTTCCACAAGTTCAGAACTAATATGTTCTGAAGTTGCTAGTTCTGTTACACCTAGTTCTTGTCACATTTTTTCATAAATTTGGTGGATTGTTCCTGTATCCTTTTGTGCTTCCATTTGTAGTTCTGTGACATGATATGTTTGTTTCTTCTATTGTGTCTGCAATACAGCTACTTTATAATATAATATTTTAATCTAGACAACCTTGCTCATTTTATGTATAGGAGACAATTTTTCAATTCAACCTTCGATTTATTAAAATATACTTATGCACAATGAAGTTTTTCTATTACTTGCTCCAATTCTGCATCATATATCAAGGATTCCCATGACTAAGAAACCTGTACATATTCCTTGGCACAAAGTTCTTCAACTTCCTGAATTTTCTATGCAGTTTCCTTTACTGCGTTCCGTCGAGCCTCCAGTACCTCAGGGGGTGTATTGGGAGTCAACTTTGCATCCAATTATGTGAATATTTTGCGGAGGTTGCCATATACTTCTCCAAGATTAAATATTTTATATTTTGGGAACATATCATTTGTAATCCCCCCATCAGAGAATTCACTACAAGTTAGTGCGACAACCTGCTCCAGTCGTTGCCTATCATCCTACCATGTTTTTCCTTTCAACTATGTTTCCTTGACTCTAGTCTTCAGTGATGCAACGATATTTTTAGAGTGTTTGATTTGATAAAATACTATATTATCCCTTGTATTCATTTATTCCACTGTAGGACGTTGATTAGTATGCATTAGATACATTGGCATTAGATAAAAATCAAAAGTCACGTGACCAATATCCCTGATCATGGTATTGTGTTTTGGTGTACCTAAATCGATGACTTTGGAAATGACTTGAATTTTTTGATTTGATAGCATTGTAGGCATGTGAATAGTTCACTATTCATATGGGCCAGCTTCATCCCATGACACAGACGAATGTTATTCCCTCTCAACTACTACCCTCACTTCCTTTACTACAGTACAAAGCATCTGCAATAAATCTGTAATGATGCTTACCAATTCGGTGTGTCATTTATCCATATTTTTGCATCTTTAATTTTCCACTCCTTCCATTCTATTTGATATAATATTATATTCATCAATTGTAATACCGAAAATTGTAGATGTTTTGTCAGCCTTACGCTTTTTATGGCTCTTTTTATATTTTCTGGAACTTTTTCCTTTATCCCCCAATTCTAGATTTGTCAAGGCCGTGACAAATTCATTTTTACTCTCATAGGGAGAGATTCATGGGATTTCTTTTATTGGTGGATCTCCTCCATGATTTCCATTATGTTTCTCTGATGTATTGTCTTGTTGCAACTCAAACTATGTAGTTATTTGATCATATATGATAGGTTGTCTCCATTCTTTGAGTCAATCTCAAATAATCATTTCAATTTCTTTAGCAGATAGCTAAGACTGCGTAGCTATCATTGCTTATGTGGGCCTTGTCTTAGTTGTAGGAATATATGATGAGACCTGACCAAAAATATTATAATGTTATGAAACAATTTGACGGTATCCTTTGTTATTATTCCATCTTTCTGAATACAATATCTTAGTGCCTCACCTTGTAAATAAAATTAAATGTTCTTATCCCTTTTCCATTGTGGATTGTCCTTGTTGTACTAGAGATTTTGGTATTGTTCTCCTTGGAATAGTACAGATACATATACCCCTTGGTATTCCAGTGGTTCTTCCCATGTGACAAATGAAATTAAAATCAAAACCCATGAATAATTAAAGAGATTACCCTTTTCTTGTGCATCTACGATATCTGCTGACAATTTGTTCAACAAATAGGTCAACTAGTTAATCTGGACGCCCGCTACACATTTCTCTGCTGTAAAAATTGTTCTAGTGGTGCACTAGTTCGATCAGATCTTCCATAGTATCCTGGATAAACTTTGGTGGTGAACCAAATAGCAGTGCCATTGATAGAGGCGGTGGAAAAGCCTCTCTTATCTATGGATAAATTGTATTTTTAATTCATTCGATTGGTAAGGGATGTATCTTTTTCCTTTATAGAGAAGAAGGGTGCTAGATCAACCCTTGCAAGAGGAATTCTTGTGATGGATTGTATTAGTTAGATGTCTACTAATATTTTCCTATCTAACCATATGCAATATCCATGAAAATAGAACAACAATTGCTTCACACATGTATTCGCTTATGTCGTGCGACCAAAATCTATCATATGCATCAACGACAATAATCCATACTTGTGTATCCTTCTATCCCACTCCATTGGTACCAAGTGAATAGGTCCATCCCTAGTCTCTTGAATAATGATCATATATCGCTTCATCTTGAGTTTGGGGAACTTTCACAGGTCATGGTTAATGAACCCCATCTTCTTTCAGTTCAACAAAATGTTTTCCATCGCATGAACTACTTTTGGTATGTCTTTATTTACCAACTAATATTTGGAATTTTTACCAATAGTATATTTACATGCATTGTCTTTCCTTGGTGGAACATAATCGAGAAACAAGTTGGCCAACCCAGATCATGTTTCTTTAGCGTCATGTGGATTTTTCATTCTTTATTTGCGACCATGTCTGCAGCCATACCATTTTATTCTTGATGGGATGGGATGGTCCAACTATGAAATAACTTTTGCGATCAATGGTGGTTGTGAGACAACTTTTTTAGTCTCTTCCCTAATAGGTGCAGGCGACGAAATCTCCATGATTGATTATAGGACAGTGCTTGTGTTTGAAACCGAAATGACCATGCTCTGAGAAAATAATGTCATCTCAAATGGGTAGACAAATTATGTAGCGTAAGAAGTTATTCAATTATATGTAATGGAATGACCAAGATTCGACGCGAAGATGAAGTAGGTTGGTGCATCCAAAAATTTGTTTTCTTGCACAATCCTACAATAAATGGAGAAGGTGGCGACAAATTCTGTCACATGGAGGAATATTTCTAATCATTTCAATGAAACTACCAATCAAACCATCACTTCACATGTCATTTCAATGGTATTTATTGTGCATTAATGGCATATGTGACAAAAAATCATGCTACTAAAATCTCTCATTACTTTAAATTAACTGTCAGCCAACTCTCACTTGTGACCAAAATCCATCGTGCAACGTCAATTTTCTTGTGACAGTAATTCTTCTTTTGTGACAAAAATATAGTATGTGACTACAATTCTTTTGCGACAGACATATATAGTCTGCGACATCAATTCTTCACTTTGCAAAATACTGATAAACTTGCGATAAAAAACACTCATAAACTTGGGACTCTCTTTTTCTGACTTTTTCATTCCCTTTCTGAACTATCAGTTGACCAAAGTACAACTATCCTAATAAGGCTTTAGTCAACTTCCATTTACTAACCCATTGAAGGGTGTACCATCTAACTTCTGTAATTGGACTGCTCCTCCTTCAATGATATATGATGAAAATATATGATCCTAGCCAATGTGTTCGAAACTTTCCAATATGCTTAAAAAACTTACTGTCATATAGGAGAACAAGATCTCCAATATGAAATTTCTCATACTTAATATGTCGTTCATACCAATATTTTTGTTTCTCCTTCTCGACATTCTGATTATAGTCTACGACAAAATGATCTTCTTCTAGTTGTACCAGTTGCAACAATCTTTCTTCTACGACACCAACATCGTTCATTGTAGTAATCATGACAACTTCTTTCCCATAAACCAATCTAAATTAAGTTTGGCCTATCAAATTTTTGCAGGTTGTGCGATAATCCCATAATACCATAGGTATCTTCTGATCCCAATCATTTCTTTGAACATTAAATATTTTTATCAATGCATTCTCCAAAATCTTATTGACCATTTTGACATCACCATTCTCTTAACAATGATATGGTGTTGTCTTTTGGTGTTGAATATGAAATTACTTAGTTAATTTGTTAATTAGTTGATTCAGAAAATGTGTGCCTTGATCGCTTATTAAAATATTAGGGCATCCAAATTGGGTCACTACATGATTGAACTAAAATCTTGCAGTATTTGCAGTAGTCTAATCTTTTACTGGCATTGCTTCGTCCCATCTGGTCAAGTAGTCTATCACAGTGATTATATAACATGCACCCATTCTTTTTCTTGGTAGATTAATAGGACCCACAAAATCAACAACCCATTTTTCAAATGCTTACAAATAAACTTGTGGTACCAACAACATCTCATCTCATCGTGATGGTTTTTCAATTCTTTGACAGATATCACATCTGCGACAATAATCTCTAACGTCTACATGCAAAGTAGGCCACCACAATCCTGCTTGTAATATCTTGTGCACTGTTTCTTTCCCTACATAATGGTCTCCTGCAACACCATCATGTGCTTCATTTAATACCATTAGTCTCTCATGTTACAATACACAATGACAAACAATTTCATTGGGGTCCATCTTGTACAGTTGTCCAACGATCAACTACAAATATGCAACTTTTATAATACATTGTTTCTTTTGTGTTGTATTGAATCCTTTTGGTGCATATCCTTTAGTTAATAGATGTATAATATCTCTATAATTATCATCAAACATATTATTTTCTAACAGTTGTGCATCTGGAAAACTATTCGTCAAGATTACCAGGCTCTTCTCCACTTTCTAACATCGACAGATGGTCCAGTCCTGAATTTAGTTGACTCGTATTGACAATAATTTCAAAGTCAAATTCTTGGAATAGAGAGAATCCATCTCAACATATCCCCCCCCCCCCCCCCCCAACACTGGATTATTGACCAAATATTTAAATGTATAATGATTTATATACATCTTGAATTGTCCTCCCAATAGATAATGTCAAAATTTTTGAAGATCATATACCATAGCAAGTCCTTCACATTCTGTTGTGGTATGGTTATTTTTTGTCGTCGACAATTTTTTAATAGCAAATGAAATTGGGTGATAAATAGAAACCTCTCATGTCTATGCAAGTACAACAGGAAGTGCAATAGATGAGTCATCAACGTGTACATGAAACACTTTTTTCCAGTCTGGAAATACCATTATGGTTGATTTAACCATCTTGTTTTTACGAACATCCAGACTTTATTGACATTGCTCATTCCATTGGAGCTTTACATATTTCTTCAACAATTTTTCCATAGGGGCTATAACCTCTACATATCCTTTGATAGATTTTTTTATCGTACCCCGTATGTCCCAAAGTAGTTCTCAATTGTTTAACTGTTAAGGGTAGTGGTAGGTTAAGAATAATTGCAATATTGATAGGATCCATCAATAATACTTTGGAACAAAACATATGACCCAACAAAATTCCAAAATGGGTGCTGTTAGCACTCGTACTAAATTTTGAATATGGCGCTGGCGACAATAGTATGGCGGGAAAGGGTACATACAGAAATATTTCAAGGCCCTACAAACAAGAGAACAGATCACCACAGGACAAGAAGCATAGAGTAGCAAAGGATAAATATTTTGCAGCAAAGGAGACACACAAAAAATTAGACTACAAGGGTTCCCTAGACCCACGGCTCGTCTCGTTTTCCCAACAATCACGATTGGGGGGCGGACCAGATCTATGACGGAGAGCCTTTTCATCGCTCAAATATGCACGATGGATAAAGCAGGGGAAGGCCACGAAATGGGGAAATCCGCCATAGGTTTGGATGACAGTGAGTGGACAAGGATCAAATAAATGTCCCTGGAGGTATTCGTGGTAGGAAGATGCATGAAGGATAAGGGAAAGAAGCAATGTGAAACCTAGTAGAGCCCCTCGTTTTCAATGACGTAGATGCAACGAAACAATTAACCAATGGATCTGATATACGTCGCCATAGGGACATGCACGGAGGTTAGTCAGCAAGAGAAGTGTGAAATATAGTAGGTTCCACCTAGTCAAGGTGGGACAGGTGGCATCGACGACGCAAAAATTAGTTCTTGGGTCCTCGCAGCTCACTATCTGACATGCGTAATGAGCATTTTTTTCGGTTGCACTGGAGAAATTTTTTGACGTAGGGGAATACCATGTAGTATCGATGGACCGTGACACCACTTTGGGGGGAGTACCTGCAATCCTTGAACTTGAGAGCATCCCACCAAAGCCCCTAGATAGGAACACGAACCCCATCACCAGAGTACATAGTATCCATTGCTAGTGGTGGTTGTTCGGGGAGAATGTTCGGACCTGGGAAGGGAGGAGAAGGAGGCTTTGTCATCATGGTGTTGGGCTCATATTACCAAATTCATCTAGGGTGATGATAAGCTTCAAGGATTGTTGCATTGTATCATATTATATGGAGGGCACAGTCCCGGTGGAAGAAGATGACATGAATGACAAGCCTATTAAAGGCTCGAAGCTGTCAAGAGGCTAGAATTCTTTCTCCAGGTTCACAAAAATAATGGTGTTTCCAAGAGACCTAGACATCGGATAAAGGCCCAAACACAAAAGCAACATAAACCTCCCCTCCAGCTACGAATACATACAGAACATGTTTCTGGAGCACAGGGAAACATGGAGGTCTGAAGCAGCAAAGGTCACCTCAAGGATTTTCTGGACTTTTTCTAATGGAAATCACGCCAAAGGAGAAGAACTGTTATTTCTGAAACATCATCGTCAAAGCAAGAAATCATACATTCAAATTCCATAGTTCCATTTCTACCAGTGTTCCCGTCATGACACGTTTCCTAATTTTGGTAATAAAATAGTGGCAAATCTGCCACCTAATGTAGTTTGTTAGGATTTTTGGAATTATTGTGTAGGGTGAATCCCATATCTTGTAACCATTTCAATACCCTATTTTGGGATGTATTCCAGGGATAATGCTCATTATAAATAGAGACTCCCTTGAGGAGGATAGAGGTTGGACTAATTTACATTTTTGAGGCCTCAACGTCGGTTTTTGTAGCTCTGCGACATTTTTGGGAGTGTTTAATGAATATATTTCTCTATGTTTATGAGATTCATCATGATGCTTACATTTAGTGTATGATTTCTCTATTTATTTCATTTTCGTGTATGTGTTGTTCTGCCAATATATTTCTAGATTAGAATGCAAAAATATGCTCTCTGTTAAGCACTCCTGCATTAGAAACTGTGTTTGTAATGTGAATGTGATAGCTTCTATGGAATTCATCCATCGATAGATGCTCCCTTTTAGCTAACTCCCTTTTTCATTTTCCACTAAAGGTGCTCTCAGAGATTCGCCCTTGATAGATGCCTTTGTGCTGCACTAGGCTCTTTCCTTTTTTATGCTTGCCATCGCTTTAAAGACATTTCATTGAATGATCTACTTACTTGGCCTCATATTGCTAAAGAGAAAACCCTTTTCATTATAGGTTGTAACATCCTTGAATGTTTCATACTTTGACTCCCTCGCCCAATGGTTTGGATTTTGTTTATCTTTCCATCTTGTTTTATTTTGTAATTGTCCATGTTACTAGCATAAATCTAGTCTTACGCGCGCTCTTTTAAAGCTAAATGTGTATGTGAAGGTTAATATGACAAGAGAGAGCCCTCTTTGAGTGCCTTGGATAGAGGGAAGTATAAATATTGGTTGAAATGGTTACCCCTGTGACTTCCTACCACAACCATAATCAAATTACAGGGTGCTAACATCTTGGTGTCATTGTCGTGGAGCGAATGAGCAAATCATCCCTAGGTAAATGACATTGCTCAGTTCTATGACCTAGTTGAGCAACCTATATTAGACACATTTTTGGTTGCATATGATCGGTTCCATTGCAACTCCATTGGGGAAAATCATCCCAATAAATCATAGCCTAGAAGGGCTTAGTAAGATGAGGTACCCCGCTGCCTTCCTCCAGGGTATCTTGTCCTCCCTAGTACATTTTTTCCTATCCTTCCCTAAAATGATTAAAATAGTTTTCTAATATCTATCACTCTTATGGAAATACCCTAGTCCCACTCTTGTATATCCCTCTTTAAAGACCGAAAAAGTCTCCTTCGCCCTGTATATATGACTCGATCCAAACCCATTCATCTGGGCCCCATGAGGTTCACGATGCTACTACCGAATCTGTGCATATTCCTGAGCCCCCAGACAGGAATCTCCAACCCTCGTCTAATTTAGAATTCCCTCTACCCTCCTTCAAAAGGGCCTCATCAAATTCCCTGGTCAAAGGACCACCGGCTACTACAACATTGCCTCCCCTCCATTCAGATTTTACAGAGCCTTCACCATCCAATGCTTTAGCCCCTCTTGAAATATCTGCCATAACCCCAACAAGGGATAAAAATTTTTCCCCTGTACTCATCCCTGCAATCCTTCATGACCTTCCCCAGGGTTACACCCCAAGGATTAAAAAAATTTCTGGTAGGAAGGGGTATTTAGCCGAGGAACATTTGGGATGATTTGCAGACTGGATTGACCTAGAAGAAGTGGACCATGAAGATATTAAGGTCAGCATGTTTTCCCAAATACTTTCTATAGAGGAAAAGAGATGATTTACCAGCCTTCCATATGGTTCCACTTGGGCTATCAAGCCTTGGAAGACTCCTTCAAAGAAAGGTGGGCAGAGAGGAAGGACCCCAGGAGATGCTTGTCTCAATTCTCCTCCATCAGAAGGGAAGAGACCAAATCTATCCAATATTTCTCTAACAGGTTTATGAAAGTGTATGACGCTATCCCTTCCAAGTTCAAACCTCCTCCTAGCATGACCCAACTCCAGTACATTGAGGCCTTTGATAGTGAATTCTCGTTGTGGCTCAGTGAATGAAGGTCAGCCTCCCTAGCCGATATGCTAAAAAATTCCATATAGATGGAGATGAACCTAACTGCTACCAGGGACAAGGGGAGAGAAGAGGAAAAAAGAACACCGAATGAATATCTCCCTCAGCTTCTTCCCTCTGATACCCCGAAGAAAACAATGAATGAGAAGATCAAGTCCATTGAAAGGTGGATGGAGGTATTCATGACAGATCACAACCCCTATCCCACGAGCAGTCAAGAATTTGGAGGACCCCTACGCACAAAGCAAGCTCAAGCTATTCCTGAAGACCTACAAGAACACTCAAGGCCTTCTATTTTATTAGAAGAGGAAAGGAACGCATAGCCAAAGACACTCTTGTACCTCAAACCTTCCCTCCATGAATAACACCATTAGCAGGATGAGGGTATGCATGCCCTTATCCTTCGCCTCATTTGACTTTATGAAACAAAGGTTAAAAATTTCAAATTGATCGCAAAATGAGGTCTTGGCATGGTTTAGAATGATTGATGAAGGAAGTGGACAAATGACATCTACCATACATCCTAGTTTTCCCTCCTATGAGCACACAGATGGGCAGTCTGGGCCTATAGAGGAGGAATATTATAATCTGTTTGGTAAAAAATATAGTCTGCTTATTTCCATCCCTGTCTGTGGGAATTTTGAGGGGGTTTTCAGACCCCCCTTGTATGATGAATGTGAATACAGCTTCTCAAATGATGAGGGTCTCAAATGGGACATTTCTTCCTACTCTTCCAGTGCAGATTACCTATGTTGAGAAAAGCATGGTTCACCGGACTCTCTTGAAGACATTTCCTATGCATTTGCAGGAGGAAGAACCGAGCTTAGTTTCTGACATTTCAGACAAAGCAGCTAAGGTATCAGGTACAGATGGGAATGAGTTCCTTTTTCATGGGTACTTCAAAGAAACACTGAGTAATGGGTGGGGGAAGATACATTTGGAGCAGCAAACATGGAACCGGCAAATGTCAGGAGAAGTTCACGACAACCATGGATTTTATGATCTAGTGGTTGAGTATGGGGAGCATCTTAGTCATGACAAGTGTATAGCAGGATTTTTGAAGGGCTATCGTGACCCACTAACCACACCTATGGAGAATTTGCACGAGTGGAATGATAGGACAATTATGCACAACCAGAACTAGAGGTTCAAAAATAACCTCCTAACATCCCACTTCACATTACTGTTCTCCATCAAGTAGGAAAGAAGGGCCTACAAATGTAATCACCTTCTTGAGTGGCTTCACTAGAAGTCAGAAGTCATTGGCTGACTGGCGGGAATGCTTGTGTAAAGTCGAGGTAGGTAGGATTGAATAAGCTCATCCCGACGAGCATTTTATTTCATCACTTTGTTATTATTATTTTGTCATCTATTCGGCTTTTATTTTAGAACACACAGGTAGGTTTTCAGGGAAAAGCCATGAAATGACCCAATGGATCATGCACATGATCCACAGAGATTCTTTGCTACCTCATAGGGAGGATAGCATCCCCGAGTTGGAGCCTCTATTAGTACCTGTACTAAATTTTGAATATGGCGTCAAAGACAATAGTCTGGTGAGAAAGGGTATAGGCAGAAGTCTTATGGGGCTCTGTAAATGCAAGAACGGGTCACCACAGGAAAGGCATCACAGATCAACAGACGTTAAGGATTACACAACAAAGGAGGTGCACAAATAATTAGACTACGAGGGCATGCAAGATCCACAAATCGTCCCATTTTCCCAACGATCATGATTGGGGGGCAGTCCAAATCTATGGCAGAGAGCCTTTTCATCACCCAAATATGCACGATGGATAAATTATGGGACTGTCATGAAATGGGGAAATTCCCCACAAGTTTGGAAGATAGTGAGCAGAAAAGGATCAAATCTATGTCCCTAGAGGTCTTCGCAGCAGGAATATGCATGACAGATAAGGGAAAGAAGTAGTGTAAAACCTAGTAGGGACCCTCATTTTCAACACTATAGATGCAGCGAAGCGATTAATGAAAGGATTTGATCTACGTTGCGATCGGGACATGCACGGAGGTTAGTTAGTAGGCAAAGAATGAAATATTCTAGGGTACACCTAGTCAGGGTGGGATAGGTGGCATCGACAGTGCCAAAATTAGTTCTTGGGTTCTCACAGCTCACTGTCCGACACGCGTAATGAGGATTTTTTTTTTGCTACACTGGAGAATTTTTATAACGTAGGGGAAGACCATGCAGTCTCGATGGAACATGACACCACTTTGGGGGTAGTACCCGCAATCCCTGAACCTGAGAGCATTCCACCAAAGACCCTGGATAGGAACACGAACCCCATCACCAGAGTACATAGTATCCATTGCTAGGGGTAGTTGTTCTGGGCGAATGTTCGGACCCGGGAAGGGAGGAGCAGGAGGCTTTGTCATCATGATCTTGGGCTCATATTACCAAATTCATCTAGGGTAATGACAAGCCTCGAGGAGTGTTGCGTTGGCTCATATTATATGGAGGGAACAGTCCCGGTGGAAGAAGATGACATGAATGACAAGTCTATTAAAGGCTCAGAGCTGTCAAGAGGCTAGACTTATTTCTCCAGGTTCACATAAATAATGGTGTTTCCAAGAGACCTAGATTTCGAATAAAGGCCCAAACAAAAAATCAACATAAACCTCCCCTCCAGCTGCGAATACAGACATAACATGTTTCTGGATCACAAGGAAACATGGAGGTCTGAAGCAGCAAAGGTCACCTCAGGGATTTTCTGGACTTTTTCTAACATAAATCATGCCGAAGGAGCAGAACCGTTATTTTTGAAATGTCATCGTCAAAGAAATCAAGCATACATTCAAATGCCATAGTTCCATTTCTACCAGTGTGCGTATCATGACGTGTCTCCTAATTTTGGTAATAAAATAGTGGCAAATCTGCCACCTAACATAGTTTGTTATTATTTTTGGCGTAATTGTTCTAGGTGAATACCATACCTTGTTACCATCTTGATGGAATATGAAACCACTTTGGGGGGATTACCCGTAGTCCCCAACCCTGAGATAATTCCTCCAAATTCCTCAAATAGTAACACAAACCCCATCACCAGGGTACATAGTATCTATTGCTAGGGTGGTTGTTTAGGGCGAATGTTCAAACTTGGGAAGGGAGGAGCGAGAGGATTCATCATCATGGTCTTGGGCTCATACTACCAAATTAATATAGGGTGATGATGAGACTTAGGGAGTGTTGCGCTGGTGCATATTATATGGAGGGAACGGTCCCGGTGGAAGCAGATGACATGAACGACGATCCTATTAAAGGCTTGAAGTTGTCAAGAGGATAGACTTATTTCTCCAGGTCCACAAAAACAATGGTGTTTCCAAGATACCTATATGCTAGATAAAGGGCCAAACAAAAAATCAACATAAACCTCCCCACTAGATGTGAACACAGATAGAACATGTTTCTGGAGCATGGGTAAACACGGAGGTCTCAAGCAGCAAAGGTCACTTCAGGTATTTTCTGTACTTTTTCTAACATAAAACATGTCAAAGGAGAAGAACCATTAGTGACAAAACGTCATCGTCAAAACAAGCGAGCATACATTCAAATTCCATAGTTCCATTTCTACCAACGTGCACAACATGATGTGTTTCCTAATTTTGGTAATAAAACAGTGGTGAATCTTCCACCTAACTTAGTTTGTTAGGATTTTTGGCGTAATTGTTCTGGGTGAATCCCATACATTGTAACCCTTTCGATACCTGATTTTGGGACGTATCCCAGGGGTAATGCTCATTATAAATAGAGCCTCCATTGAGGAGGATAGATGTTGGACTGATTGACATTTTTGAGGCCTCAGCGCCAGTTTTTGTAGCTCTGCAACATTTTTTGGAGTGTTTAATGAATATATATATATATATATATATATATATATATATATATATATATTTTATGAGATTCATCACGGTGCTTACATTCAATGTGTGTTTTCTCTGTTTATTTAATTTTCATGTGTGTGTTGTTTTGCCAATACATTTCTATATTAGTATGCAAGAATTCGCTCATTGTTAAGCACTCCTGCACCAAAAATTGTGTTTGTAAAGTGAATGTGATAGATGCTATGGAATTCATCCATCGATAGGTGCTTCATTTTAGCTGTCTCCATTTGTCATTTTCCACTAAAGGTGCTCTCATAGATTCTCCCTTGATAGACACCTCTATGTTCCACCTGGCTCTTTCCTTTTTTCTGCTTGCCATCGCTTTAAAGGTATTTCGTAGAATGTTGTGCTTAATTTGCCTCATATCACCGAAGAGAAAACCCTTTTCGTTATATGTTGTAACGTCCTTGAATGTTTCATACTTTTACTCCCTCTCCCAATGGTTTGGATTTTGTTTATCTTTCCATCCTGTTTTATTTTGCAACTGTCCATGTTACTAGCATAAATCTAGTCTTTTGTGCGCTCTTCTAAAGCTAAATGTGTATGTGAAGGCTACCGAGATAAGAGAGAGCCCTCTCTGACTAGCTTGGCTAGAGGGAAGTCTAAATATTGGTTGAAATGGTTACCCCTATGACTTCCTTTCGTAACCATAGGAAAATTACAGGGTGCTAACAGGAGAAAAAATGTACTTCTTTAAATTATGAGAAATCAGGAACTATGTACATCATTCAAGCATTATTCTAAGACTCTTAATGTGATATTTTACTATCCCAAATACTGTCCAGTCATTAAAGTAGACTTAAAGAAATGTATGGATGAAATATTTAAAAGAAGCTACAACTATTCTATAAAAATAGTAGGAGCATTCTTGGGTCTAAACGGAGTTACAGTATACTGGGTCACAAAAGTTTTTTTTGTACCGATATTCCTTTGCAATACTTATCTTATGGTAACCATAGAATCCATCAGTAAATGAATATACATATTTTCCTCTGATGCTCTCTAATAATTCATCTATAAACGGGGTCAGAAATGGGTCGTGCAAGAAGGAATCATTTTGCTTTCTTAGGTCGACAAAAATACATAATTCACTAGTTTTCTTTTCTTGCACCACCATAGGACTAATCTATTCAGATTCCTTGGTAGGTTCTATAATCCTATATCTGCCATTATGTCCAAGCATATCTTAACTTTTTCTTTATATCCCATATTGAACCTATATCGTCCTTGTTTGATAAAGTTTGGTGTCAAGATTCAAGGGGATATTCATTTCTCCAATATCTCCAACAATTCCCTTCATTTATGAAAATTTAGTTGGAAACAGATCATGGAACTCATGCAATAATTTTGTAATATTCCCAACGGTCTCATCGTCCCAATAGTCCCTGATATTGGAAAATTTTGGATTCTCTATAGAGCCAATGTTCACTTTCTTTATTTAAGAGGGTTTAGAAAATTGTCACTCTATATACCTGACCCATCCACTATGTGAGTACCTTAGACTTACGAATATTTATGTTTTGTGGATCATCATCATCAAGTGCACCTATCATATTATAACACTCCATCCAATGTTGAACTGTCACGCTGCTCTGATTGAAACTTGGCATAAACACAAGAATAAATTCAAAGATATTAGTTCTGATTACTTACAGAGAAACATCAATTGAAGGATTATCATCAGCAAATTCAAATGTATGTTTGAAATGGGTAGCTATCTATTCCCACTCAATTGTTCCTCGTCCTAGCTCAAACGACGTATACTAATTTCTTGGTATCATGTTATGTGGATCATCATTTATGTTGTGTGGATCATCATCATCAGGTGCACCTGTCATATTATAGCACTCCATCCAATGTTGAACTGTCACACTGCTATACCAAAATCCTGTCACCATCATGTGATAAGACATTTGACATACCTATTTTCCTTGAATCCCAACTTTTGGAGTGGAAACTAAATGGTTTTTCATTAATCTGTCATACAAATTCCCAATACCGCGCATGCCCCCTTATCCAAGAGCGGTACCCCTACTCGCACCACCATTCATCGGTTGTGCACAAGTGGTGCCACCGCCCATTGCCCTTGGTCCATAAGCGGTTATTAAAAGAACCGCTCTATCATAGAAGGAGAAGCGTGGTACCCTGGGTAAAAAGGGAAAAAGAGAAGTTTCTTGAGGCTTCTAGATGATAAGCCTCATGTGCTTCCTTATCCCTACTGCTGTGGGTTGGTTGAGCTCGAGATCCCTCATCCTAGGATCTTAGAGGCCACCTCACCCACTAATTTCTCAACCATATCTATCCATTAAAGCCCTATAAATATGAGCTCATAGCCATGGTTGAGGGGAGAACATTGAAGGTATTGTTATGCCGTTGGATTGATTCTTGGCCCAAGATCATTTGGAGAGAGCATAGAGAGCCAAAGTCGGAGCTTTTGGGGATGAAGAGCTGGTTTCATGGAGATGCATGTCAACACTAAGGCTTGGTTGTAAACTTCTTCATATTTCTAATGCAAGTTAATTTCTGTCCCACATATAATGTTGTTGTTGTGATTTCGCATATATATGTTTCTATATTCCTTAGTCACTAGCATAGATTAGTAGATCATATTCTGGTTGCTTTGATTCGTTTCGTGTTGAGTTTTTTTCCAGGTACACAGGTGAACTATCAAAGCCTTGTATTCCAGATATCTACAACGTCTAGGGAGAGTCTTCAACCTCTGTCCTCTATTTGTTCTGGATCCAAACCATTCAGACCAGTGGAACACCTTGCTGTCCGCAGGAGGTGAAATATTCCAGCTAACAAATGTCTTATCACATGATGGTGACAGGATTTTGGTATAACACACGCTGCTTTGATTGAAACTTGACATAAACACAAGAATAACTTCAAAGATATTAGTTCTGATTACTTACAGAGAAACATCAATTGAAGGATTATCATCAATGAATTCAAATGTATGCTTGAAATTGGTAGCTATCTCTTCCCACTCAATTGTTCCTCCTCCTAGCTCAAATGATGTATACCAGTTTCTTGGTATCATGTCCAAAGTGTGTATGAACTGGTGGACCCATTCCTGTCGCAGTGACGTCTCCCATGTCATGCAACAATGCTCAATATGCTCGACATGATTAGTTAGTCTTGTATGTTTCTAACGAGTCTAGAACACCTTTTCTCCAAATTGGACTTCCAAAAATATTCAACATTGAGACCATTCTAAAATAGACTGCTTATGCGAAATCCACCATCTTGTAGGTGTACCCTTTAATGCAATATCCATAGCTAACAAGCATTGAGGTTTAGATACTTTCTATTCAAACTATATAAGAAAATATTCTAATTTAGGTAAACCTTCTTAGATAGGTAGATTGCATACCTCAGTACCTACCCATCACATAGATTTCATGTTTCTTGCACACTTTCGTTCATGTAATCAGTTCTTCCAGTTCTCCAGATCTTTTCTCCAACGAGAAGGAACTAATACTTTTCCAGCTAATTTTTCCATCAGTTGTCGGATTAACATAGTCATCCATCACATGAGCGATATTGTAGATATGATCTAGATATCCATCTTGCCCTTCATTGTTTACCTATTTAACATCTCTCCAGCCTTATAGAGGATCAATTGGTGTGGCCGCTCTTAGTTATGCATCCTCAAATGTTAATTTATAATAGTTTGATTTTCAATATCCCAATCAATCCCCAAAATTGCAGGATATGGATTTGTATCATCAATGATGTCTATAACTTCAAAAATATGCATAGTTCCTAAGTCCTTCTATCTCGACAGGAACCTGTATACGTTATTCGACCCATAGGAAGAACCTTCGACTGGTTGGATAATAAAAACTGAATAGTAGAACATACTATTCTCGGATTTCCCATACTTTCCCATGGATGTCTAGTGAGAATATTAACATCTAAGTCCAATTCTAGAATAATATATTCCATGTCATAATCACCTATCTGGGAATTCATCCTTAGCTCGTGACTAGTTTTAACTATCTTTCCAATGTGGTTAACTTTCTTTTAAGGTCACACATTTACTTGAGGTTCTTTGACTAAAGATGCTAGTTATTATAAAAAATTATGATCTTATATTAATGCTAAACAACTTTTAAATAAACCTTTCAATTTACTAACCTTCTCTATCTATTTTCTTTGAAATAATTGTTTGAATATTTTAGGAATTTCCAAGATTGGTCCTTCACTCAACATTGGGACAACACTATAATTTGATGCTTGATTTTTGTCGATGAACTCATTCCTTGTGTCAAATAAAACTTCCTTCTCTTTATGGACATCAAATGGTACTTTCTTTTGCGGTGTTGGTCAAACTCTTGGTTGTCTGTATGGAGCTTCTTGAACTCCTCCAGTTGCAACAACTCCTCTTGTCACAACAACAATATTAGGATCCCTCGGTTTAGCATAAAAATTCTAAATGTTTGGATTAGCATTCTGAGGTAGGATCTAGTTCCCCATGTTTCTATATTACCGCTTAGCAATCAATTGAGGAAATTCTTCAAAAGTGTGGTCCAATGCTTTATAATATGAACACATCGAAGTAGGATTAGTGAAATATCTAGAAATATGTCTAGGATGTCCACAATTATAACAAATGACTTGGTCCCTTTCATCACCAAATCCTCCTCCTTGGCCTAAACCTCTAAAAAGTCCACCCCTAGGGTTGAGGGTATTGTTGTTGAGATTGCTCGGCTTGTATTTGTTCATAATTTTTCATCAGATATGTTTCGGTTGTTTGATCCTGCATCAACTTATACGCTGTACAATATTTCTCGCTGTGACCCATTGATCGACATAATTTATAATATAGGTTATCTCATTGTTGACGGGAGTATTTGACTAAGCCCGCAACAGGGGAAACAACCCAGACCGGGATCCTTAGGACAGGCTCCAAGCTGTTTGGGATGGTTGTTCCCGACAGGTTTAAAGGCTCTGTTAGCCTGGAAAATTTAAAAGTCTAAAGGTTAAAATTAATGCTACTGATTGATATTCGGGCCTACACTTTAGGATTACCAAGGTTAATTCTTATTATATATTACAGGATGACAAACTGTTATATTTAATCTACTTAATGCAGTTAATTATAAACACAAGAATAGAAAGATACAAATTAACAGAATTAATGTCCTACAGAGATGTATAATACACACAGTGTACAATAATTACAATAGAAATAATCTGAGTGTTGGTAATTCCTATGAAAGGATCTGAATAAAAAAGATTTTCCGAATAATATAATAAAACTTAAACACATATTATCCTAATCTACTCTCTATCCTGATCAGGAGCAATGGAAAATTTAACCTGTAACTGATTTATGCTGATAAGGACATTGTATGCAAACATTTGACAATATTTAAAGAAATTTAAATATTAACAAAACCATACAGAAGTCATTACACATTATATAACAACGATATCAATCATTAATTACAGAACATGACATATCAACAAGATCAGAAACAGGAACAGTCGATACTTGTAAATAATATTTGCACAATTCTTCAAGGAAATTATCACAAACATTTATAATATAGAAAAACGAGTGGCAAAACCGAAAGACATTATAAATCATATGTAAAGTATAAGAACTGTATATATGTATCAAACATCACCAGTCCAAACGCTGTAGCTACTGACAGTTAACTGTCACGAGTCACAGATAGATCGAACAGCAGTCTTGTCCTCCCTTTCCCAAACTATCGACCCCTATGACTTATGCTATCTGCCCTATAAATACATTTTAATTTCCCTGAAAATAAAACCTTCTAAGCACTGAAGATAATCAACATTGAAATCCTTAACTAATTTTGCATAAAATTGACAAGTGGGAACATGTCAATTTTCAGCATATGCATGAATACTCAGTCCATAACAGAAGACCGAGGACACAGATAAGGTAACGGCACCTAGAAAACAGTCCCTGCAAGATCGATTTGCTTCCAGATATAGAGGGATCATCCATACAACCAAAATCATCAAAATCGGGGATGGAAAATATTCGTGATACTACCTGCGATGCAAGACAAAAGAAACATAATTAGAATGTAATTAAAATAGAAAAACAAATAAAATAATTAATAAACAATTTCACACTTAGCAAATACCTGCAAATAAAACTTGATCATCAAAACTTCAAAGCTGATATCAAAATAACACACCGCCAAAACACTACAAATTTACCGGAGCATTAAAGACCTGGATATTCACCCCACTTGAATGGCTCGGCGAGGGAGAAACCCTGAACTGCATGAGTGCAATCTGAGCATTAAGCTCACGAACCTTTTCTTCATTCTTGTCATTTTCATCCTGCAATTTGAGGACCCTCCTAATCAACTTATTCTTATGATTTCTCAATCGCAAGAGCTGTTGGTCATTCGCATTAACTTTCTCCTTTAACATAGCATTTTCAGCCTTTATTAAATCCTAATTCATTGCCATCTCACCTACCCTATCCTCCATACTATGAATTTTATCCAACAGTCGATTAATAAACAAAGGATGAGCCATATCTGCAACATAATAAACACCAGGTGAATTTGCGCGCACAGGATTTTCCTTAGTCGGAGCATTAACAAATGAATCCTCTTGCACCTCTTTATCGAGCACAGGAATATCCTTATCAATAACAGGAAGAGTCTCATTGACAGGATTCGAAACAATTTCAGGCTTAGTGACATTACAATCAATAGGCGAAGGGATATCAAATTCTTCCTCATCTAAAACAACAGTTTCCACCTGAATCTTGTCAATAACAGGGGTTTTGACAGAAGTAGTTTTCGCCATGCTCCTGGTGAATCTACCTACGAATTTATCCTTGGGATGATTTCATCCACGATTGCCAATTTTATCAATACTGTTTTGGGGTGTAACTGGTGACAAAGGTGAAAATATCCTCACGCGCTTAGACCTTAACGGAGTGTCAGCGCTTTCGACTGGATTGGCCACGAGGATTTTGTAGGGTTCAGGGCTCATATGGCTGGGACTTGACAAAGGTTTGCGCAGAGAAGGGACTGAGGCTGAACTCGGATCTTTGTGCTTGCTACAATCATTAGGGTTGTCAAACATGCAGTGACAAAACGATGAAAAACCATTGGACTCTACAAATTCCTCCCATGACCGGCCCAACTTCAACAACTCACTATCAATCAACATGCGAACCAACCCATGATGAAAGAGGCTATGACTGACGTGTTTAGGGCCTTTTTTAATCGCATTGGACATTTTGAACAGGCTGTGTAAAAGATAGTAAGGAAAATTTAACGGAAACCCTATAAAAACAGACATAAGCCGAAGGTGGTATACATACACTGACGATAACCGGCCTTCACAGGTCAAGTAACGGTGAATCAAATCAAGGACAGGATGCCATTCTTTCTTGAAATACTTAGGGGCCACTCCAGTTCGAAAAGAGACTTCCTGAGCAGGGTTTTTAAGCAACTATCGCCATTCTGTTACATTCATCTTCTGGTATTTGGTCATTCGCATTAACTTTCTCCTTTAACATAGCATTTTCAGCCTTTATTAAATCCCGATTCACTGCCATCTCACCTACCCTATCCTCCATACTACGAATTTTATCCAATAGTCAATTAATAAACAAAGGATGAGCCATATCTGCAACATAATAAACACCAGGTGAATTTGCGTGCACAATCTTTTCCTTAGTCGAAGCATTAACAAACGAATCCTCCTGCACCTCTTTATCGAGCACAGGAATATCCTTATCAATAACAGGAAGAGTCTCATTGACAGGATTCGAAACAATTTCAGGCTGAGTGACATTACAATCAATAGGCGAAGGGATATCAAATTATTCCTCATCTAAAACAACAGTTTCCACCTGAACCTTGTCAATAACAGGGGTTTTGACAGAAGTAGTTTTCACCATGCTCCTGGTGAATCTGCCTATGAATTTAGCCTTGGGATGATTTCGTCCACGATTGCCAATTTTATCAATACTGTTTTGGGGTGTAACTGGTGACAAAGGTGAAACTCTCCTCACGCGCTTAGACTTTAACGGAGTGTCAGCGCTTTCGACTGGATTGGCCATGGGGATTTTGCAGGGTTCAGGGCTCATACAGCTGGGACTTGACAAAGGTTTGTGTAGAGAAGGGACTGAGGCTGAACTTGGATCTTTTTTCTTGCTGCAATCATCAGGGTTGTCAAACATGCAGTGACAAAACGATGAAAAAATGTTGGACTCTACAAATTCCTCCCATGACCGGCCCAACTTCAACAACTCACTATCAATCAACATGCGAACCAACCCATGATGAAAGAGGCTATGACTGACGTGTTTAGGGCCTTTTTTAATTGCATTGGACATTTTGAACAGGCTGTGTAAAAGATAGTAAGGAAAATTTAACGAAAACCCTATAAAAACAGACATAAGCCGAAGGTGATATACATACGCTGACGATAACCGGTCTTCACAGGTCAAGTAACGGTGAATCAAATCAAGGACAGGACGCCATTCTTTCTTGAAATACTTACGGGCCACTCCAGTTCGAAAAGAGACTTCCTGAGCAGGGTTTTTAAGCAACTGTCGCCATTCTGTTACATTCATCGTTTGGTATTTGAACCATCTCTGACCAGTCAGGGACAAACCTGTTGCGGCCGCTATTGACTGTTCATCAACCCGAAACCGAAGGTCACCAACTTCTGCTTGAAAATCGACTAGGGAAAGAGAAAAAACCCTAGTAACTTCAGGGTTCGAGTCAGAGAATTTCTTCAAGAACGGCATCCACCCTATATCCTCGACCTTTACTGCGAGCTCAGAGTCCGAATTTAATAGGGTCATTTCGCAGGGTTCAACCCTTACTACAGGTGCCATCACTGGCTGAGTCCAGGTGCGTAACCACATGCAAAATAGGTACCAGAGCTCGTCAAGAGATAGAACACGAGATTGTGAGCACTTGGAATAAAGGCTGAACAAAACTAGCTGATGAACAGGATGAGCCATGCATAAACGCAGGCTATACCCCTACAGGTTTGGCATGAACGAAGACATCGGCTCTAGGAGTGGTAATCAATTGATGACACAAACGATGGTTGAAGACCCTAGACAACTGATATTATCATGATTTACCCCGAATTGAATGACAGGAGTCCCTTCTCTATACGTAGAATAGGTGTTCTATTGACAGGAATCCACGACGAGGGATACGTACCAAGACTTAAACGTGATAGTTAGGTCAAGTACCAGCGTCATGATAGCATGCTCGCTTCGCAATAGGTGAATCGGGATAGAGTCTGTGACATAAATCAACCCGGCGATAACCATAATACATGCATCCCTACCATGGATTCGACCTAGCTTTTGAAGGTGGCGGATAAATAATCATAATTACACACCATTAAATCAAGAATCAACTTTGCAAAACATACCATATAATAATGATCGGCATAGATATTGGTGGTAATGTCGACCATGGTTTGAGAACTTAGGATATGTCGGGAATGGTTTGTAACACATTTGGCTTACATACTCTAGGTCTTGACCAAAACCACCACGAACCAACCATTGATAATATTTGAACCCTAGCAATAATTATAATAACAAAATCAACAAAATCAATTCATAATGTTTTGGATTAATTTCTAGCTTAGGATAAACGAAGGATATAGAAATCACTAATATTTATCCTTAATTTCAAATCCAAAAACAAATAATAACTCATTAGTGATGATTTTGTTAAATATTCTATAGTTCCAAAGGTTGCTTCAAAAACAATGAATTTCCCCAATTCAGTAGCTGACAAAAAGGCATAGTTTCAGTAGTTGTAATTCTTCTTTATTTTGCACTGAGAAATTCGAACATTTCATCAAAAAAAATAGGATTTTGTTAGATGAAATCATGTTTTGTAAAGGCTATTGAGCCAGGGCACAACACTCATGCACTTACTATTTTCTTTAAATACAAGCATTCCTCCAACCAATGTCATCTAGTCTGACAAATTCTACACCGGGGCATTCCATGTGTATTTATCGTATTTGGTGCACCTGATGCGAGATAATTCATAAATGTTGGACATGGATCTTTATGATAGCCTTCTGTTATTCATTGTGTACACTAGAATTCCTCCTGTACTTCTTTCCCTTTCTTGATATCCTGTATTTGAAGGGTGAATTAGCAAGCTGCGACTGTATCTACATCATCCTTGTACCAGTTTCCCCGATCGGTGAAGATTCCAATTTCATGGTGAGGTCAAGAGATTCACTATGGGATACAATCTTCTGTTGCATCAAAGGAATACATATATGCGGTAGCATTTTTGTAATAAACCATTATTTATGTTGGACATTTGACATTTGAAAACTTACTTTATCCATTAGAGTATTCAATCTTTGGTTGAAATCCCAAATAGTCTATGTCGAAAACTACTTAATCTATTTTAATTATGTGATCATAAGGTTTTATTTTTCCCAAAATGTATCCTATTTGAAAAAATACTAGAACATTTAGGGAATATTTCGTATGTTGGGCATAATTTTTTCTCTTAACTCGGAATTTAGCGGACTTTGGACCATTGGAAAGGTCTTGAAATTCTCTACAACTTTTTGGTTTTGCATTTTTCCTAATTCCTTATCATTTGTCCAGGGCAGGCGTTTTAGTAACAAAGCATATTTTAAAAGATGCTTTTAAAAAAACATCTTTTAAAATATGCTTTGTTACTAAAATGCCCTCCCCAGACAAAGGGTAAGGAATTAGGAAAAACTCAAAATAGAAAAGTTGTAGATAATTTCAAGACCTTTCCAATGTTCCAATTTCCTCCCAATTCCGAGTTACAAGAGAAACGTTATGCCCAAAATATGAAATATTCCAGGAATCGTTTCACTTTTTGTTAAATAGGATACATTATATAAGAGAGTAGAATGTTTTGATGAATTACGACTCAAATTAGTATTTTTAAACTCATATGTTAGTCCTGTATGGATTTGATCTAATGATTTCTGGGGAATCCCTATGTTAGCACTGAATTTATTTTTGTCGGAATTGGTTCTATTGCATTCAAAATTTTAATTTCTCATGAGTGATTGAGTTGGTTTCCAAAGTTTTCTCATTAAGCTATTTCCAGGTTGGCAAAGAAGAGGAATTAAAGGAATTTTAGAAATAATTTCTTCACAAATGGGGCAAAAAATCCTATTAATTTTTGAATGAAATCTACAAAATGGGTTTTATAAATATTTTATTTTATTTATATTAAAAAATTAATAGTTTTGAATATTTTTCCAAAGTCAAAAAGCGGTCTTTATTCATCAAACCAAGTTTTAATGAAGGTTTAGGTGCTAAAAAAGGTTTATTACATTTCTTAAGGTGTAATCAAAACACTAGCACATAAAATAATCCGACGGATGTATAAAGTGAAAAATCATCAATGGGTATTATGGTTTCCGGAGAGTGAACTTGCATGTTTGATAAAACAAAGGAACCTGGAGGAATTGAGTACGTGTCACTTGATCTGACAGCGGGGAAATAAAGGCAAATCACATCGACGATCGTGGATGGATCCAAAGCGGAAAGTTGCACGATGGTTAAATTGGAAAGGTGGTAGCGGAATGTCCACGTGGTAACTTTTGGTAAATTCTGCGGGCAAAAGCAGTTTGGAAAAAATCGCAGAAAGGAGGCTCCGGAATAGACCATTATTTAAAAATAAAGTTGACTTGGTTTTTAAAAATAATTTCATTTGTGTGTTGCGTGCTGACAGTCCTCCATATTTCCAAACTCAAACTTTTACTTGTTTTCAATCACAGGGAAAATGGCGGAGATAAAGAGTCAGCTGGAAATTGATTTTTATAGAACAAGAGAAAGGAAGCCACCATTCAACAATGCCGAAGGGAAGCCCAAAAAGACCATCAGCCCAGAAGAGTTGCAGAAATATATACAGTGAGAGCATTCATGAAGTTAAACAATTCAAGATTCAAAAGCAACATAGCATATTTTTTCTGAAAATGACTGTTTTAGTCATTTTATTCAATGACCTGTTTTCAGCAAACGAAGAATAAATTTCAAAAACTGAAATATTTTTTTCATCATAACATCGGGATATACAATAACCTCTCTCATTTTTTACCCAGGTGATACAGATTGGGAGCAGTAAAGTCATCTTCAGAGGGACAATGTTCAGATTTCGAAATGATTGTTCTAGTCATCCAATTAAAATAATTGTTTACATCAAATGAAGATGAATTTTGTGAAACTGGGAGAGGATTTTATTCACAACATACCTATCCACGATAACCTCTTTCAGTTTTCACACAGGTGCTACAGTTCAGCAGCAATAAAATCAGTTGTACAGGCTAGTTTTCATGTTTTCCAAAGGACTATTTCAGCCATCAAATTCAAAGAATTGTTTTGGACAAATGGAATTTAATTTGACAAAACTGAAAGAGGTTTTTATTCCTAACAGGCATATAATCAAAAACCTCCTTCATTTTTTACACATTAATCACAGGTTGGGATAATTTAAAATATCGTCACAAGTCATTTTTCCAGAAATCTACAATTTTATTATTTGAGTCATCCGCTTCAAAGGAATATTTCGAGGATATTGAGATGATTTTGGAGAAATTAAGACATGGGTTTTGTCATGCACATGTCCAATTATAAAAACCTTTCCCATATTTCACACAACTATCACCATTGGAGATAT
This sequence comes from Pseudotsuga menziesii, assembly GCA_001517045.1. Lineage (NCBI taxonomy): Eukaryota > Viridiplantae > Streptophyta > Pinopsida > Pinales > Pinaceae > Pseudotsuga > Pseudotsuga menziesii. The sequence goes on from LPNX010615032.1 coordinate 214,227, forward strand.
GCAGGAGAAACTTTGTTGTAATTGTTTCTATTTTTAGAGTTCAGTTAGGTTTTGAATTCAAAGTTAGGTAAAGATTATTCTTATATAAATTAAAATGTAATTGATAGTTTTAGAGAGGATTTTCAAGAGAAGAGAGACTCTACATTGTAATGGCTTCATGTTTTCAGTAAATGAATGAAATTTGCAGAGGACGAATGTAAAAAAAATTTCATGTCAGAGATTCTTGTGCCATCTTTTTCTTCAGTAAGTAATTTCTTTATATGACTATTTATCATGTTTCCCACTCCATTTTGTATTTGCTTTCATTCTTGAGCATTAGTTTTTATGGGCTAGAATTCATCCTGCATGCTCTAGGTCCATTTTTCAAGCATTTTCAAAATATTTTCTTCTAAAGTCTTACAGAATTCACCATAGTTAGGTGCTCTGTTTGATGGAATGTCTCCCTTTGTCTACTAATCAACCTGCTAATACCTCAAGACTGAGGAAATGGTGCCTACCTTGCCTCTTATCATAAACCTTCAAAATATTACCTCCTGCAACCTATTTCAGATCTGATTGTTGACTCCATTGCCCAATGGTATCCTCCATGACTGTCCTACCAAATATTTAAAACAAACTTGTCATATTTGTCCCATCAGAAATCTGACCTTCTGAGTGTCTTTGATCGAATATCTTGAGTATAAAAACTTTGTAAATAGTGAGAGATCCCTCTCTGACTGTATTAGGTCAGAAATACATTCTAAAGTGGTTTTTGTTGTTACCTTGGGATTTACCTTTATAACCTTGGGTACATTCTGAGTGCTAACAAACTGGTGCCGTTTCCGGGGAACGAAGGTTCAAATCTTCCCTTGGTATAAACGACATAGTTTCAGATTTGATTGTTGATGGTGAAGAACGGTCAAATATCAGCAAGGTTGTGCATCTTTCACCTAGTGACTCCATCTTCGAAGAATCCAGTTTTCAAAATTCCTATGGCGACTCCACGATCAAAAGATTGTAAAGTTTGAAGAGTTGATTCAGTATATTCATTTGTCGAGATGAGTTCTTTGTCTGTAAGGTATGCTCCTATGAATCGTGCTCACATTCCTAGTTTTCCAAATTGAATACCTAAAGTGGATTGGAAAACAGGTCTTCCAAAGTTTAAAGATCAAAAGAATGATGATGCTGCCCTTCATTTGGTTAGATTTCATATACATATACGTAAGCTGGGAGTTAAATTGCATGAGGATTCTTTAATGAAAATGTTCATGGCTACTTTAGAAGGAGATGCAACGTCATGGTATGAAGGGTTACCATCAAAATTTTTATTTTCCCTTACTGATTTTCATACAGTATTTCATGAACATTACAAAAACCAATACCCCTCCTTGTTGCTGGTTCAAGATTGTTGTATGCATGTTAAAGCTTTCATTGAGGATTTGGAAAAATTGTATAGTGATGATGAGTTAGTGGATGAAGAGATTTTAGAAATTTTATATGAGAGCCCATTTCAGAAAAAAGAAACACAAATTAGCTATCTTCACATTCAAGAAAAATCTCAGCAGTTAATAATTTCTTCCTCTACTGAAAGAGACATGAGCCAAAACTTTGATTCAAGCAGCTACATTTCTTTTTCTGAAGTAGATGATAATTTGCAGCAATCTTGTCAATCTTTGTGTGACCAAGAAGGAAGTTGGGATGTTCAATCAAACCCTTCTTCATATTATTCAACTTCTGAAGTTTTGTTTCAAGATGAGGTTGCTTATTCCCAATCAGAAAACTCCTTTTTGTAGCAACAATTTCCTCTAAATTCTAATGCTTTTGTGGGTGATTACATAAACAATTCTAATTCTACAAATTTTCAGTCTTACAGTCCCTCCACATATTTATTTTCTGAAAATGCAATTAAAGAGAAATCAGCCCTTGGATTAGAATTCGAAATAAGATATGAGCATGTAGATGATCAGCCTATTGATGTGAAAGAAGATGGTTATACTCTTGATGGTTTTTCTGATGATTGTGGTCAGCTTGTTGAAAATTATGTTAATGATGGTTTTAAAGAAAATTTTAGTCTACTTATATATAATGAAAAGGAAGAGCAATCATGCCATCAATCTTAGTATGTGAAAGAACCAATAGTGTGCAATAAACAAAGGGATCACAAAGAAGGAGATGAGAACTTTCAATGGGATGTTTCTTTAAAACTTTCCAATTCAAAAACGTTTTGTCAAAAAGACATCTTTTTGCTTAATCTTGTTGAAGAACAAAATGATATTCCTCTTGAAGTGCTTGAGAATAATGGTGTTGTAAACGTAGAAATATTAAATGAAGTTGCTGATATATCATTGAAAAACAATCATGAGAATTCCTTTCAAATCTCTTCTAAAGATCGGTTTGACAGTATGCAAGAGGAGTTACTTTTTGGACAGCCTTGTCATGACAAACAAGTGATTGAGTATTTCAAAATTTGTCATGTTTTTTATGATCCAGTAGCAGAGTACATGGATAAATTTTTCAGATGGAGTAGTTGGTTATATGTTTGCAGCAAAGGACAAATTTTTCATCATAACCTATTTCTATTTTGTTCTTATGTTCTAATTTTGATCAAGCATGAGGAAGAAATGGAATTATTGGATAAATTGCTTGATTGGCTTCATTGGAAGTTAGATTTTGCTTGATTGGGCATTTGTGCTTAGTTAAGTAGGATAGGTAGGCATGAATAAGCTCGACATGACGAGCATTTCTTTTAGCAGTTTTCAATTTGGTTTCAGTTTCAAGTGCAATTCAGTTACAGGTTACAAGTTGACAGAGTGGGATTTGTTTGCAAAATCGTTTTAGTTGATGGTTTAGTTCAAAACAGGTTGAGGATTTCAGAGAAAGATTAAGAGAAATCCAATGGATTTGGCACCTGGTCTACGGGGTTCTTTGCTACCTCGCAGGGAGGATAGCATCCCTAGTTGGAGCGAGTTGTTAGCACTAAATTTATTTTTGTTGGAATTGGTCCTATTGCCTTCAAAATTTTAAGTTCTCATGGGTGATTGAGTTGGTTTCCAAAGTTTTCTCATTAAGCTATTTCCAGGTTGGCAAAGAAGAGGAGTTAAAAGAATTTTAGAAATAATTTCTTCACAAATGGAGCAAAAAATCCTATTAATTTTTCAATGAAATCTACAAAATGGGTTTTATAAAGATTTTATTTTATTTATATTAAAAAATTAATAGTTTTGAATATTTTTCCAAAGTAAAAAAGCGTCCTTTATTCACCAAACCAAGTTTTAATGAAGGTTTACGTGCTAAACAAGGTTTATTACCTTTCTTAAGGTATAATCAAAACACTAGCACATAAAATAATCCAACGGCTGATGTATAAAGTGAAAAATCATCAACGGGTATTGTGGTTTCCGGATAGTGAACTTGCACGTTTGATAAAACAAAGGAGCTTGGCAGAATTGAGTACGTGTCACTTGATCTGACGACGGGGAAATAAAGGTAAATCACATCGACGATCGTGGATGGATCCAAAGCGGAAAGTTGCACGATGGTTAAATTGGAAAGGTGGTAGTGGAATGTCCACGTTGTAACTTTTGGTAAATTCCGCGCGCAAAAGCAGTTTGGAAAAAACCACCGAAAGGAGGCTCCGGAATAGACCATTATTTAAAAATAAAGTTGACTTGGTTTTTAAAAATAATTTCATTTGTGTGCTGCGTGCTGAAGGGAAGAGACAGTCCTCCATATTTCCAAACTCAAACTTTTACTTGTTTTCAATCACACGGAAAATGGCGGAGATAAAGAGTCAGCTAGAAATTGATTTTTATAGAACAAGAGAAGGGAAGCCACCATTCAACAATGCAGAAGGGAAGAGCAAAAAGAACATCAGCCCAGAAGAGTTGCAGAAATATATACAGTGAGAGCATTCATGAAGTTAAACAATTCAAGATTCAAAAGCAACATAGCATATTTTTCTGAAAATGACTGTTTTAGTCATTTTATTCAATGACCTGTTTTCAGAAAACGAAGAAGAAATTTCAAAAAATGAAAGAGGTTTTTCATCATAACATCAGGATCTACAATAACCTCTCTCAAGTTTTACCCAGGTGATACATATTGGGAGCAGCAAAATCATCTTCAGAGGGAGAATGTTCATATTTCGAAATGAATGCTCTAGTCATCCAATTAAAATAATTGTTTACATCAAATGAAGATGAATTTTGTGAAACTGGGAGAGTATTTTCTTCACAACATACCTATCCATGATAACCTCTTTCAGTTTTCATACAGGTGCTACAGTTCAGCAGCAACAAAATCAGTTGTACATGCCAGTTTTCATGTTTTTCAAAGGACTATTTTAGCCATCAAATTCAAAGAATTGTTTTGGACAAATGGAATTTAATTTGAAAAAACTGAAAGAGGTTTTTATTTCTAATAGGCCTATAATCAAAAACCTCCTTCAGTTTGTACACATTAATCACATTTTGGGAGAATTGAAAATATCTTCACAAATCATTTTTCCAGAAATCTACAATTTTATTATTTGAGTCAAGAGGTTCAAAGGAATATTTCGAGGATATTGAGATGATTTTGGAGAAATTAAGACATGGGTTTTGTCATGCATGTGTCCAATTATAAAAACCTCTCGCATATTTCACACAGCTATCACCATTGGAGATATGCAGAAGAAACTTTGTTGTAACTGTTTCTATTTTTAGAGTTCAGTTAGGTTTTGAATTCAAAGTTAGGTAAAGATTATTCTTATATAAATTAAAATGTAATTGATAGTTTTAGAGAGGATTTTCAAGAGCAGAGAGACTCTACATTGTAATGGATTTACGTTTTCAGTAAATGAATGAAATTTGCAGAGGAGGAATGTAAAATCTTTTTCATGTTAGAGATTCTTGTGCCATCTTTTTCTTCAGTAAGTAATTTCTTTATATGACTGTTTATCCTATTTCCCACTCCATTTTGTATTTGCTTTCATGCTTGAGCATTAATTTTTATGGGATAGAATTCATCCTGCATGCTCTAGGTCCATTGTTCAAGCATTTTCAAAATATTTTCTTCTAAAGTCTTGCAGAATTCACCATAGTTAGGTGCTCTGTTTGATGGAATGTCTCCCTTTGTCTACTAATCAACCTGCTAATACATCAAGACTGAGGAAATGGTGCCTACCTTTCCTCTGATCATAAACCTTCAAAATCTTACCTCCTGCAACCTATTTCAGATCTGATTGTTGACTCCATTGCCCAATGGTATCCTCCATGACTTTCCTACCAAATCTTTAAAACAAACTTGTCATATTTGTCCGATCAGAAATCTAACTTTCTGAGTGTCTTTGATCGAATATCTTGGGTATAAAAACTTTGTAAATAGTGAGAGATCCCTCTCTGACTGTATTAGGTCAGAAATACATTCTAAAGTGGTTTTTGCTATTACCTTGGGATTTACCTTTATAACCTTGGGTACATTCTAAGTGCTAACACCCTGTTAGAACCACGGATAATTTCTTATACCAATCAAGCACACGACCTATAAATGTTGTGATCATATATGATCTTTTTATAGCCTCATATTGGATTTGTTGCACTTTCCATACAACTTCTCATAGGAACCAATGTTTCTTAGGGTATTCTAACCCATTCCCATTAAATATCAGTAACTTTCTATCATTTCTATCCATTATGTTTAATCTTGGTATTTATGAATTAAAGGTTCCACTAGAGGGAATTCCTTGAGTGTTATTTCCACTATTACAGTTATTATGATCGAAAAAACCATTGGGTGATGTATTTTTAGGTCTTACCCCAGGTTCTGGAGATGTACGCAGGGTCATAGGTATGCGGTAATCTTGATCTAGATATGGTACCTATTATTATTCTTCTTTAGATATTAGTCAATATTCCTCTTCTTCATTGCAAGATTCTCTGTTGAGGTGCGGTGCCAATTTTAAGTCCCTTATTTTGGTCACGTTGCAACTTCCTATTCTTTTCACAATCCTTCTTCTCTTTCCCAAACAAAATATTCTTCCACTCCTCAGGCGTCCACCTTCTTAATCATTCTCGCTATTAATAGGAAATGTCTCAACTTATTCTAGTCCATTCTGCTCACAATATTTCTTGAGACATTACCCTGGGTCTTCATGCAGAAATATTTATTCATGGAATCCATTCTTAGGATCCTTTTTTCACATACCAACATCTTTATCCACATTTTCGAAGATTTCAAATAACGACCTTGAGGTTCCTGTCAATATTATCTTTTTGTTTCACTATACAACCTGATAATATAGACTACAATATCAGTAAATATCCTTCGAGACTCACTATCAACCCATAAGTCGACAACCCTCGATAGAGGATTACTAACCATTTTCAACCATTGGATCAAATGAGGACTCTACTCTATAGGTTCTCCACCTTGAAAATATTTCTTTTGAGTTGCTAGATTCAACAACCATTCTTGTAATACAATGCGAATTCACTAAATAAAATATCATGAATTTTTGTGTAAAAGTATCGTTCCAATCATTCTATCGATATCAGTCGCAATCCTTTACTTTCTTCTTGCGCAAACTCTTGTTCTTTTTAATCAACCCAACCTTGAATTTTTGGTTTCGTTGGGTGCCAAAACATATCCCAATTTAAATGATCCAGGTCCCAAAAATGGAACCACTTATTGGTGTGCTTTCAATCGACCCAGGTTCATACTTCCTTATGCATCAAAAAATCCCAAGATATCGGCCTAACAGAGTGTAACTGTGTCGACAAACCTGTGACACAGATGACTTCTCACCCAATATATCTTATTGGGAACTTCTAGAACCAGGATTTTGTAGTTATGGAAGACGATTTTGTCTCGAAGTATCATCATATCATGTGAGAGAAACCAATGAATGGAATCATACATATATTAGAGTACACTGCAAATTAATTCGTTGAAATGTATAAGTAGTATGCAAAATGTATATATTCTAGCACACATTAACAACATTCTAGATTGTTATATCACTATATGCTTGACACACTTAACAAGTTCATTCACGATAGACATTCATTCATCATAGGCACAAATACACAGGCATGAAGACATATTTAACATGGAAACCCATCCAGGAAAAACCACAAAGGCGCTCTTCATCTGGCATGAGTAATATTTGAAATCCTTTGGTATGCACACACAGCATGTAGACTCTTCTTTAGATATTATTTACAATCAATGAATTCCTTACTCGTCTCATGCTCTCATGTTTCTATATTTCTTTCTTTTTCCATCTCTCCCTTCTCACCTTATGATAGGTCTATTATTTTCTCTTCTTCTTCTATTGTTATATCATATTATAATCTTCACATAGCTTGGATCAACTATATAATCTTTTACATTTCTTGATTTAATTGTCGATCGATTCTCATCTGTTAGTTGACAGGTTGTTCTACCCACCCAAAACATCTAGTTACATCTAAATATATCCATTATCGGCCCAGGTTACAATCAATATTTTATTCCCAAAATAAACTATTAGTCTAACTACCTTTTACCCAAAACTCTGTTGAACTCCATGCTTCAACTTGCACTTCTCATCTTTCATGGCAGCTTCTTTCACCACGGCCTTTTCTCATCCTGCGGCCGGAATCTTCATATTTTCGAACAACATTATGTTTATATTTTCCTAGTGCTAACACATGCACTACAATACATGCTTTTGTGCACCATGGATTGGAATAAATCAATGGTGGTAAAACAAAGTTGTTTTACATGCAAATCTTGTGGGAACCATGTTGTTGTTAAGGAGAAACCATCGTTGAAGTGTCATGTGCAAATCGAGTGTGCCACCAGATAAAGAGGGAATAATGGCTATATGAAGTATCATGAATGGATAGTTTCATAACTATATGCAACATAAGAAGTCATCGTATGCCATATATTGTTCTATCTATCTGCTAGCAATATAGGATATAATGGTGAGTTGAATTTGTAACAAGATCGAAACAAAAAACTATAAGTAATCATATGATTTTATCTGTAACCAAAACGCTAAGATGGTTGGAGAAGATCTCAATGAAATACCTCCAACATATTAAGAATAATATTTCTCCCACATCATCATCAAATTGATGATTGAATTCAACGAGGAAGTTTACCAATTTGAAACCTACAACAAATAGCTAGATAAAAATTTCCTTTTCATTCATTGCAAAATTTCAATTATTTTTGTTTTAGTTTAGTTGATATTTTTAGATTTTAGTTTTATTATGTTTGTTTTCGTTATTTTGTCAATTTTAACATTTCTTTTTAAAAGTTTTTTGTTTGGTTACATATTTGATAACAACAAAATCACAAGTGCATAAGTCATATGATGTATGGAATTCATAAATATTTCTGAGGACAACAAATCCTCTCATCAAATGAGCATGAAGAAGATGGAGATTCAGTATTGGAAAGCATAGGTTATGGAATGCAATAGCGCCTAGAATTTCAATGAATGCAAGAAATATTCAAGCAAAGGTGATATCGACTTCCTGCATCAATTTCAAGTCCATTTAAGTGATAGATATATTTCTTGGTGTTTCCATCACCTTGACCACAAAAATAAAACCAACCCATATACCGTGGAACATATGCATGCATATTAAAACATATTTTACTTTGTGTTACATTCTCCTCTGTTTGTTTCCACTTTACTCATCACAAATATGGAATGGAAGTTACATTACAAGGTTCAATCAATGTTCCAACCAACACTCTCATGCACACAATGTTTCAAAAGGTAGAAGGTATATATTTATTTTTAACTTTGTGTTTTTCTCTCACAGCTATTTTCACATAGGCCATGGACTCCACTTGATCTTCAACGCAATGAAATGTACAGTGAATACCTAGAACATACATATCTAAAGAAATATCACATATTGGATTATCGAATTCGTGTATAACCATGTATATACATAACACCTATGTTATAGTTTGCACCATAATCGATGAACATTAGGGACAAGTTACTTATTTACAAAGTAATAGAGAGGCCTTACAGGATTTACAAAATTTTCAATCTCCATGGATTACCAACGCATGGCTTACTAACATAAAGTACTTGAATTTATAAACAATCCATTTACTATCGGTGTCTTGGACTTGAGCTCCTCGCTAGGAATCATATATCGTATTTACAATATTTACACAATATACCAATCTATACACCAGGGGTAAAAAATGGGGTGTTACAAGTTCGTAGTTTTTCTTATTGGTGAAACATCTGGTATTCATTTCATATACCGAGTTTCTTTCATTTTTTTTATTAGCTTGTAGACTACTCGTTTTAGAGTTGTTTGGTCAGGATAAATTCATGTTTAGTGACCTTCCCCCCTTAGTTATTTTTGTGTGTTGGATTCATCCAAGCGATGCCCAATGAATTCACCTTCTCTCATTCTCGTGATACACAGTGAAGGGATCATTTATTGACAGGTTTTGAGGCATATTTATTTTCTTATATTTCCTCCATACTTCACCCTAAAGTTTTAACGTTCTTCTTCCTAACTCCATTACCAATGAAAAGGCCTCTGTGTTGAAGGTTTGTATATCTCAATTCCATATTTGTTGTTTTTTACTTCCAAACACAATTATTTGTTCTATCTTTTCAAATATGGCATACTCTTTGTGAATATCGTATGATTTAATAACCTTTGTCTCTCCATAGGAAGAAACTTTTAGATTAGTAAATTAGTGAGGGAACCCCCTTTGACCTTAGTGACACCCAAAGGTCTAAAGTCTCATTGAATGATCATGCCCGAGCTTGTGCCAAGCAACCTGGTAAAACTTTAAGGTAACATGTGAATTGGTCCTTAGCTCATCTGGAGTGGTGCTAGAAGTTGATAAAAGGGGGAAACACTTTTATAAAACTATGAGGAATATAGTGTAAAGAATGTATAGATGCACTTTCCACTTTTAGTATAGAAATCAATCCAATGATTCCAAGAATAAGATAATAGCTAAATTATAGTAAGCATTTCCAAAGCAATGGTTAATTAGACCTATCAGACATTCCATAGAAAAAACATACAACAACAAAAAAAACATTACAAAAGTAATATTCCTAAACATTTTTTTATAGAATATGTATCTACTACTACAAAGAATTCATTTATCAATATTAATTCTACTATATTTATTTTTCATGTCAACATTAAATAGTTTGCTGTCATTTTACATTTTCAAGAACATTATGAAAACTCGAAAGGATGAACAAGGTGATATCCAAAATATGCTAGTAGGGATATCCACAAAAGTGTACAAGGATATGGTAAAGTAAATGGACATAATTCATCATAGGAGAAGCCATCTCAATAACGCCGTGCTTCAAATGATGAAATCATTGATTTTTTATATCATGTATGTCTAATTATTTAATTTAGCATTGAATATTATTTTTTAATTTCTTTTTTGCTGAAAAGAAAACAAAATGGAACCCACTCAACACATAAGACAAGATGACAAGGAAAAAGAGGTTGATAGAAAATTTTGTGAGTAGTCGCTTTTTCCTTATAATATATTAAGATTTCATATTATTTGTGATATTTATATTTTAATTATGTTTTACACCAACCATCCTTGGATGTCTTGGAAAAGGAGTTAACGCACAAAAAAGATCCATCAGATGAATTGATTGATGTCGCGTTAAATAAGGGTTGTGAGTATATGTTAGCGTATCAATAATTAATTATGGAATTTGTAAGTATCAGTGTTGTTTTACTTCTCTCATTTTATAAGCAACAGAACAACAAAAGACCTTTATATTAAATCTATTATTTATGAAGTACAAAACTTGTAGGAAACAATGTACGAAGTGGAGCCAACAAAATAGTTGTTGATGGAAAGCATGAGATTTGGTTTTGAAAGAATGTGTATCATTCATGACTCAATTCTTTCTATGGTATGTTGTTTTTCAATTTATGTTCATGTACATTATCCTTTTTAATTTTCATTATTTCCATCAATGTAGATACACTCATTACACTTTATTTTTTTGTTTGTAGATGGAAACTAATCAAGAAGAGGAAAACAATCAAGGAATCAACAAAAAAATAGACCAAATAACCCAAGTCATGAAAGTGGTTCAAGAATTGACAACAGTTGCAGTAAAGAATGATGATCCATATATTTTGGGTGTTAATGCAAGTCGTTATATATTTTGAAACCATTGTCTATGAAAATCAAACATTTTATATAATGTATTGGACATAGTGTCCCAATTGTTACCAACAAGTGTAACAATTACATCCATGTTGACATTTTGATTATTTAGGACTTTATATTAATTTTCCCATTTTGTGTGTCAAAGGATCTCTTATTGATAAATAATAAAACAACGTTTTTATTCTATTGCATTCTCCAATGCCACTGTGGAATGTCATATTGCTAATTAAATATGTGTTAAATATATGGATGATCAAATATTGCAATAGATATGAAAATTTATGATATAACAAATTAATCCAAGCATCATATATAAACACAATAATTAAAAATCAAATGAATACTACTATAAAAATATTTCAATTTATGATGAATAATATAATTAAATATATATAGAGAGAGATGTAATGTCTCGGTTTTGACCCTGTTACATTAGATGTATATGATGTATAAATTGTAAATGATCATGGTGTGGAGCTAAAGGCCAAGGCCCCACCATTGATCGGTTATGTTATGTTTTGGATTTGAATTGTCACCGATTGTATATCGGGGCATGCGGCATATATTATGACGGTCATCATGTAAATATGCATCTATAATTAATTAAATGAACCCGACCAGCTACGATCGCGGAAACTAAAATGAGAAAGGGGCATGATTTTCACAAGGATAAGGATGTGGGGAAATTTGTCAAACCTGGGCCAATGAGAGAAAAATACCCATGTGTCTTCTTCCCTTTGTTTTATTCCAACCACTTTCATTAAGAAAGGCTACTGGTGGTTGAGGCAGTTAATGGTTTTGGGAGTGGGGTGGCAGGACTGTCAGTGCTCACCCACACGCACACTCTACCCATGATTTTGGCTGTTCATCCTCTCACGCAGACACTTCTTCCTCTGGCCGAGTTGCTAAACACCCACGCACTGCAATTCACGTCCTCCTGGTAGCTGTTCACCTTCACGCACTTCCCATTTGGCTTCTCATTGTTTTCACGCATAGGAATTTTCCTGGGTTTTACCCATGCGATTTTCTCCTGCAAATTTGTGTCCTCTCCATTGCTGTGCATTCTCACGCAGAGGGATTCCTTCCCGTTTTTGGTCTTCACGCACAGGATTTTGCTGGATTTACCCACGCAGCAGTTTTCCTCTATGGATTGGTGAATAGTGTGGCCGTATCCTGTACTCACGGGACGATTGTGGGTTCTGCATTGTTGCTCACGCTCACCCACAGGCCGGGAGACTGTCATTTCTTCCCCATCTCGGTCTGTATATGTTTTCTTGGTGATTTCGTTGCCCAGGACGGGATGTGTTTTCCCACGTTGTTGGTTGTGGTTGTTGTGGTATTCCTTACATGCTGGGGGCTATTGTAAATTTTCCTGAGAGTCATTTTGGCCATGATAGGGCCAATAATGACTCAGAAGTCGTTTTCCTATTTAGGATGTGACAGCTGACTTAGTTGCTTGTGTGCAATGGTTGGTCTTCGGACTGTGAGAGGAGCAGGGATGTTGGCTTAGATTTGCTCGATAAACCTGGTGGCTGGAAACCACACAGACAGAGCTAGAGGGCTGGCCTTCTTCTCCATCACCCTTGAATAGCACTGGAAGGGAATGCAGGGCCTGAGGGACTGTGTAGCAGAGAAGGGACTGATTCCTTGTGTTGGGTGTGTTTGGGTGTCTTAGAGGTCAGGCTAGTTCTGGTGTAGGTGTTCTTGGCTTTGTAATGAGCTCACCAGCTTAGCAATATGCCTTCTACAGCTCCTTGATGGCCTGATAAACCCAACTCTGTTGGCTTGGCTATGCTTGAGTATGCTTACCTATGCGTTAGCCTGCTAGTTCCCTTATTCCTTGGAGAATCATGCCCAGCTCGGGGGTGGCAGCGTTACTGAGAGATTGAGGAGCACGTTGGCCTATGGTTGGGTGGAACGTTGCAGCGACGTAGCTGGTTCGGAAGGAGATTTCATAAGATAAGTGTTCTTGTTCATTATACTTCTGCAACCTTATTCTCTGTCAATGATATGAAAATGATGAACATGTTAAAAGGAATGCTTGTGTGAATGCATGATGATCCCACTGTGCAAGATGAATAGTTATAGCTGTGCATGATAAACAACTTCATTTATGCATGTTATACTGCAATGCATTTTCTTTCAGCATTTTGTTCTGCAAATTTTATGGCTGTACATGTTCATGGGGCTCTTAGCCCGTGTGTTCGAAGCTTGGGTCGCGTCCTCTTCACCGGTCGGAGGCATGGGGATGTGACAAGAGAGATATTCTAGTGCGATGTCAGTAGTCACTATTCACTAAACATAAAATAATATATGGTTCTTTTGATAGTTTCAATCACATTGGTGTGTTTTATACAATGTAGTATCAATGCAGTTTAGGCAATGTAGCATTGGTAACCTAAAAACAATAGACCCGGTGCAATTGAATACTCGTTGCATGACCCTGTGCTTTTGTTAATATTACACCCCAGTCCACTACCATATATTGTATGCACTGTTAATTTTTAAAATATAGTAACGATTAACATCCCAGTCAATTTTTCCAATGCGTTTTACTTCTCTTATAGCACCGGGACTTTGTGATATTACCCCGGTGCAAGTGGCCAGTGTGTTTTAATAATCTATAAGCACCAATGATTTCAAATAGTTTGTAATCACTGGTTATTTTTAATAGCTCGTAATCACTGATGTTATTTTTGGTATAATGAACCGATGCATATATTGTTATAACACACTAGTCTAGTTTTAAATTTTAGTGTGCGCCAATGTTATATGTATTATTAAGCACCATTGCATATAATGATTTCCAATATTTTATTGCAGTTGTACATATGTTTCTTCTAAAAGAATTGGTGCATTTTGCATTGGTTTTCATTGGTGGATTTGTTTGAATAAAGTGCAACAATAGAAAGACATATGCTAAAGCATGCAGTCGCTGATTTTTTTTAGTTATAAAAATTTCCATAAAAATCTCTGCTAAAACATCTAGTACCATTTGTGGAGGTTGTTGTGGATGTTTTTTTAACAATTTTATCCAATATTGTAACACTTAAAAACCCCACGATGACCTCCACTATAGGATATTTTCCTTGTAGTGCATAAAGATTAGTAGAAAGCTCAAAGTTTACACAAAGGGGAAAATTGATTAGATTTATCCTAGTAGACTCATGAGATCATAGCATAAGTACCTAGGTAGGAGAATGAATCTATGATGTGGTTATTATGATTTAACATCAATGGTATGGATTGTTAATGCCACACTTTGAAAAAATATGTAATTTTAACCTTGAGAAACAAAAGGATGTTACTCATAACTGATATGTATAACTCCCGATTCTCTTTTATTCATGGCTAATGCATACATTTATATATTACATGTGGTGGTTGAGCTTCATCAACCTTTTCACCTTCCTACATAACTATTTATTTATTTATTTACAATATATAATCCCAACGGATTATATTCTAACAATCCCCCTCTTAATCCGAAGGGGTGTTCGTAAGTCCGAGCATGTTTCTGAATATTTCAAACTTTTCTCGTCCAAGCGCTTTGGTGAAGATGTCTACAACTTGATCATTTGTGGAACAATGTCGAACATGGATTGTCTTGGCCTCTACATGATGTCGAATCAAATGATACTTTGTGTTGATGTGTTTGGTTCGATCATGGAATCTAGGATTCTTAGCCAACTTGATTGCAGAAGTATTGTCGACCAATAATGGAGTGGATTTTTCTTGTTTTTCTTGCAAATATTCAAGTATCTTCCTGAGCCATACTATTTCTTTCGTTGCTTCAGCTGTAGCCACATATTCTGCTTCTGTTGTTGAATCTACCGGAACTGACTGTTTGTGTGATCTCCATGAGACAGCTGCTGATCCAAGACTCATAGTGTATCCAGAAGTTGATACTCATGTTTCCTTATCACCATCAAAATCTGAGTCTGAGTACCCAATAAGTTTGAAGTCATACACTTTAGAGTACTTGAGTCCAACGTCTTGAGTCCCCTTCAAGTATCTTAGAACTCTTTTTGTAGCTGACCAATGTCCTTCACAAGGTTTATGCATGAACCTTGAAAGTATGCCAACAACATAAGAAATATCTGGTCTAGTTGTTGTAAGGTAGATAATACTTCCTACAAGTTGTCGATACTTGGTCGCATCCTCAAATAATTTTCCTTCGCTTGATGTGAGCTTCATTTTCTGTTCCATTGGAGTAGATATAGGGTTGCATTCTGTCATGCAAAATTTGTTTAGTAGTTCTCCAGCATATTTTTTCTGAGATAGGAATATGTACTTAGGATTTTGAGTGACTTCAATTCCTAAGTAATAGTGGCGATGTCCCATATCTGTCATTTCAAATATCTTTTTCCAATCTTTCTTTATGGATGCTATATAGCTCTCATTGTTCCCTGTCATCAAAAGATCATCTACATACACCACAAGATACACAACAGATCTTCCAACTTTCTTTATAAACAATGTTGCATCATCAAGATCAAAATGTTCAAAATTTAACTTCAAAAGATGCTCGGTTAACTTTTCATACCATGCGCGAGGTGCTTGTTTTAGGCCATACAAGGATTTGACAAGCTTGCATACCTTTTGTTCTTTTCCTTTCACAACAAAGCCTTCTGGCTAAGACATGAAGACATTCTCTTTCAAGTATCCATTCAAGAAAACAGTCTTCATATCCATTTGATGAACTTTCCACCCTTTCTGAGCAGCTAAAGAGAGTAAGGTTCGGATGGTAGCCCATTTTGCTGTAGGAGAAAATGTTTCTTCATAGTCAATTCCTTCCTTCTGTGCATAGCCTTTTGCTACAAGCCTCGCTTTGTGCTTGTCAGGTGATCCATCTGATCTGTATTTGTTCTTGTACACCCACTTGCAGCCAATTGGTTTGGTTCCAACTGGAGGGTCAACCAGCTTCCAAGTTCCATTCTTCATGAGTGCATCATACTCATTATGCATAGCTTCTTTCGACTCAACTCGAGTAGAAGCTTCTTCAAAGGAAGTTGGTTCAAAGTTAACAGATAAATTAAATTCACAATCAAATGATACATCCATGTCATCACCTGAATTATCTGCTTCTCCTCCATGTCTTTTCGAACTTCTCGTTCCTGTCTTTCCAACTTCATCCGGATGGACACTTTCAAGTGTCTTTGTGGCCCATTTAGGAATCTTTCATGATGGTCCTGGTTGATCAGTTGGTGGTGCTTCATCATTGATTGAGAGTCTTTCAATTCTCTCAATCACATCATCCAGTTGAACCTCTTGTTCAGGTGAAGTAGCAGGAACTTCTTCATGCAGGGGAGTTGGTGCTTCATATGGAAATTCCAAAGGTTGATCCAGAATAGGAATCCCCCCTTCAAGGTTTGGAATTTCATATTCATTTTCAGAATATGTCTTTGGATGAGGATAACTTTCCAAATGATCAAGTTGTCTCTCAATGGACTGGTCATTTTTATTATTCTCAAGAAAAATGACATCTTTAGAAATAACAAATTTCTTGTTTACCTCATCATACAAACGGTATGCCTTGGAGTATTCTTCGTACCCCAGGAAAATGCATTTTCTACTTCGAGCACCAAGCTTGTTTCTTTGCTCCTTTGGAATCAAGGCATAACAGGTGGAACCAAAAACTCTAAGATGTCTGATTGAAGGGAGATGGCCAAACCACATTTCATGTGGAGTCTTGTTATCAAGAGCATTTGAGGGAATTCTGTTTCTCAAATATGCTACACATTTTACTGCATCACCCCAAAACATTAGTTTTACATTCTTTAAAAACATCATTGAGCGAACCATATTCATTATGGTTCTATTCATTCTTTCTGCTACACCATTTTGTTGAGGATTGTAGGGAACTGTAGTCTGATGTGCAATTCCATGTTGGGGAAGATAATCTTCAAAAGCATTTGAAGTGTATTCTTTCCCATTATCAGTACAAAGTGTACCAATTTTTTATTGTGCTTGTTTTTCTATCAATGCATGAAAGTCTTTGAATGTTTGAAATGCTTCTGATTTTGTCTTTAAACAGTAAATCCAGCACATTCTTGAGTAGTCATCAACAAATGTCATAGAATACTTATTCCCATTTGCAGAAGGAGTTGGCATTGGGCCACATAAATCAGAATGCACTAATTCTAATTTCCTACTTGCTCTAAAATTAGATTCATGGAATGGCAGCTTACTATGTTTCCCTAATATACATGCATCACATTTGTTCTTCTCTTTGGGAATGGTGGGAAAACCAAATACACCATTCTTTCTCAACAAATGAAGAATGTTATTATTTAGATGACCAAATCTTGCATGCCACAATGAACTAGATGACAAATTACTTTCTCCATGCTGAGAGAGGTAGGCATAGTTCTGAACTCTTACAGATGAACCCTTTAGCTTCAACAGCTTCCCATCTTCGTATCCAGTCATGATGACTTGGTTGTCAGAGGACTTTCTTATTTCTATGATTCCATCAAACATGTGGATGGAATGGCCTCGCTCTCGAATCTCCACCAAGGACAATAGGCTTCTCTGCAACTCTGGAAGATAAAGAACATTCTTCAACAAGAAATCAGGGAATCCAGGTATCTTCAGTCGAATGATGCCCATTCCCTTTGGTTTAAGACTTGACTTATCTGCAAAGTAAACTATGCCATCTATTGTTTCATTAAGTTCCTCAAAACAGTCTTTTCTAAATGTCATGTGTGATGTTGCACTAGTATCAAGCAGCCAACAATCTTTGTAAGATGAAAGTGAAGTCATTTCATTAATTCCAAGATTACAATGTGCAACAATACAATGAGCAAAATCAGAAGATTTACTAGCATCTTGGTTCTTATTATCATCTTTCTTCTGGTTATGCTTCTCTTTGATGGAGTCCCATGAAGCCCAACACTGATCTGATGTGTGCCCGGTCTTTCCACAATGCTTGCACTGCAAATCTGATCTTTTGATGAAGTTGTTTCTACCTCCTCTGCCTATGAATTTTCTTCTTCCTCTGCCTCATTCTTTGCCAGAGAGAGTGACACCAACTACAGATGCTATAGATTGCATCTTTTACAACTGTTAGTGTAATTTACAATAATGAACTTAATATGACACAGAGAAATAGAAAAACAATAACCTTGCAGGTCTACAGTCTCTGCCAAGGTGAATACAATGCAAGTTTATAGCATACACAGGCTTCTTCAATACAAAATATATCAGTCACTAGCAATATATCAGTCTTAGTATCACAATGCAATATATCAGTCTCAGTATTCAGTCTCTGAGATCGGTCTTCAAGTAGGTCTTCAACAGGCTGTAGCAACACAGGCTCGCTTGATTTCTCAATACGTAGGCAGCTCCACAGGTTTAGTCTCATATATCCAAAATGCACCTTGCAGCATTTCAAGAGGTAGACAATAGTATGTATACACCAGCAACATGAATAAAAAAAAGTTTCCAGACTCCACGCAGTATATACTCAACACATATATACCACAATCACAGGCCGCAGCATATATTTATTTCTTCAGCGCACATTATTTCTCCATCATAAAAGATACGCAGCATACAATATTTGCACATTGTAATCAGTCTTCAATATATGATATCAATCACAATGCAGCATACAGTCATGATAGCAGTCACAATAGCAGTCACGATTCATCAATACACAGCAATCAACTAGGACCATCACGTAAAAATATAGGGTTAATTTAGGGTTAGGTATTCCCAACGGTCACCAAAGTTTTACCTCCAATGCGGCCTTCAACGCACGTAGCCTTCAGCAGCACATAGCCTTCAACGCACGCAGCCTACAAGATAGACCGCAGCCTTCAGCAGCACGCTTCATACCATGCACCAGTATCAACAATGTAATCAAATTTGATGTATATCCTTCAGATT
The DNA here is from genome assembly GCA_001517045.1 of Pseudotsuga menziesii. Taxonomy (NCBI): domain Eukaryota; kingdom Viridiplantae; phylum Streptophyta; class Pinopsida; order Pinales; family Pinaceae; genus Pseudotsuga; species Pseudotsuga menziesii. The sequence continues at coordinate 233,277 of LPNX010615032.1, forward strand.
TTACGGAGGCCTCTATGAGACTGGAACTTACGACCTGCAGACGCTGTGAAATATAGATAAAATTAATGTAAATACTTCGCAGTTCTTGGGTCCTCTCACTGAACGAAGAGGTGAAGAGTTTGATTCCCAGTAACTCTCATCTACGCTGTGTACCATAAGCGTGAAGACAATAGAAAATCTTCAAGGGGGCATATGAACCCCTTCCATCATAAAAAAATGCAATAGCCAACCAACTGCTCGACTTTTACTTTCAGACAACACAGTTTACGATTCTCAATTCATAAATTAGGGTTTCACCTTACTCTCGATACAAGGATTGTTCATGCCATCGTGGGGAAGAGAATCAAGGTGTAGACAAGAGTACATTGGTCCTGTATCTATAGTAGTAGAATGAGAGCATGCAAAATAATAGAATTGAAGGTAGCCACAAAAAAATGCAGAGAATATCTCAACAAGCAGTGAGAAATCGTAGATCACAGCATAGATTCAAACTCACAGCTCGCAGCATACAAACTCACAGCACTCCACGGTTCTCACCACATAACAAGCAGCACACACAACAGAATGATGAATGGAGAGCGTGGTTACTAATTAGGGTTAGGCAGGTCTCCAAGAGAGTAAAGCATACAATGCATGCGACTGGCAGACTGACGGAGCAGGCAGTTTGGCAATGGACTGGCAAGTAGAATGCCAGGACTGAAATGCAGCAGGCAAGAGTTATGGCAAACAGCCAAGCTCTGATACCACTGATAGGCATAACTCCCGATTCTCTTCTATTCATGGCTAATGCATACATCTATATATTACATGTGGTGGTTGAGCTTCATCAACCTTTTCACCTTCCTATGTAACTGTTCAACTTCCTACATAACTATTTATTTATTTATTTACAATATATAATCCCGACGGATTATATTCTAACAATAACATCACTTTTCAATTTGTGGTTTATTTTATTATTTTGGTTGCAAAAATACATTTTGTTACGGCCATAGTTTCAAACAAATTATAAGCTTAACGTCGGAAAAAGATGTGCTACTTATAGCACCACTTTTCTATTTATACATTGGTTTTAAGGTTTTTATTCATAAAGGTACAAATGGTTAGGACCATGGTTGCAAAATGTTGTAATTTGAACCTTGAAAATAAGAGTGAATTTGATAACACCACTTTTCAATTTAGGGGTTGATATTGCCATTTAAACTTAAAAAATTAGAATTTTAGGAGTAGAGGTCCTTTTTTGAAGTCACCGTTTGTGTCATGTCAATAACTATGTTTATCATGTCAATATAATAAATTATTATATCCATAGTTTTATCCTAAGTAGTTTTTCCTTGGTAGTGTATCTTAACAAAGGGTCATGTAAGGAGTTTAAATCTCTCTCAAATACACAATTTCTTTTTTTACATATTAAAACTAAATAAAACAAGATGATTCCCTAAAGGTATAGGAATTCCTAAATTAAAAATCCTTACCACCCAATATTCAAAATTAATCCTTTCTATAGAAGAAGAAGTTGTATGTTTAGAATACAAAGTTTTGGGTTAAGTTGTTCGCAAAAGGTAAAGCTAAGGACATCAAAAGATACCAAGCATAAATATTAAAAATCGGCAGGTCTATCAGCATCTCTCACATCCAAAAGCTCTTCAATTTAGTAGTGAAGCACAGTTAAAGTTGTGAATCGTATATTAGATGAATGTGCTCAAACTAAAGGTATAACTAACGATGTTTTAGAAAACAAAGAAGAAACCATAGAGGAATAAACTTAGGAAATTGCTATGATTTTATGGGATATGATACCAAGTTTCAATATGGTAGATGAAGAAGAAAATCTAAAAGAGGTGCATTTTCAAAATTATTATTACCGTAGGAGTAAAGGACCAGTCGCAAAAATCATAACAAATTTTAAATCCTTTAACTATTGGTGGAAAGAAAACATGAATTCCCATCCTATGGCTAAAACGATTATTGATAATCAAAATACTAATAATCCTACCACTAGTAGTCAAGACTCACTTTCCATGGAATATAATGATGTTGAAGATTTAAAGAAACTCAAATCAAATATTTATGTCCTTATATACTTTGAGAAGGGTAATTGGCTACCAGTTGGTAATCAACTTAGGGTCACCTTCCTTGGGGATGAACTTATTCAATCTTTTGTTTCTAATGGTCCTTTGGTGGTAATATGCTCAGGGTGAGCTACTTTAGGGATGAACTTGTTGAAATCCTTTTTATAATGGCCTCCGGGATTGCATACAAACAACTTTGGATATTTGTAAGTTTGATCATCAAAAGAGTTGTTATTGGAAGCCTTAACAGAAAATAATGTATCTCAAACTATATTTACCAAGGTCACAACCAAATAAACAAATTATATGTAGTAGGAACCAATAAATGCAACTCCCTCCAAAAAGGAATAAAAGTCACACACTCCTTGTTTTTTCCTTGTGCTTGAAATATTCAACAAGAACGTACATAATTGCATGGTTGATTTTGGTGTCTTATTGAATATAATGTCATACTTAATGATGCATTTTTAATCTAATGTGCCACATTTTTTATTTATTATTTATGGGTCGATTTTGAGCTTTTTATCCACAATTATACCCATAATTAGAGTCATAGTTACAAAATGTTGTAATTTTAACATAGAAGAAAGAATGAATTTAATAATATCATTTTTCAAATTAAAAATTGATTTTGATATCTTTTCCTAAAATTATAAAATTTTAAGAATTAAAATTTGCTTTTGAAAAATCAATAATTACTTATGTTTATCATATTAATATAATAAATTTTTATATTATTTTGTGATATCTATAATTTCATAAACTTAATTGATAATTAGTTTTTCAAAAAAAAATGTTATATATAAAATTTGATTTCTCAATTATACACACTTAATTTTTTACATAAAATATTTGAAAAAATACATATGATGATGATGATGATGATGATGATGATGATTAACGTCCACTGAGACCAACTTTGGTCTATTGAACCTTAAGAAGGAAAATACTTGGTTTAATTTAAAATCTTGTTCTTGTGCTCAAAAAGCTTGCCAAGAAGCTTTTCAAGCTCATTATAGTTTTGGCAAGTTAAGAGGTTATAAAGGTTTGTATTGTAGCAAATACTATGAACTCAGATCTAATGTAGGTATACGTAAGGCACTCTAAGAGAAATTAATTTTCATCCTCAACACTCATAGACTCACACAAATGGAAAACCCTTCCCGCCCATGGAATTTTAGAAATAGACAAACACCCTGTTTTGCTATGGAGTTAGTGAGAGTTCGTTCAAATCTTGGCTATATTAATTTTCTTCCGTGAGCTAGTTACTACTGAGAGATGCTTCTGATCCTCTAAGTTAGGATTAATGACCTCCTTATAGTATCTTAATTTTCTCTTAACCGCTAAATTTTCCTCACACCATAATTTCTCTTTAAACTTAGAAGTAATAATATTTTGACATTGTCAATGTTCTGCAAAATGTCATTTTCATTAATGCCCCAATGGTTAAACCAATCCATGGTATCTTTACACCAACACTGCTTGAGGCGTATTTGGTTTTGACTTGAGTTTAAAGCAATTTTAGGAATTCTCATGTTTCCCATGTTATTTATCTTATGCTTGTACATCAGGTACCTAGTCATTGCAATGCTCTCAGTGGGGGAAAGGCTAACTTGTATGAGGAAAATAGGATAAGGCGTATTGTTTTTAATTTTGAGGTTATAAGTTATAAACCGCTTCTGGATTTGTTCAATCTTCCTCCAAGATTCTCTAGAAATGTTGCACCCCCATACTTGACAACCATACAAGATAACATGGATGAAAAGAGTTTCAAATATGAACTTGTTTTTATCCCACATGACCAGCTTGGCTGATTTACAGTTATTTACAAGACCAAAATAAGCTTTCCACCCTCCATTAATCCTTTTCTCAATGTTATAGTTCCAATTGAGCTTGTGATGAATATCAATTCCAAGATACTTGTAAGAAGTCACTTCCTCTAAATTTCTATTATCATAAATAAAATTTACATAAGTGTCTTTTCTAGATTTTATAATCATGATTTTTGTCTTGTAAATGTTAACAATCATGTCCATGTTAGAACAAAAAATTTTAAGAATTCTTTTAATTTTGGTGCTTTAAATTCTCATTATAAAAATATCACAATGTACACTTACATTATTTAAAAATAATTTTATTTTGTTTTAAATGTCGAATTGCAAAGTATCCAACTTGTTGACAACTCAGTTTTGTCAATAAAAAATTATTTGCTTACATAAGCCAAATGATATACTTGCATAAGTTAAATGATATATGAAAAGAGAATATACTTACAAATGATATAAATCATGGTACATAGTCTCCACTTATCATTTAAAAAAGGTCCATCAATAATAGAAAATCCATTGATACTATAAAACTGAATTTAAAGTAAAAACAAACATAAATATAATGAAAAAAATAATAATGGAACATGTTGAACTTTTAAACAATCAATTTCAATTTATTAATTCAATGATAAATATGGAACATGTTGCATTTTAAAATAGTTAATTTTAATTTATTAACTCAATGATAGATGTTTTTATTAATTTATTTTTCTAAAAACACCTCGTTAAAGAAAATATTAAAAAAAGATTAAAATAAAATTTAGTTACCAACTACACACCTCGATTGTGGGCCTAAAGGTTTTGATAGATCTTGTAGCATCTTTAGGGATTCTTGGACTATAGTGCATCCCTTTAAACCTATAAGGGACTTTGCCTTTGAAACCCCACAACCCCTAATGGTTGGCTTTATATATAAATATATTAAAGCCAATTTTTTAAATTTCAATGATGCAATAACAAAGGTACAAATATTTAATTAAATAATATTTACTTCTTAAAAGACAACTTTTGAAAAGCATTTGAAGTGATCTGAGTTCAACTCCTTTGTGATGTCGGACAAGACAACATCCTAAAGATTCGAATTAAAAACTCAAATGGTAATGTACTATTATCACCACTTATGTTACTTTTTAATATTTATTTCCAATCATAATCATGAAAATTGTACTATTAACACTATCTATTTTAATAATTAAATATTTTATTTATAAAGGTTTAGATTGCTGTTATAACCATTCATATTATTTTTTTAAACATTTATTTCAAGAGCAAAGGTTTAAAAGTGGAATGATTTAACATTGAAAATAGTTTTTTTTTTAACTTTAAAGAATTGTGCCCACTTCAAAAATAACCTAATTGCTCCCATGAAATCCATCATGTGGAATCTTGAATGTTAGTTAGTTGTAAAAGCTTGATGAGTCCGAGAAAGACAAAGCATATGAGTCATTAGGGCATATTGGGACATCCTAATATTCAAACCATCCTTTCCACGTGTTCTATTTATTTGTTTGATTTATACTTTCTTTCACTTTGAATTTCATGTTTTTTTATTTGAATGTCAACCAAAAAAAATCTAAATGGCCGTGGTATATAGGTTTAAAGAAATTGCATTTTCAACTCATGCAGTTTCTTAGATAATTCCTTCAACGTATTTGTTTTGAAATGGGAAATCGAAGCTTCTCTTAGGTGACGAAAAATGCACCTAGTCTTTGAAATTTGGATGGTCTATTTGGACTTGTGGAAACGGTTGTGTGATAATCACTAAAGTTGAAGTTGTTGTGAATTGTGTAAGTTTTATTTTTATTTGTTAATGGTGTTGTTTTTTTCTTTTCTTTATTTGAGTGATTTTTGGTTGGGTATGTGAATGTGAATGGTTAATGAATTTTAGTGCGATGGATTCTAAAAGAGCTAAACAAAGAGATAGCCATACATGAGTGTCTTTTTAATAGATAAAGAAAATCTAAGAGCATGTGCTCTAAAGGAGCTACTTATACGGCATATGTCTATGAATAGGGACTTAGACCAAATAATTTAGGTTTTAAAAGATATATTTGATTTGAGAGTGGGGTGAGAACTTGATTTTGAGGTTTGGTGCACTATGAAAGGATCTCCTCACTTATGATGTACTTTACTACCACATTATGATGTTTTGGGCTCTAAATGAGCTACTTCTATGGCACATGGGCTATTAACAAGGTCCTAAACCATGGGATGTACCCTCTAAATGGGATTTTTGGCCTAGAAATGTGGATGTACGATAAATTCCAAGGATTGATACAAGAGGGAAGAGTCTTCTTTCGTAAGACATACATCAAGTCCAAAATCGTGGGGCTATCTTAGGCATTATCTACTACTTGGAGGACATGTGGCAGGGTAAGAAACCAAGGCATTAGGTCTTAAATGTTTTTTAAGGGTGCGTGTTCCATCATGGGCCCATACCATAATACATATACTTTGGCAATTTAATGCTTGTCCAAAAATGAGATACAAACACATTTCCAAAGTTTCATGGCATAGAAAAGATAACCAAAGGAATACGATAGTTTTTAAAAGAAAAAATTATCTTCCAAATTGGCTTCCATCGCCACTCTTATTCGCTTCCTCCCTCTTCCAAAACTATTGCCATGTTATAACCTAACTATGCAGCATACCTTCATGAGGAGATTATTTTAGACCATATTTAAATAATCAATAAAATTTGGATAACCCTCCCATGGATTAGGTTTAAAGACAAAGCCTAAAGTGAGAGGTTGTGAATTTAGGTGAAAGTGATGAGAAGTCTTTTTTGCCACCTAGGTTGGAATCTTTTATGCTTATGTATAAATTGAGTGGTAACAATTTGCAAAAGTGTTTACTATATTTAAAAAATTGCAATGATGTTTCGGCTACGGACCATACCTATGCACAAAGATGGAACCTCGTACAGATTGTACAGATAAAGATCGAGGTGATGCAGATCCTATCGTTGAAGCCATACTATTTCATCATCCTCATTACTTAACCTTATAATACTATGTTGCAGTATTTTCACAAATTGGTTCCATAGCAATCCTCGTGTTCATGTCCTCCCAAATTGGTTGCTCATTTCTATCCTTAGTTCGAGAAAGAAGAACAATTCGGGTCTACTACATTTACCAAATAATTAATGACCTGCATATTTACAAAATTAATTAATTGATCAAGTAATATTTGATCCAACACTACCCACCTAAGTGTCACCCCCATTCTTACTATGCCCCCTTTTCCAACTCTCCATGCTAGCCACTTCCAACTAGAGAGTAGGTTTGACTATCGCCTTCCATATAATGGAGGCTCCTACTACTCTTTTCATTGGAAGTATGTTCCAATATTCAAAGGCTAAACAATCAACATATTTTTGAATCATCACCTTCTCAGTATAATCCATTACATTCCAAAAACATCCATAAACCCTTTCCTACCACTGCTTGACTAGAAAAATGTATATTCTTCAACCCCAACTTCCATACTTCCTTTTCTTTAATGGCGTTGTGTTTATTTTCTTTACCCAATTGATTTTTCGTTGGGTATGTGAATGTGAATGGTTTCCTGAGATATGCTTCAGGATGAATTCTAGTGCATTGGGTTTTAAAATAGCTAAACAAAGAGATGGTCATAAATCAATGTCTCTTTATTAGATAAAAAATTCTTCATGAAGAAAATCCAAGAGCTTATGCTCTAAAGGAACTACTTATAAGGTATACAGTCTATGAATAGGGACTTAGAACAAATGATTCAGGTTTTAAAATTTATATTTGACTTGAGAGTGGGGTGAGAACTTGATTTTGAGGTTTGGTGCACTATGAAAGGATATCCTCACCTATAATGTACTTTATGATGTGTTGCGTCCTAAATGAGCTACTTCTATGGCACATGGGCTATTCACAAGGTCTTAAACCATGAGATGTACCCTCTAAATGGACTCATTGGCCTAGGAATGAGTATATAGGCTAAATTCCAAGGTTTGATGCAATAGGGAAGAGTCGTCTTTCCTAAGACATACATCAAGTCCAAAATTATGGGGCTAGCTTAGGCATTATCTACTACTTGGAGGACATGGGGTGGTGTAAAAAACCAAGGCCTTAGGTCTTACATGTTTTTTAAGGGCATGTGTTCCATAAACATGGGACCATACCATAATACATATACTTTGCAAATTTAATGCTTGTCCAAAAATGAGATACAAAAAAATTTCCAAGGTTCCATGGCATACAAAAGATAACCAAGGGAATACGATAGTTTTTAAAAGAAAAAAATATCTTCCAAATTGACTTCCATTACCACCCATATTCCCCTCCTCCATCTTCCAAAAATATTGTCATATTAAAACCTAAATATGCATCATGCCTTCGTGAGGAGATTATTTTAGACCATATTTAAATAAATAATCAATCAAATTTGGATACCCCCCCTCCCCTTGGCTTAGGTTTAAAGAAAAATCCTAGAGTGAGAGGTTGTGACTTTAGGTGACTATGATGAGCAACCTTTTTTTCCACCTAGGTTGTGCTAGTGGGTTGGAATCTTTTATGCTTATGTATAAATTTGGCGGTAACAGTTTTCAAAAGTGTTTATTGCATTTAAAAAAATGCAATGATCTTTCGGCTACAAACCGTACCTATGCACCAAAGTAGGAACCTCATACAAATTGTAGAGATAAAGATCTAGGTGATGCAGATCCTATCGATGAGGCCATACTATTTTATCATCCTCATTACTTAACCTTATAGCACTATGTTGTAGTATTTTCACAAATTGGTTCCATAGTAATCCTCCTCTTCATGTTCTCCCAAATCAGTTGCTCATTTATATCCTTAGTTCGAGAAAGAAGAACAATTCGGGTCTACTACATTTACCAAATAATTAATGACCTACATATTTACAAAATTAATTAATGGATCAAGTAATATTTGATACAGCACTACCCACCATAAGGGTCACCGCCATTTTTACTATGTCCCCTTTTCCAACTCTCTATGCTAGACAACTTCCAACTAGAGTGTGGGTTTGACTAACGCCTTCCATATAATGGAGGCTCCTACTATCCTTTTCATTGGAATTATGTTCCAATTATTAAAGGCTAAATGATCAACACATTTTTGAATCGTCACCTTCTTCTACATTTCAAAAACATCCGTAAACCCTTTGCTACCACCACTTGACTATAAAAATGTATATTCTTCAACCCCCAACCACCTAATTCCTTTTTTTAATGGTGTTGTCTTTATTTTCTTTACTTGAGTGATTTTTGGTTGGGTATGTGAATGTGAATGGTTGTTTGAGACATGCTTTCAGGATGAATTCTAGTGCTTTGGGTTTTACAAGAAATAGACAAAGAGATTAGCATACATCAATGTCTCTTTATTAGATAAAACATGCTTCATGAAGAACATCCAAGGGCTTGTTCTCTAAAGGAGCTACTTAGAAGGTATATAGTCTATGAATAGGGACTTAGACCAAATGATTCCGGTTTTGAAAGATATATTTGACTTGAGAGTGGGGTAAGAACTTGATTTTGAGTTTTGGTGCATTATGAAAGGATCTCCTCACCTATGATGTACTTTAACACCACATTAATATGTTTTGGTCCCTAAATGAGCTACTTCTATGGCAGGGGGGCTATTCACAAGGCCCTAAACCATGTGATGTACCCTCTAAATGGACTCTTTGGCCTAGGAATGTGGATATAGGCTAAATTCCAAGGTTTTAAGGAATATGGATGAGTCTTCTTTCCTAAGACCCCTAAACCATGTGATGTACCCTCTAAATGGACTCTTTGGCCTAGGAATGTGGATATAGGCTAAATTCCAAGGTTTTAAGGAATATGGATGAGTCTTCTTTCCTAAGACATACATCAAATCCAAAATCGTGGGGATAGCTTATGAATTATCTACTAATTGGAGTACATGGGGTGGGGTAAAAAATCAAGTCCTTAGGTCTTACATGTTTTTTAAGGGCATGTGTTCCATAAACATTGCTTGTCCAAAAATGAGATACAAGCACATTTCCAAGGATTCATGGCATACAAAGATAGATTACCCATTTTGTGACATCTTTTAAGGCCAAAACTAAGGGACTTATTCCACAAAATTTGATTCCATGGATTGAGGGCTATGCATAATACCTTACATAATAACTCAAGTCCTTTGGAAGGAATCTTTGTACCGCTAGTCACATGGAAGCTAGGTTCTAAGACTTGGGCCACTAAGAATGACATATGTAACCTATGAGGTGCATATCATTTGAATTGTATTCATTATGTGGAGTAGAGATGGGTTTATGGCCTAAGATGTGGTTCAGGGAAAAAATCAAAGTACTTTGAGCAAAGAAAAATATTCTTATGTCTCCTAAGCAATACATGCTTACCCACACCACAATAAAACCATTGTCTAGGGAATGGTTGAATGAAGACTGTAACATAGGCCTCTATAGAATGTTGGTAAGAAGATATAATACTTAATTATATATGCTAAACATGTTAATACATTATTTTCATGGAATGATATGGTTAAGAACCGCATAAGGTCATTTACTTGTACTTATAGATCCCACATATAAAAGGTGTGAATTATTCCAATTCTTACTCCAAGAAGGATTGTGTTTTAAGTAACACATACGTTTCATGTTTAAATAATACAAATGAATTATTTCTACATGACATGTCTAGTTAGTTAATGTGGTTAGTTTGATTTTAAGTTCATCTTTATGACCTTAATAACTTGTAGTGCAAAAAATTAGACCTAATAATTTTCTTCCAAATCTTTGTTAATACCCATGATTTCAATGACATTCAAGATAAATATGCAAAACATTTTCATCTCTATTGAAATTATGGAAAATTATATAAACAAATTTGTAGATTCCAAATTTATAATATTTTTATAGAAAAAATAGCGCTTTCTATTTATTTTACTTTATTTTAATTGCGAAAGATATTTAAAAAGTCAACATGAACTCTTTGCCGAGAGTTTAACCTCTTGGATGAGCTAGAAAGCTCCTCGCCTAGAGTTTTAGCCAATGAAATGATCATATTAAAAAAAAACTCCCGACTAAAATATTTTTTGGCAGAAATCGTTTGGTCATCAAAACCTGTAAAATCTCCTATTCTTTTTTGGAACCTGCAACTTCAACAAGGCTGAACCCCTACAAAATTTAAACATTATTTTTCAGACTTGGTAAAATGGATTCACCTTGAAATATAATTTGTAATGATATAATAATTGTTTGTTTTTGTTATGAATTTATATTTATTAATAAAAAAATTCTAAAATTTATTGCTTAGGAATTTTACTATTATGAAAATCACCTAAAATGAAAATTCAATATCTTCAAAATGGAAACACACAAAAATAGCAAAAATCACATGAATCTTCCTCACATTGTCCTCTTCAAATGGGTAGTTTTAGTTTTCTAATTAGTTATGGTCACATAAAAATGAAAATTGGTGGGAACGAACATGTGTCAATATGGGACCATTTTTTTATTATAAATATTTCAATAAATAATAAAAGATAGTGCTTAAATATGAAAAATATAAAAAAATATAGTCTAGAACCTGGCTAAATATGTGTAGATTGTGAGCACATATATATTTTTTCCTCTAAAATAAATATCCATCTCTAAAAAACATGATGCACAAGTAGGTCACTCATTATCTTTACCTAAAATTTTAAAGTATACAAGCTTAGTCAACAACAAATTTATCCCACCATATTTCCATAACGTTTACAAAAAATGAGTATAAAGATAAGAAAATTCTCTACAAATCTTGTTTTACTTCAAAGTGAAATTCACGAAGAAAATATGCGTTTAGATGGGTTGAAGTTGATAAAACATACATTTTTGTAGTTTTCTTTGTAATAAACAAGCAAAAGTGTTTCTCAACTTCATGCTTTCAGCTTGTACCATCGGTAAAATAGAATAAAATAGAAAAACCAAAGGAATTAGGGAGTTGGAGGTTGAAGAATATACATTTTTCTAGTCAAGCAGTGGTAGCAAAGGGTTTATGGATGTTTTTGAAACATAATGGATTATAGAAGAAGGTGATGATTCAAAAATATGTTGATCATTTAGCCTTTGAATATTGGAACATATTTCCAATGAAAAGAGTCGTAGGAGCCTCCATTATATGGAAGGCACTAGTCAAACCTACTCTTTAGTTGGAAGTTGGATAGCATGGAGAGTTGGAAAAGGGGACATAGTAAGAATGGGGGTGATCCTTAGTGGGTAGTGTTGGATCAAATATTACTTGATCCATTAATTAATTTTGTAAATATGTAGGTCATTAATTATTTGGTAAATGTAGCAGACCCGAAATATTCTTCTTTCTCGAACTAAGGATAGAAATGAGAAACTGATTTGGGAGGACATGAAGATGAGGATGACTATGGAACCAATTTGTGAAAATACTACAACATAGTGCTATAAAGTTAAGTAATGAGGATGATGAAATAATATGGCTTCATCGATACGATCTACATCACCTGAATCTTTATCTATACTATCTATGTGAGGTTTCAACTTTGGTGCATAGGTACGGTCCGTAACCGAAAGATCATTGCAACTTTTTTAAATGTAGTAAACACTTTTGCAAACTGATACTGATCAATTTATACATAATCATAAAATATTACAACCCACTAGTACAACCTAGGTGGAAAAAAAGGTTGCTCATCAATGTCACTTAAATTCACAACCTCTCACTTTAGGCTTTGTCTTTAAACCTAAGCCAAGGTGAGGGGGGTATCCAAATTTGATTGATTTTTATTTAAATATGGTCTGAAATAATATCCTCGCAAAGCTACGCTACATAGTTAGGTTATAATATGGAAATATTTTTGGAAGAGGGAAGAAGGGAATAAGAGTGGTAATGGAAGCCAATTTGGAAGATGATTTTTTCTTTTAAAGATTATCGTATTCCTTTGGTTAAATCTCTCTAATAAATTTTTGACATGGGATAATTTCAATAAAATAAATGGTAAAGGCCACAAAGATGCATGGTACTTTGTAAAAATGATGATGAGACTATATATCACATATTGGTACACTATCCATATACAAAAGAAGTCCCTAAAGAATCTTTACAATTGACTGGAGGAGGAGGAATGTATAAAGGGACCTTTACAACTAATGTATAACTATTGTTTTTATCGAAAAATCATTGACACACCAGATGGCCTTACCATGTATAGTCTCTTGGGCTCTTTGGCTATCCCAAAATGAGATGATTTTTGTTATAGGGACATATTTTGGGCCATCCACCAAATTATATATTATTATGAAGGAGTGTGGAAATAAGGGAAGGTAAATTTTGTAAGGATATTTGCAAGTCGAAACATCGACAAATTATATACATGGGCCATGGGGCTATTTGATGGAAATTCTAAAGAGGATGCTAGGAAAAGTGGGGTAGGAGGGATATGCTTCAATGTTTCTTAGGGAGAGGGGAGAAATAATTAGAGAGAGAGAGATAATTGCATAGTAAGGACAATTTAGGGACTAAATTTCACCATTAAACTAGTTTTTCATTTGTTTTCAAAAAACAATTATTGTATGTTGATGAGACTAGCAACTAATATACTAGAAATTCTAAGATAAACATTAATTGGGTCAATAGTAAGACAATCTAAAAAGTATGTCTGCTTAAATTTGGGAGAGAATGAAAGCTCCCATTCAATTTTTTTCAAAAAAATATTTTAGGGAACTAAATGTCATACATACCACACCTTTTAAAGAAAGGCTATCGTTTTATACATGTTCTTAAATGTAAAAGAAAAACGTCCCACTCATGACAACAAATTTGGTGTTTTTTTATATGTTTTTAGAGATGTGAGTATGAGATGTTGAATTGCAAGTGTTAATTATCCTAGTTGAGAGTACCTTTGGAGTAACTCTCGGAGAGAACTTATTGATCTATAAACTATTTTGAAAAATATATGATTTTGTGTGGAAGTAATATGACAAGACAGAAGTTGAGCTAAATCATTGTGTTCTTTTCTATTTTCCCATTTTACTATTTCCTACATCTCAATTATGAATTCTATGAGTATCTGCAACATGGATTTGTAAATGATGCGATGTTTCCAGGTTTTAAATGATGTTATTATGTTGGATCTATTTGTGCATCAATATGTTTATTGTAGTTATGATTGAATGATATGATCTGTTGAATAATGATAATGAATGGTTATGTGAATGCATAAGTTGAATTATCATATTTTTTAATGTTGCGGTAAGCTGATAAGTTGATGCACATTGTCCTCTCTCATTCTACGGAAACTTGGTTCCGTCAGATCTCCCTTGAACATCTCGGGTGAGACTTCATCTGCTCTGTGGGTGTTGTCAGATAGGGTAAACATTGTATGGGTCAGTCCTCAGGGAGATCGCTGTGGTTTGGGTGTCAACAAAGTGGAAGCCCCTCTCAAATATTTTTGTTGGCTGGGTTTGTGTCAACATGGGCTCTCAACAAAATTTCAGTGAAGAATAGATACCCTCTTCCATGGATAGATGAACTCATCGATAATATGGAATGTGCTAAGTTCTTTACGAAACTTGACCTCAAGTCGGGATACCACCAGATTCCAATTGAGTCCACCGATGTATGGAAAACAACTTTCAAAACCAAGGAAGCATTGTTTGAATGGTTAGTCATGCCTTTAGACTTAACCAATGCACCTACAACATTTTTGAGATATATGGATGACCTTTTACAACCTTTCATCGGTAAGTGTGTCATTATTGATCTCGACGATATCTTGATTTTCAATCAATCATGAGAAGAACATGTCAAACAACTTCGAAACTCTCCAGCAACATCGACTACATTTGAACATGGACAATTGCTCATTTACGATGACCAACATCAAATGTTTGGGGTATGTAATTGAATCTACAAGCATTCATGTCGACCCAAAAAAAAGTATATATCCTCAAAGATTGTCCCATTCCTCAAAAAATTCATGAACTAAGAAGTTTTCTTGGTTTGGTGAATTTCTATCAATGGTTCATACTTAGCTTCAGCCACATCACATGGATTTTGAATCAATTGATGAAAGGAAATGGGAAAATTGTCTTTGAATGGACACTGACACAATAATAGGCTTTTGAACAACTCAAAAACAAGCTTTGTATTGCACCAGTACTTGTGTTACCTGATTTGCATCATCCCTTTGATATTGACATGGATACATCAGACTATTCCCTCAGTGCAGTGATCACTCATTCAAGTCACCCAGTCGTGTTTCATTCTAATACTTTCAATGAAAAATGTTAAAAGGTACTCGATGTATGAAAAAGAATTGTACTCCATTGTGCAGGCTCTTAAGAAATGGTGACACTACATTATTGGCAAGGAAATGGTCATCCTCACTGACCATAAACCTTTGTAGTTCACTCCATCCTAGTCGAAACTACAGACAAATTGACAACTCAAGTGGATTAATTACCTGCAACAATTTCAGTGGGTAATTAAGTATCAGAAAGGAAAATCCAATGTTGCAGCCGATTGTCTCTACCAACCACCCATTACTCTACTATCTACAGTGATGAGTATGCAGGGTTATGACACCACTACTTTGCCACAATTGTATCCAATATACTGTGACTTCTTTGTAATTTATCGACAACTCCAGACCAACATGATGTCTACTGCCGACTACTTCCTGAAAGATACCTTCCTATACAATATTGGACAACATTTTGTACCGACCAGTGAGCATCGAAAAAATATCATTTGGGACGCACCTACAACAAGACTGCAGGACATTTTGGACTCACAAAAACACTTGTTACTCTTCAAAAGTATTTTTATCGGCCTTCACTTAAATTTGACATCAACAAGTACATTCGATTCATGTGTATTTTGTGCCATTGATAAACCACTGAATCGACGATAAGGACTGTACACACCCCTTCTAGTTCCTAATCGACCATGGGAATTAATTTCTATGGACTCTTTGATGGGATATGGACTACTACCAAACATTAGCATGATGTGATATTAGTGGTAGGTGAGTGGTAGTCGATATATTTTCCAAGATGGCTATACTAATACAATGCAAGAAGACTACGACAACACAACAGACTTCTCAACTCTTTTTTGAACATGTGTGGAAACATTCTATCCTCCTAACGACCATTATTTCTGACAGAGATGCTAGATTTGTTAGCACCATTTGGAAAAGCCTCTAGCAATAGCTCAACATGAGACTCTCTTTGTCGAAATCCTTCCATCCACAAACAGGTGGGCAGACAGAAGTTGTAAATTGCTTGGTCATATAATGGCTTCGCATGTACAAACACAAGCATCGTCGAACATGGGATGATAACCTTCCATACATACAACACAACTACAATCATTCTCAACACATTTCTATGGGAAAGAGTCCATTTGAGATCTGTTACATATTTCAACCCTCAACACCTATCGACTTAATAAATTCCTCAACACAGTTGAATGACACCAAATTCGAAGGAAAAGAAGTGGAGAAAGCATTGAAGTTTAGAGATCAAACCTACAACATCTAAAAGCAAGCACAGGAAATGTTGCAATGAGCTAATGAAAAACCTAAGGCCTGAAACGATAAGCATTGTATTCCTCATTCATTCCAAATTGGGGATGAGGTCTGGTTACATCTAAAGAAGGAGCGCTTCACTAGTCCATACACTAAGATGAAACCCTTGCGATATGGTCCATATAGTATCCTTAAATAGATTGGAGAAAACAATTTTTCAGCTCGACATTTCTACATGTCTTGGCCTACACCCAGTATTCAATGTAAATCTACTTCGACCATACCATGCACCATTGTTGGAACATAATGACTTGCATATAGCAGAACCTGAATACATCCATCCAGATGTTCAGGAACCTCTTCTTTGTGATACCATTTTGGGACAACGCATATGGCATACAAGGATGAACTCCATTCCCTTGTTTCAAGAGGCTAAAGCTGGACAGCTTCCTGCACATGGAAAATGGTACTCTTCTACTTAAGTATCCAACAAGTTCCCTCACTTGAACGAATACACAATGGATACAATTTTTTCTTAAAAGGAAGGAGGAATGATCCAACCAACAGTTGGCATGTTGTCAAACTTCGACAAAGTCTAGCACTTCGACTGATTTAACTACTCTGACTGCTTCGATGAGTTCCACATCGGCTTCGACAAGTCTGAACTCAACATGTTTCACACTTGACAGACAACATCTCCACATGCATTGTCGACATCAATGAATGTCGAAAATTGATAGAATGTCTTTGTCATCTAGTCATCTACGATGGTTGAACTTATGAATCGTTATAACTTCTTTTCTAACTGAACGTAACGGGTAGTCACCCAAGCATCTCAACATCCTATATGAGCATGTACACTAATGCAATATATAGTATTCTAATTCATCCATATTTCATGAAGAAGAAGTAATCAATTGGTTCGAATTCTTGCATATTGTATGTGTGTATACTTTCTGCCGACCTAAGTGTATTTCCTATTTTACTTGTTCTTCTTATATTCCTCCTCCATAATAGTACTCGACTCATTCATTCAACTGTTGTCCCCAGTGTGCACCTGGGCAGGACCTAGATCAAAACATATGTCAATATGGGACCATTTTTTTTGTTTTATGTTATTTCAATAAATAATAACAGATAGTGCTTAAATATGAAAAATGTATAAAATATAGTCTAGAACCTAGTGAAATATGTGTAGATTGTGAGCATATACATACATACATACATACATGTACATACATACATACATGTATATATATA
>LPNX010615032.1:251510-276058 GCA_001517045.1 Pseudotsuga menziesii
AACAACAAATTTATCCCACAATATGTCCATATCATTTTAAAAAACAAGAGTATGAATATAAGAAAGTGATCTACAAATCTTCTTTTACTTCAAAGTGAAATTCACAAAGAAAATATGGGTTTAGATGGGTTGAAGTTGATAAAACATAGAATTTTGTAGTTTTCTTTGTAAACAACAAGCAAAACTATTTCCCAAATTCATGCTTTCACCTTCTACCATTGGTAAAATGGAATAAAATAGTAAAAAAAAAAGGAAGTAGGGGGTTGGTGGTTGAAGAATATACATTTTTCTAGTCAAGCAGTGGTAGCAAAGAGTTTATGGATGTTTGTGAAATGAAATAGATTATAGAAGAAGGGGGCGATTAAAAAATATGTTGATCATTTAGCCTTTGAATATTGGAACATACTTCTAATGAAAAGAGTAGTAGGAGCCTCCATTATATGGAAGGCGCTAGTCAAACCTACTCTCTAGTTGGAAGTTTGATAGCATGGAGAGTTGGAAAAGGGGACATAGTAAGAATGGGGGTGACGCTTAGGTGGGTAGTGTTGGATCAAATATTACTTGATCCATTAATTAATTTTGTATTTATGTAGGTCATTAATTATTTGGTAAATGTAGTAGACCTAAATTTTTGATCTTTCTCGAACTAAGGATAGAAATGAGCAACCGATTTGGTAGGACATGAAAAGGAGGATGACTATGGGACCAATTTGTGAAAATACTACAACATAGTGCTATAAGGTTAATTAATGAGGATGATGAAATAATATGGCTTCATTGATAGGATGTGCATCACTTGGATCTTTATTTGTACAATTTTTACAAGGTTCCATCTTTGGTGCATTAAATACGGTCCATAGCCGAAATATAATTGCAATTTTTAAAATGAAATAAACACTTTTCCAAAATTTTAACACCCAATTTATACATAAGCATAAAATATACCATCCCACTAGCACAACCTAGGTGGCAAAAAGGTTTCTCATCATTGTCACCTGAACTCACAACCTTTGACTTTAGGATTTTTCTTAAACCTAAGCCAAAGGGGGTAGGGGGGTGGTAGGGGTATCCAAATTTAATTGATTATTTATTTAAATATGGACTAAAATAATCTCCTCACGAGGGTACGCTGCATAGTTGGGTTATAGTATGGAAATATTTTAGGAAGAGGGAGGAGGGAAATAAGAGTGGTAATGGAAGCCAATTTGGAAGATAAATTTTTCTTTTAAAAACTATTGTGTTCCTTTGGTTAAATCTCTCTAATAAAGTTTTGACATGGGATAATTGCAATAAAATAAATAGTAAAGGCCAGAAATATGCATGGTACTTTGTAAAAATGAGGATGAGACTATATATCACTTATTGGTACACTATCCATACACAAAATAAGTCCCTAAGGAATCTTCACAATTGATCGGAGGAAGAGGAACTTATCAAGGAACAAGTTTACAACTAGTGTATAAATATTTTTTTTGTAGAAAAAGCATCGATAGACCACATGGTCTTACCATGTATTGACTCTTGGGCTCTTTGGCTATCCCAAAATGAGATGATTTTTGTAATAGGGACATATTTAGGGTCATCCACCAAATTATATTCATATAAAGGAATGTGGAAACAAAAGAAGGTAAAGTTTGTAAGGATATTTTCAAGTCCAAACATCGACAAATTATATACATGGGGCATGGGGCTATTTGATGGAAATTCTCAAGAGGATGCTAGGAAAAGTGGGGTAGGAGGGATATGCTTCAATGTTTATTAGGGAGAGGGGAGAAATAATTAGAGAGAAAGATAAATGCATAGTAAGGACAATTACAGGGACTAAATTTCACCATTCAATTAGTTTTCCATTTTTTTCAAAAAAAATTATTGTAAGTTGATGAGACTAGCAACTAATATACTAAAAACTATAAGATAAACTTTAATTTGATCAATAGTAAGAGAGTCTAAAAAGTATGTCCTCTTAAATTTAGGAGAGAATGAAGGCCTCAATTACATTTTTTTCAAAAAAATATTTTAGGGAACTAAATGTCATGGATGCCACACTTCCTAAAGAAGCCCTATCCTTTCATACAAGTTTTTAAATGAAAAAAACAAACATCTAATTCATAATAGAAAATTTGGTGTTTTTTAATATATTTTTAGAGATATAAGTATGAAATAATTTTTTGAACTTTTCAATAATTCTTTCCTTTAATTTTTTTTTGATGAATGTAATAATAAAAATATATTAAAGAAAAAAATTATAATTTTTCTTTTAAGTTTTGATGTTTGTAAAGAGCTTCTCCAAATACTCTTTTAAGTACATAATTTATATTTGTGTTATGTGTATTGCTTTATACACACTATGTTATTAGAAACAAGAATATAAAACTATTTATTGAATAATTTTTTTTATGTTGATTAAATTTTTTAATTTATAATATATAATTTGTTTATTTTTCCTTTACCATTATCTTTCTTTTAATAAAAAAGCTAAAGAATATTTGCAATTAGTCAATATTTATTAAACTTATTATAATTAAGTGAAAAAACAAGTTACAAAGCATAATTTTTTATAAACTCTATACAAATATAATATATTTAATCAATAATATTCATATTACTATAATTACAATAATTCATTTGATGTCCATTTGGATGTAGTTTGTGTGGTTGAGAGCAATGATTGAGTGGATGACTCCCAAATGTATTATGTAACCCTTCATTCTGAATAGCAAGTGTTGCATATTTCTTGCTTATTTCCTGGTGGAAAAAAATACAATAATTTATTTAAACATTCAAATAATCCCAATTCCAAAGATTTTATCATTAATTATGTTGTTTTTAAATATTTGTAATCTGGCCTCCATTCTCCTTAATAGCAGGTGTTGCATATTTAATAGTTAAAAAATATACAAAAATTTATTTAAATCATTCAAATAATCCAAATTCCAAAGATTTTAATAAACTGGAGTATACTATTATCATTATCATTAATTATGTTGTTTTTAAATATTTGAATGACCATATACTTTAATCCAAATTCCAAAGATTTCAATCAACTGGATTTTACTATTATCATTAATTATGTTGTTTGTAAATATTTGAATGACCAGATACTTTATCATTGTATTGTTGAAATTTCAAATGATGATATATTACATTCCAATCATATTTATTTTCAAATATTTATAATTCAATCATAATCATCAAAAAACAAACATTTATTTGCAAATATAATCATAAAAAGGTCGAAGCCTTGTTCAATATGAAGATTATGCGAGCAGGGCTTCATCATTGGGAAGAGATTTGTTGCATTGAAGTGTTTCCAATTCTAATATAGTCCAAGATTTCAATCGAGTGGTAATGTATTATTATGAAACTGCTGTTTTCAATAAATAAAAAAATATAATCATGAGAAGGGCCCTGAGAAAAGTTCAAAAGTTGAATGATCCAACATTGAAAGCATGGTTTTGCCAACTCTAAAGATCATGGGCATTGGGTCCTCATTGTGATCTCATTGTTCGCACGAAAAGCAAAGGATTTCATCATGAAGGAAGGTTAGTTCTCAAAGAAATTCATCCATTCGGAAAAGAGAAACAGGAAAAAAGTATAATATTCTGTGAAAAGTTGTGTCTCACTTAACCTAACCTAATCCTGTAGAGAAAAAGGAAACTCCAAGTTTAGTCACACTCGTGGAATATTTTCTTTGAAACTGCTTACCTTTGTCCATCCTAACATTCAAACCGAACCTTCTGCAAGCTGTGTATCGTTGAAGTTTGGGTAGTTCTCTCTCTTTTAATTTTCATGCCTTTTTTCCCTTTGAATGTTAAGCTTTTTCATGTGTTAAAAAGCAGCTTGCGTCTTCAATTATTGAATATAGTCACAGAATCCCTGCTGTGTTTGGGAGAACAGGAGGTAGATTAGACGCTGTGGGAGTTTAATGTACAACTTTGAATTTACTTTTCTTCCGACATTTAAACGAAACCCTGTGTTGAACGCTGACTTTACGTTGTGGAATGTGTGATAATCACGAAAGGTGTTCAGTGCGTAAAGCTTCTTTTCACTGTGTTGGCTTTCACCATCTTTCTTTCTTTCAGTGTGAATGATTTGTAAGGTTTCACTTTCTCTTTATTATTTTCATGGCTAGGGTGTGACAGCTCTCTTTATCTGCGGGTAGGGTTTCTTTATATGCGGGTAGAGTTTCTACGGGGCGACAGCTCTCTTTATCTGCGGGGTCACAATAGTGCACACTTTTATCTTATCATCACATCTATGTTTTTAATTGGAATCAAAATATTAATTATAATATTTCGAGACATACCTAACATTTTGGACTTTTGAATTTCAAATAAACAAACCTAACCAACCTCAATATTGATCTTTGTTTTGCTAATATTTTTTTAGGTTTCTAAATTAAACTGGATACTTATCCATGTCAACGAAAAAAACTCTTAAAACATCTTTGAATTATGTTAACATAAATTTCACGCCAACCACTCTAATATGTTAATGATGTGAAGGGGTTAATTCAAATTGTTATTAGTTTGTTTAAACACATTTTAATTGAAGATTATTAAGTCAATAAAGATTTTTATTTGAGATTTGGAGTGGACTACCACCTCTGCTTTTTCATCTACTCACTAGTAGGATACAAGTGTAGATTGATTTTATGGAAGTCCATCAAAATTCAAAACAAACAATTATAAAAAAATGAATATCTAGGTGATGCTGGTAGCAATGCAAGGATAACTCATAGCTGTATAAATAACTAACAGTTCTTGGCAGGTAACTAGAAGAATGTAAGAGAAAAAGAAAAAGAATATAAGAGATAATTGATAGTTGATAAATGGATAACATGAAGAATGTTGGTGATAACATGTAGCTAGCCATGGATAACTCACAATTGAACGAGTCTCTGAGAATTAAAAAAAATTCCAAAGTGTAGTCCATTATATGACTATCTCTTAACCATTTAATCCTTATGGAAGTGATCCAACCACAGACTATATGGATGCCTTAATTTAAATCTTAATCATAAACATAACAATATAACTACCATGAAATGAATCTGTACACTTATTAAGGTTGAGTTAATCCTTGTTGATTCGATTAAATAAATCTAAAATCTAAGATACTATCTAAATGTCTATCTTACTAATAATATTTTTAAAGGAGAAGAGTTTATATCAAAGCTGGGTGAAATCAAGTGTCATATTGTGCATGCGATGAACAGTAAACGGTCTCTAAATGCAGCTGAAACGTCCCATAATATTCCTGCACCACTACTGCTATCGACTTTCAAACATGGTCATAACATGTGAACGGAATCTGGTGAAAGGATGGTTTCCTGCATATATCACATGCATTCAGAGAAGGGAAGGGAGTGGAGTATGTTCACTGATATTTTGTTTTCATGGACGAAATCATATGTGTATATCAAGTCGGTTCCTGCACCACTACTACTATCGACTTTCAAAGTATCATAACATGTGAACAGAATCTGGTGATAGGATGGTTTCCTGTATATATATCACATGCATGCAGAGAAGGGAAGGGAGTGGAGTATATTCATGGATATTTTGGTTTCATGAATGAAATCATATGTGTATATTAAGTCAGTGGAAAATGAATGGGTGGGAATACCAAGTACTAAGCATCTTCCTTTTCTTCAGATGACCACAAAATCATAAGAAAAATAAAGCAAAAGTAGAGTAAGAAAGCACAATTGCTTTTTCTTTGTTGCAACACATAAGAAAAAGTAAAGGAAAAGAAGAGCAAAAAAGCACACTTGCTTTTTGGGTGCAATAATTATAATACCCAATATCATATGATAGGACTGGACTTTACCTCCACCTTTTCTTTTATTTCCATTGATATTGAACTATGTGGACCTTCACCTCAACTCTGAGGGAGAGGGCAACCAAGATATCAGCCTCAGCCATAGCCACTGCCTGCCACTACTCTTCCTTGTGAAACCCCACCTGCCGTGCTCGACAAAATAATCTTCACGCCGCATATATATATTGTGTGTGAGAGATATACATGGATCTTCCCTCGCTTTTTGTATCCTGCTCATCTGATTCCTTATGAAACGACAAATATTATTCCTTATACATCAATAGAGGTTATACCTATGAATGAAATGGTTGTATTCCATCCTACTATTATTCTTATGATGGTGATAAAATGAAGGCTTATTATTTATCTTTCCTGGATTGGGACTATGAAAACAGTATCATCTTTAATTGTTTTCAAAACCGCTATTCAAATTCCTGCGGGCTTTGCTGGAGAATTTGTGAGGGAGCGGAATATGACGACTGCAAGGCGAGCAAAAAATTGTTTTATTTTACCTCCCATCTGTCGAAACATATCACCATCTATACATCCGTTGGTACAATTGCAGGCTGCAGCGATCTCTCTGTATGTGTGTACGTAAATGATCGGAGCCCAATCTGATACAACTATTGTATTAATTTAATTAAAGTTAAAGTGCCTTTTTTTATGTGAATGTATGACGTAAGTGTGGATACCCCAATCCATGCACTTGGCGGTTCCAGAGAATACTACATGCAACGCCTGACAGGAGTAGTAAATCCCTGAGCTGATTTTCTCCATCCAACTGGAAAGAGCAAAATCAACAGTTGAGACTGCTCTTAGTTGGATAGATAGAATCAGCAATCAAGATAAAGATGGCCTTAATAATTATGATAATTCAAATATGATGTAAAGTCAATTCAAATATGATGTGAAGTCATTCATTTGACTGTTTGTAGAAACAAAGATATTCATAATTTATTGAAATCTCTTAGACTTTGTACATGGAGCCAAGAAGGGCACCTGGTCTGTCCTTAAAATTCAGCTTGTCCTTAAAATTCAGCTTGAGTAATAGGATTGGAGTTGGCAAAAATTAACTAAGCTATTGAATAGGTTTTAATGCAGTCATAGTAGGTTTTATGTCACCACTGCTTAACAGACCTTTAAATCTCAAACAGCTTAAGATCCAACTGTTTACTTAATTAAATTATAAAAAAATAATATAAAGCTTAACCCTTTATTTACAACTTTATGTATTAATCTGGAGTCAGAGACTAAGCAGCTTGGGCTATAACTGCCACCATCAGCAAGCTACAAGCACAAGCTATCTTTTTGCATCCATGTGTTAACCTGATGTAATTAAAAGTATGGGATGACTTAAATTTAAAGGATTGATTTAATTAATTTACAAAATTATAATATAAATCTCAAATATTTACTATTATGAGAAACTGTTATATTAATTCTAATTTAGTAAAACTTTATATTAATTTAATTTATTTTTAATCCGATCTCTTAAAATTTGAATTTTGAAATAATTTAAAATACTTATTTACATAACTACTTAAATTGTGGTGAAAGGTTTATAAGTTAACTGTCACTAAAAGTTAAAATTATAAATTAAGTGCCACCATCACATGTAAATTGAGATATTTTTTATAAATGTTTTTTTATAATTCTTATTTTAAATTTGAAATGATAATCATAAAATAAATTTTAACATTATATTTGTCTCATCTTCTTAACTCTTAAATAAATTAACTCTTAAACATTTACCTTTATAGTTTTTTTTATAATTCTTATTTTAAATTTGAAACGATAATCATAAAATAAATTTTAACATTATATTTGTCTATCTTCTTAACTCTTAAATAAACTAAGTAGGTAATTGTTAAACATTTACTTTTAAATAGAAATAAATTATTACTATCTTCCAAATTCTTATATTACATTAAAAATGCATAACGGTTCACATAATGGTAGGCTAACATTTAAATTTAGATATAAAAGTTATTTTAATTTTATATAAGTTTTACTCTTATATTTCTTTACTTTGCTAACATTCTTATGACCTCGTGCATGAGGCACTAAGAGATACTAATTTAGAGAATACCTTGGGATGGAAAGATTGTATAGAATTTGGAGTTTACTTTTATTTGGCTTTGTATGTAGTACTTATAACTTTGCTAACATCATAAAAACTTAATATAAATCCTAACCCTTTATTTACAACTTTATGTATTAATATGAATCAAAAAAGTAACTTGGGCTATAGCTGCTGCCATGAGCGGCCTACAAGCACAAGCTCATCCATGTGTTAACCTAATTAAAAGTATGGGATGACTTAAATGTAAAGGATTTATTTAAATAATTTAAAAAATTATAATACAAATCTCAAATATTTATGATGAGAAATTGTTATATTAATTTTAATTAAGTAAAACTTTATATTAACTTAATTTATTTTTAATTTGATATCTCTTAAAACTTGAATTTTGAAATAATTTAAAATATTTATGAAACTCAACTACTTAAATTGTTGTGAAAGGTTATAAGTTAAGTGTCACCAAAAGTTATAAGTTAAGTGCCACCACATATAAATTAAGATATTTTTTATAATTCTTTTTTAAATTTGAAATGATAATCATAAAATAATTTTTAACATTATATTTGTCTCATCTTCTTAACTCTTAAATAAATTAAGTAACTCTTAAACATTTACTTTTATAGATGTTTTTTTATAATTCTTATTTTAAATTTGAAATGATAATCATAATATAAATTTTAATATTATATTTATCTAATCTTCTTAACTTTTAAATAAATTAAATAATTCTTAAACATTTACTTTTAAATAGAAATAAATTTATTAGTATCTTCCAAATTTTCATATTGCCTTAAAAATGCATAAAGGTTCACATAATAGTAAGCGAACATTTAAATTTAAACATAAAAGTTATTTTAATTTTATATAAGTTTTACCCTTATATATTTCTTTACTTTGCTAACATTAGTATGACCTCATGCATGAGGCACTTAGAGGTACTAATTGCCTCACTTAGAGGTACTAATTTAGTCAATATATTGGGATGGAAAGTTTGTGTGGACTTTAGAGTTTACTTTTAATTGGCTTTGTATGTAGCACTTATAACTTTGCTAACATTATTATGACCTCATGAATGAGGCACTAAGAGATACTAATTTAGAGAATAGTTTGGAATGGAAAGATTGTGTAGGTTTGGAGTTTATTTTTATTTGGCTTTGTATGTACCACTTGTAAATTTTGATGGAGATATATGGCTTATGTTGTTAAAGACCTTAAGGATGTTACTTCAAATCCATTTTGTTAGGTCCTAGTATTTCTTTGGGACCATTTACTTTAGGTCACTCTTTTATCTTGACTATTATAGTCATATCCTTATGTTTACAATTAAATCTTGTGATATTATATTCCTCCTTTAATATGGTTGAATTATTAATTTTATAGTCTTAACAATGTATTAAATAAAACTTTAGCATTATTAAAAATAAGAAAAATGGTATTTCCAATATAATAAGTTGAGTACATATATTATGACCATACATTTGTAACTATGTGAGAGGAAGCCACTTACATATTAATAAAATTTTAAGATTTGAAGACCATTTTATTATATAAGATAAGAAATGGTTTTGCATAAAGACTTAGAATGGTTTGAATGCATATATACCATGTAATATTAAAATGTATTGGAAATTAGAAGAATTGTCAAAACCCCAAAAATTCCGAAAAATTTAAAACTTTTAAAATAGCATAAATTCTTATTAAATGCAGACATTATCTGTTTGATTAGTTTATGTTACTAGAATTGTAACTGAATGATCTTTACTTATGCTTAACTTAAAAGATGAGTTTCTTGTCAGTTACTGATTGTTTTCTGTTTATATCCGCAAGGGGTATTGCTATGACAGGCTGGGCTTACTTAGCTTTCGAGGTAACGCAACGGTTTCTACTTTTCTTACAGATGTACAGGTAAGAGGTTGTGGCGCCGCACTTCGTAATTTTAGAATATTTACTACAAGTTCGTCATAAGAGTAAAAGCTCGAAAGAAAGTAAGAGACAATTCATTCCAACTTATGCTAAGGTATAATCAAACTAGTTTCTTTTTAGCATAAGTAATTTATGTTTATAAAGACCTGTCATCTTCTCTATGTTATTACAGTTGTAAATCATCCAATCATATCTTAATGAACTCTTTAAAATATTAGAGTAGAGATACAGAATTATGAATCTTATACTAAGAGTGAAACTGTAAACAAGCATTTCAGTTAAGTGGAGCTGACATAGGGCTTTCTAAAGTACTGCCAGGGTTTGGTCTATCCTCGTAAAACTTATGTTTATTATTGGGAATATCATTTAAGTAACAACCTTGCCTCCATATGGTAATTACTACTTTCTTGTCTTAAGTTACTTGTACTATAGATGCTATTTTAATCTTGGAAAAGAAGTCATTTAAAAAATTACAAGTACAAGGATAAATAAACCTATCTTCCTGCCATCATACTTTTCTTTTAAGAACTTTCAAGATTATACTAATAAATGAAGGAACTTTAGCTTATAGTAACTAGAAATCAGATAAGTAGCTCTCAATTATTTACCATAGCCTTGAGCTTAGGAATAACCATAAAATTACCCATTTCAAAGGTAATTTTTATTCTATTGAAAGTTATTAATTCAAACACAAAATATTACTTTGAATAAGGAAGGGTATCCAAGGCTAAAGGTAACATAAAATATAATCCAAAAGATTTCATGGCTTACATTAATTATATCCTATGGTCTTTATGCTAAAATTCTTTTATTAAAGAGCTTTAACCAGAGCTTAAACACCTTGCATCAAGGGAATAGTTTGTAATTAGTTTATTTGTGCCTAGGTTCTTTTATAAATTATCACACTTTATACTCCCCTCCAAAGCATACAAACTACAAGATATATACCACTATTTTATTTTCCAAAGCATATATGTTACGTTAACTAGGTTATGATTCATATTGAAAAACTACCCAATCATCGAGCTATGTATGCATTGTGAAAATGTTAAAAGGTTTTAATATGATTACCAATGATTAATAAAATGGATAAGAGGATAATGAATACTCCTTGCATGCAGCGTGGACTATGGTTAAACTTTGGTCTACTCTAATGATTGAGCATCATTCTGTTGGCGAGCTGAAGATTCTTTAACACTATAGTCGAAAACCCACAATTCAAAAATAATTTTGTTGACTGTCGTGGCATCTCCTCAGCCATATGTTGCATAGTTAAATGGGCTGTTGGTTAACCCTAGCCCCCATTTTCTCCTCCTCGTTCGGCGCCTGTCGCTCATGATGGTGCTGGGGCACCTCTGTGCTAATCTCCTCTGCAACGATCGACCCCAACTCGTTTTCTTGTTGAAATTCACTGATTCACACTCCTTTGTTGATTTATAGCTTGGCCGTCCCTCTGTGGTGCTTTCTCTGCCATATACCAATTACCCTAACCTGTGCACTTCGCCTCCATCCGTGAGGATTGATGATTTTAACCTGCTGCCATGCAATTTGCACATAGCTGAGAGCTGCTCTTCCTTTTTCTCCTTCGCAGTGGGGTTTGCTTGTGCATTAAAGGTCGTGACGATGCTGCTACAGTTTTAATTTCTCTGCGACGGAACAGGTAAGAATTTCTTGTTGTAACGCATCTTTACTTAATCGTTATTCTTTCCTTAAATTTATAATTATGCTACAGCATTTACTTAGAGGTTTTTATATTTGCACAACAGGTCTCTTGATTTTCCAGCATATGCAGCCGTGAGTGAAGGGCTTGGACCGCAGCCTGCAAAACCTGGTAAGCCTGGTTCCGCCATGGCTTATTCTCCTTATGGTTACGATGGACCTTTCAAGGGTTGGCTTATGAAGCCTGAAACCCTTCCTACTTCAGTTTGGTCTTAAAACTGCTTGCTTAAGGATTAGTAGGAGAGACCCTTCACATGACGTGAGGGTGTTACGGCTTAAGCCGAAACTATAAATATTAGTTGTTTATAAAATGCCTATAAGTACTGTAAAGTAAACTAGGCTTCTAGCCTATTTATGCAGAGGTTAAGACCTCGGTTTTTGACTTCTAGTCATACTATAATTTTGGAAAACACAGGGTATTTTTTTTTTACCCACAGTTTACAATATAATAAAATATTTATCTTTTTTTTTCTTCTGTAGCTTGTTTGTATTACTGCCTTTATTTTTCATTTACTAATTCGTATATAAAAAAAATGTAATCTACAGGTTTATGACATCCTTTACAATGCGGCCGTAAATAGATTATTGTCTTAAATTCACAGTTATTATTTATTTGGCAGAAACTGATATTGGAAGGATTAAACCCTAATTTACAAAGAAAAATAATAATAATAATACTATTTCTGTTTCTTTTAGTATTATAAAGCTAGATAAGAAAGTGGTTGTACATTAGGTTACTAGATAAGTATATAGTACCGCCCAGGTATACTTTTAATTTGTATACTGAACAATAAGTATTACCTTCTGGTTTATATTTAACCTTCTTATTAGTAAGAACTTGCATAAAATTAGTGTTTATACCTTGATAAAATATAGGATTTTTAATTTCTTCCTTTCTGCAAATACCCCTAAGTACAGTCAGTATACTTACTCTAAAGCTTTTAAAAATCTAAGACTTACTTTCGGAAATAGAATGTTGTTTATGTTAACTATAATATTATCTTTATATTA
Organism: Pseudotsuga menziesii; assembly: GCA_001517045.1. Classification (NCBI taxonomy): domain Eukaryota; kingdom Viridiplantae; phylum Streptophyta; class Pinopsida; order Pinales; family Pinaceae; genus Pseudotsuga; species Pseudotsuga menziesii. The sequence goes on from LPNX010615032.1 coordinate 264,070, forward strand.
CATAAAGAATTTTACTATTATATAACCATTTAGTTTTTCTGCAATTACTTTGGCTTCTATAATAATAACTTTAGTTTATTTCCATAAGTTTTATTTAATATTGTATTTATTAAGTATCTTGGATGTAAGTTACACCATACTGTCTATTTCTCTTCCTACAATTTAATTACTTTTTCTGAGTTAGGATAGTACTTACATAAGTTCAGTATTTAATTATTTAATTTCTATCTATAAATATTTTTAAGAGTACACATATTAATATTTGTACAGAATATTTACTCAGTTTAATTTATAAAATAAAGATGATGGCCTTAATAATGTTGTTCTTCCTGCGTAAAAGGTAAAGGGTTTAATTACTGTGAACAAGTATTTTTCAAAATGTTTTTGTATCAGCTTTTGATATTTGTACTCCTTATGAATAAGGAAAAGAAATATTTACTGCTGCACAGTTATACCCTTAAAAGAGGTAAGATTTATAAACTATGAAATACTTGCAGCTCGAACAGTAAGTTTAAATCTAAAGAGTATTTATAGTAATAAGAACTTATTGTAAATTAATAGCAAAACAAAATAAAATACCTTATTACTTACTATAATGAATATAGTATCTTCCTGACATTGCTATAGCTTATACATTAATGCTATCTATATTTTGCTATAAATAGTTTATTCTCTTAGTTATAAAGTTTATTTACAAAGGTTTTGTAAATGCAATTATTATCAAGTTTACATTCGAAATGAAAGAATAGTAGCTCTGTACTTGTTCTTGTTTTAAGTTAACTTTTAGAAGTGAAAGTAACCGAATACCAGGAAGGAAACTATATAGTAATAATATAATTTCTAATCTAACTTCTACTATCTTTCCTTTACAGCAGAATTTACTGAAACAAACAAAACACAGTGCTAGGAATAGTTTTTAAGACTATAAGAAAATAACTTATGAATTTTGTGAAAACACTTGTAGTAACTGCAAGTAAAATAGGAAACTCGGTTCAGAAGAATACTACTTCTCAACACCGAGATACTATGCTGGAGTACGGTCTTGTGATACTAGATGTGGAAAAACACAGTAACTATTAACAGTTTTAACTACTGATATTCTGAGATACTAACTTTACTGAAACTAACTAACTACTCAGACATATAAATAAACATAACATGCATCCATTCATACTCAGTAAACATAAAGAAATAAATGACAGAACCTGTTTAAGCTGTGGACAACAACAGCAATGGGAGGCCGTTCCTCCCTACCAACTCCTGGAGAGCGCTCAAACAGCGACTCCTCAGGACCCCCGAGCTTGCTCTGGTCTCCCTGACTGGAACTGGGTACAGCAAAGTCAGATACCAATCTTCAACTCAGTATAATCTCAGAACTTATCAGTAAGTTCCCCCAGCTAAAAAGCTGTAAATAACCAAGTTACTACAGCATTCCTCTCAAACAACTTCCTTACTGTTTTTCCCTTTTTCCCCAATGAATTTCCTGAATAACATTCCACCTGAATGATTATTCTCTGGAATAATATCTGAGCAGCCTCAGCTCTCTTCATTGAGTACTTTTTAAAAGATTGCCTAGGTCTTTGTTGGGTTAAGTGTCATTTAAAGAGCCACCTGCTCTGATTCCACTTTCTTGGGGAATCATGACCCCAAATATAGGGAAGTTGTCACCTGCAACTTAGGAAGTGTTTGAGGATGCTGCCACTTGTCTTTTGCCTTTCCACCTAGTTCCATCCACCAGTTTGACCAGTAACCTCTTTTAACATCTCCCCCATGCTGTTGTCTCCATAATTTATTTATTAATAATAAAATATTCTGAATTACACTCCATTACTATTGACTCTGCTGAGTCATCAATCCCTACTTAGGATTAAGTTTAACATAATGTCTCAGAAACATAATAAAACAATTTACATAATTTTACAAAATTGGGGTATGTGGCATACACACCCCCTTAAAATGTAACATCGTCCTCGATGTTACTTATTCTTCTTCCTCGGGAACCTCCTGGAACATATTCGGGTATGCTTCCCGCATCTTACTTTCCAGTTCCCAAGTAGCTTCTTCAGGACTAAGGTGGTTCCATTGCACCTTCAGCTGTCTAATCGTGCGGTTCTGCAAAGTAATTTCCCTCCTCCGGAGGATACAGTCCGGCTCCACCAGAACTTCTCCTTCTAGTTCCACCTGTACAACATTCCAATCAATTACATGAGTAGCATCATGAACATACTTTTTCAGAACAGAAATATGGAAAACATTCTGCACTTTCAAATTAGGTGGTAACGCTAACTGATATGCAACTAGACCAATTCTAGATAGAATTTTAAACGGACCATAGTAACGTGGTGCTAGTTTTTCACAACTCCCCAATCTTAGGGAGCTTTTCTTTGGTCTTACCTTAATAAACACGTGCTCACCTACCTGGAAATATTTCTTCTTAAACTCAGGCTGATTACTGTTCTTTTTAGCCTTCCAGTTGGCTATACCTTCTTTCTTTTTGTTCTATTCAAAATAGAAATTTTCCTTTCTCATGGCTTCTTCCAGAGTTTTAGGGTTATCATACTCAATTCTGTCCTTTATATGATATGGCTGGTAGCTGAGAAACCGTTGTACTTTAGGTTTCTCATCAACTAAATATGGCACATATCTTAGCAGACTTAAGAACTTACTGTTTAAGTCCTTCCTAGTCATAGATCCTAGCTTTAACTCATAAAATTCCTTGGCCCTTTCTTCATAGTATTGTTCAGATAGAAACTTCTTCTTGAAGTACCTTTTAAAGGTACTCCAATTGACCTCTTTTTCTTTGATCCCCTTGACCCTTTTCAAATCTTGCCACCATATATCTGCCTTTCCTGAAAGGTTATAGATGGCCATTCTCCCCTTCAGCTGATTTGAATAATTATAAATCTGAAAATATTTTCTCATCCCGGATAACCAGGATTCTGCCTCTTCTCCTTTTTCAGTTTCTCCATTGAAAGTTGGAGATTTTATCTTTTTTAACTCCCCGGAAATCTCTTCATAGGGTCTGTATTTTTTCTTTTTCTTATACAACTCAGCCTCACTACTATCGCTAGTATAATAATAGCTTTGTTGTTCCCTGAATCCTTTAGATGAGGAACTGCTTTCAGCTTTAGCCAGTTTCATCCTTTTAGATCCTTTCTGATGACTAGCTTCCTCAAATTCGGATCTTTTACTCCTCCCTTCTGTCTGGAATTTTTCTATCAAGATTTGGTTTAACTCCTCCTGAGTCTTTAATATCCTTTCGTTATCCTTCTTGACTGATTCCATTTCAGTCTTCAAATCCTTGATAATCTGTATCAGTTCTGAAGAGTGAGCAGTTATCTCTTCTAACACAGACTCTCTAGAAATCTTTCTTATCTCGGTGTTTGGAGACTCCTCCTCAGCATATTCTCCTAACTTCTCCATACCTGTCTGTTAGATTCAGAAGAAGAAATTTTCTGCTTTTCACATAAAACAAAATACGGTTAATATGTTATTTTTACCATTCTACGGAAACTAGTTGGGCCACATCAAGGCCTAGTGTTTGAACCATGCTCGGATACCACATGTCAAAACCCCAAAAATTCCGAAAAATTTAAAACTTTTAAAATAGCATAAATTCTTATTAAATGCAGACATTATCTGTTTGATTAGTTTATGTTACTAGAATTGTAACTGAATGATCTTTACTTATGCTTAACTTAAAATATGAGTTTCTTGTCAGTTACTGATTGTTTTTTGTTTATATCCGCAAGGGGGATTGCTATGACAGGATGGGCTTACTTAGCTTTCGAGCTAACGCAACGGTTTCTACTTTTCTTACAGATGTACAGGTAAGAGGTTGTGGTGCTGCACTTCGTAATTTTAGAATATTTACTACAAGTTCATCGTAAGAGTAAAATCTCGAAAGAAAGTAAGAGACAATTCATTCCAACTTATGCTAAGGTATAATCAAACTAGTTTCTTTTTAGCATAAGTAATTTATGTTTCTAAAGACCTGTCATCTTCTCTATGTTATTACAGTTGTAAATCATCCAATCGTATCTTAATGAACTCTTTAAAATATTAGAGTAGAGATACAGAATTATGAATCTTATACTAAGAGTGAAACTGTAAACAAGCATTTCAGTTAAGTGGAGCTGACATAGGGCTTTCTAAAGTACTGCCAGGGTTTTGTCTATCCTCGTAAAACTTATGTTTATTATTGGGAATATCATTTAAGTAACAACCTTGCCTCCATATGGTAATTACTACTTTCTTGTCTTAAGTTACTTGTACTATAGATGCTATTTTAATCTTGGAAAAGAAGTCATTTAAAAGATTACAAGTACAAGGATAAATAAACCTATCTTCGTGCCATCATACTTTTCTTTTAAGAACTTTTAAGATTATACTAATAAATGAAGGAACTTTAGCTTATAGTAACTAGAAATCAGATAAGTAGCTCTCAATTATTTACCATAGCCTTGAGCTTAGGAATAACCATAAAATTACCCATTTCAAAGGTAATTTTATTCTATTGAAAGTTATTAATTCAAACACAAAATATTACTTTGAACAAGGAAGGGTATCCAAGGCTAAAGGTAACATAAAATATAATCCAAAAGATTTCATGGCTTACATTAATTATATCCTATGGTCTTTATGCTAAAATTCTTTTATTAAAGAGCTTTAACCAGAGCTTAAACACCTTGCATCAAGGGAATAGTTTGTAATTAGTTTATTTGTGCCTAGGTTCTTTTATAAATGATCACACTTTATACTCCCCTCCAAAGCATACAAACTACAAGATATATACCACTATTTTCCAATGCATATATGTTACGTTAACTAGGTTATGATTCATATTGAAAAACTACCCAATCATCGAGCTATGTATGCATTGTGAAAACGTTAAAAGGTTTTAATATGATTACCAATGATTAATAAAATGGATAAGAGGATAATGAATACTCCTTGCATGCAGCGTGGACTATGGTTAAACTTTGGTCTACTCTAATGATTGAGCATCATTCTGTTGGCAAGCTGAAGATTCTTTAACACTATAGTTGAAAACCCACAATTCAGAAATAATTTTGTTGACTGTCGTGGCGTCTCCTCAGCCATATGCTGCATAGTTAAATGGGCTGTTGGTTAACCCTAGCCCCCATTTTCTCCTCCTCGTTCGGTGCCTGTCGCTCATGATGGTGCTGGGGCACCTCTTTGCTAATCTCCTCTGCAACGATCTACCCCAGCTCGTTTTCTTGCTGAAACTCACTGGTTCACGCTCCTTTGTTGATTTATAGCTTGGTCATCCCTCTGTGGTGCTTTCTATGCCATATACCAATTACCCTAACCTGTGCACTTCGCCTCCATCCGTGAGGATTGATGATTTTAACCTGCTGCCATGCAATTTGCACATAGCTGAGAGCTTCTCTTCCTTTTTCTGATTCACAGTGGGGTTTGCTTATGCGTTAAAGGTCGTGACGATGCTGCTACAGTTTTAATTTCTCTACAACGAAACAGGTAAGAATTTATTGTTGTAACGCATCTTTACTTAATCGTTATTCTTTCCTTAAATTTATAATTATGCTACAGCATTTACTTAGAGGTTTTTATATTTGCACAACAGGTCTCTTGATTTTCCAGCATATGCAGCCGTGAGTGAAGGGCTTGGACCGCAGCCTGCAAAACCTGGTAAGCCTGGTTTCGCCATGGCTTATTCTCCTTATGGTTACGATGGACCTTTCAAGGGTTGGCTTATGAAGCCTGAAACCCTTCCTACTTCAGTTTGGTCTTAAAACTGCTTGCTTAAGGATTAGTAGGAGAGACCCTTCACACGACGTGAGGGTGTTACGGCTTAAGCCGAAACTGTAAATATTAGTTGTTTTTAAAATAATTATAAGTACTGTAAAGTAAACTAGGCTGCTAGCCTATTTATGCAGAGGTTAAGACCTCAGTTTTTGACTTCTAGTCATACTGTAATTTTGGAAAACACAGGGTATTTTTTTTTTACCCACAGTTTACAATATAATAAAATATTTATCTTTTTTTTCTTCTTCTGTAGCTTGTTTGTATTACTGCCTTTATTTTTCATTTACTAATTCGTATATAAAAAAAAATATGTAATCTACAGGTTTATGACATCCTTTACAATGCGGCCGTAAATAGATTACTGTCTTAAATTCACAGTTATTATTTATTTGGCAGAAACTGATATTGGAAGGATTAAACCCTAATTTACAAAGAATAATAATAATAATAATACTATTTCTGTTTCTTTTAGTATTATAAAGCTAGATAAGAAAGTGGTTGTACATTAGGTTACTAGATAAGTATATAGTACCGCCCAGGTATACTTTTAATTTGTATACTGAACAATAAGTATTACCTTCTGGTTTATATTTAACCTTCTTATTAGTAAGAACTTGCATAAAATTAGTGTTTATACCTTGATAAAATATAGGATTTTTAATTTCTTCCTTTCTGCAAATACCCCTAAGTACAGTCAGTATACTTACTCTAAAGCTTTTAAAAATCTAAGACTTACTTTCGGAAATAGAATGCTGTTTATGTTAACTATAATATTATCTTTATATTACATAAAGAATTTTACTATTATATAACCATTTAGTTTTTTTGCAATTACTTTGGATTCTATAATAATAACTTTAGTTTATTTCCATAAGTTTTATTTAATATTGTATTTATTAAGTATCTTGGATGTAAGTTACACCATACTGTCTATTTCTCTTCCTACAATTTAATTACTTTTTCTGAGTTAGGATAGTACTTACATAAGTTCAGTATTTAATTATTTAATTTATAGCTATAAATATTTTTAAGAGTACACATATTAATATTTGTACAGAATATTTACTCAGTTTAATTTATAAAATAAAGATGATGGCCTTAATAATGTTGTTCTTCCTGCGTAAAAAGTAAAGGGTTTAATTACTGTGAACAAGTATTTTTCAAAAGGTTTTTGTATCAGCTTTTGATATTTGTACTCCTTATGAATAAGGAAAAGAAATATTTACTGCTGCACAGTTATACCCTTAAAAGAGGTAAGATTTATAAACTGTGAAATACTTGCAGCTCGAACAGTAAGTTTAAATCTAAAGAGTATTTATAGTAATAAGAACTTATTGTAAATTAATAGCAAAACAAAATAAAATACCTTATTACTTACTATAATGAATATAGTATCTTCCTGACATTGCTATAGCTTATACATTAATGCTATCTATATTTTTCTATAAATAGTTTATTCTCTTAGTTATAAAGTTTATTTACAAAGGTTATGTAAATGCAATTATTATCAAGTTTACATTCGAAATGAAAGAATAGTAGCTCTGTACTTGTTCTTGTTTTAAGTTAACTTTTAGAAATGAAAGTAACCGAATACCAGGAAGGAAACTATATAGTAATAATATAATTTCTAATCTAACTTCTACTATCTTTCCTTTACAGCAGAATTTACTGAAACAAACAAAACACAGTACTAGGAATAGTTTTTAAGACTATAAGAAAATAACTTATGAATTTTGTGAAAACACTTGTAGTAACTGCAAGTAAAATAGGAAACTCGGTTCAGAAGAATACTACTTCTCAACACCGAGATACTGTGCTGGAGTACGGTCTGGTGATACCAGATGTGGAAAAACACAGTAACTATTAACAGTTTTAACTACTAATATTCTGAGATACTAACTTTACTGAAACTAACTAACTACTCAGACATATAAATAAACATAACATGCATCCATTCATACTCAGTAAACGTAAAGAAATAAACGACAGAACTTGTTTAAGCTGTGGACAACAACAGCAATGGGAGGTCGTTCCCCCCTACCAACTCCTGGAGAGTGCTCAAACAGCGACTCCTCAGGACCCCCGAGCTTGCTCTGGTCTCCCTGGCTAGAACTAGGTGTAGCAAAGTCAGATACCAGTCTTCAACTCAGTATAATCTCAGAACTTATCAGTAAGTTCTCCCAGCTAAAAAGCTGTAAATAACCAAGTTACTACAGCATTCCTCTCAAACAACTTCCTTACTGTTTTTCCCTTTTTCCCCAATGAATTTCCTGAATAACATTCCACCTAAATGATTATTCTCTGGAATAATATCTGAGCAGCCTCAGCTCTCTTCATTGAGTACTTTTTAAAAGATTGCCTAGGTATTTTTTGGGTTAACTGTCATTTAAAGAGCCACCTGCTCTGATTCCACTTTCTTGGGGAATCATGACCCCAAATATAGGGAAGTTGCCACCTGCAACTTAGGAAGTGTTTGAGGATGCTGCCACTTGTCTTTTGCCTTTCCACCTAGTTCCATCCACCAGTTTGATCAGTAACCTCTTTTAACAGCTCTCCCATGCTGTTGTCTCCATAATTTATTTATTAATAATAAAATATTCTGAATTACACTCCATTACTATTGACTCTGCTGAGTCATCAATCCCTACTTAGGATTAAGTTTAACATAATGTCTCAGAAATATAATAAAACAATTTACATAATTTTACAAAATTGGGGTATGTGACAAGAATAGAGTTACAACATATTCATGATAACTATGTGTCGATTTTAAGAATTGAACATTACCACACAAGGAATCCATAATAAATAACTTTCAATTTTGAATTCATAGACATACATGAAGCATTAAGTGTCATTTACGGAAAATGACACCCCCAAATTGGGATATGAAGCCACTAGGGATAAGGAATACAAACTACAAGCTCCCAACACATTTTCATAGTCTATTTCTTGGCATGGATAAAAAATATCATCATTACAGAACACTCCATGCATCTCATCCAATAATCAACCAACCCTTTCTCTCTCTTCCACTATCTTACACAACAAAAGGAAGATATTCCCATTCTATTCTCAACAATGGCTTAGAAGTATTCTTCATTCCATTTCTTTTTAGTGTAACTAGAAAAGGTCCACTTTGATAAATTCCTTCTAGGAATAACCTTGAAGAATAAATATTAGCTCTCACAACCAATGAGTAGTAATAACTAATGGGTGAAATATTCCTAACTTTCCATGGCTCTATGCATAGCCTCTCTATCTCTCCCCAAAGGTTTGTAAATTCCCCTTTTCACAACACTAATTTGGCAATATTTATATTTCTTGTTAATTAGTGGTGTGGAGAATGCATCATAAGAAGTGAAAACGTCGCCTATAAGGATGTTGGGAATGAAAGTAGTGATGATTGACTTCTTTTCTAATAGAATAATGAAGTATTATTGTTGGAATATGTAATTTTAATATTACATATGTAATGATGTCCAGTATGATATTGTAAGATGTCTTATCCATCATTGGAATGCACAAATAGCTCTGATATTATGTAAAAGTAGTTGTCCCACATGCATCATGGAGAAATATTATCCTATTACTATACATTATATAACGAAGTGGAAAATCTTTTTATCCCAAATGTATTTTGGGTTGTAATTCTTTCATTCCTCTTGGTATATAATATAGGTGAGGAAAGATTTTGGATGTATTTTGGGCTGTAATTCTTTCTTTCATTCTTATGTTGTTGGATATTTCTAAAGAATAAGAAGACAATACATTTTAGTGGATGTTTCCCCATTTGTGGTTTTACCATGATGTATATCTGGTGTATCATTCTTTTCTCTTGTCCCTTGAGTTTTACACTATTAATTGTTGCTTGTGTAGATAGAAGGATAGAGTAGTATATTTTTTATTTGCATGTTAGAAAATATATTGTTCTAAGTTTTTGAACATTCTCAATATTCTATATTGGTATCAAATCCTCCACCTGCACCATTCCAGTCTAGTGTAAAGATAACTATTGATTGTGACAATCATCTTGTTAATGCCACTTTATATCATCAGCTTGTAGGGAGTTTAATATATTTGAAACACAACATGGCATGTATCTATTTTGCAGTTAGAATGGTTTCAAGGATTATGCAAAAGCCTCATGAAAATCATTGGAAAGTAACAAAGAGGATTTTCATATTTATAAGGGACAATGCAGTGTGTTGTTTTCTTTTCTAACAGGGCTACATTTTCACTTCTTGGTTATACATATTTTGCTTAGAAAACAGATGCTTAAGATATAAGGTCTACTACAGGGTACATATTTAAGCTTGGTTCAAGTCTTATTTCATGGTCCACGAAGAAGTTTAGAACTCTTTCTCTTTCTTCTTGTGAGGCAAAGTATGCGGTGGGTAAGGAAAAAACTAAAGTAGTGTGGATTTGACTTATATTTACGAAACTTGGACTAGTTTACAAGTATCCTACCAAATTAAGATGTGATAATTAGAGTGCAATTTAGCTTGCATACATTTTAGTGTATCACTCCATGAATAAACACATTGACATGGATACTCATTACATTCGATATTTTGTTCTCAATGGTCTTATTTGTTTGGAGTATTGTCCCACAAAAAAACAAGTAGTTGATATCTTCATTAAATATATGATAGAAGCTAAGTTCATGTATCTCCATAGTCTATTGGGAATACAGGAAGTTTCCATTAAGGGGGAGTGCTAGTGTAGTTCCATCTTTCTCCATTTATGTGGTTTTTTTACAATCATCATGAAGGGGGAGTGTTGGAATGTTTAATTTAAATATTACATATGTAATGATGTCTAGTATGATAATGTAATATTCCTTATCTATCATTGGAAGGAATAAATAACTCTAATCCATTTTTTTGTAAGTTCCATGGAAAAATTATATTAATATAAAAAAATCAAATCCAAGCACATGTGTTCATAAGAGTTTTAGTATCTACAGAGCTACTTTGGAGTCTTTGAATTCTTCCACAAAAGCTAATACTGACTACCCAAGCATAACTTCCTATCCCAAGTTTGTCATGTTTTGTCCCCCAACTAAAAGTTTTCAAAAAAGTGCTAAAAAGGCTTATGCCTGGATACAATACCTTGAAATAATTCTGATTAAAAATCCATGCAGGGATATGGAGATAAGACTGTAAAAATTACCAGCAATATAAAACATAAAAACTAGAAAACTGGAAAATTTTAGGAAAATAAAGGATGTGGAGACTGTGCAAGTTGCTCAATGTTGCAACTTGCTTCAACAATGTCTGGATTCTCCTCGTCAATGGTCCATCTATACGCGGTTGATTTTGAAGAATCATCCATGTATTCTTTGGTCAGTACGGGTTGTGTTTTCCTATAGAAAACTCCCACCTGAATGGATACCACCTAGAGAAAAAACCACCCATTTCTGCACCACCAACAAACACTGACAACTTTCTGTTTGCATCGATTTCGAATGCAAAAACAATCTAACTTTTTGTTCGCATTAATATCCATCATATGTGCAATAAATATATTTCATACTAACATCATGATCACAATACCCTTGATGTAGACAATCAACTTAATGATGACGGAGAATAATGAAGTTGTGGACTTCGAGTTTCTATCTGAATTTAATCTCATTAAGGGTGGTTTGAATCCATACCATGTGGAGCAGGGAGTGGAGTATCTATGGACACCTCCACATGCACCCCATTCAACCTACTAACACTCACATCCAAGAATAAATAACTCTAATGTCATGTAAAAGGAGTTATCCCAAATGTATTATAGAGAAATATTCTCCTATTACTATTCATTATATGAAAAGATGGAAAATCATTTATCCCACATGTATTTTGGGATGTAATTCTTCCATGCCTCTTGGTGTATAATAGAGGTCACTACAACAAATTTGACTTTTTTTTTGGGGGGGGAGGGGGGGTTCTTATTCCTCCAAAAGTCACTTTTGGGGGTAGATTTGGCTTTGGAGGCAAGCTTTAAAATACCTCCCATAATAGCACTGACTCTAAAAGTTTTGACTTTCAAGGGAATTTTTCGGAAGAGATTAAAACCGCCCCTAAAAGTGACTTTTGGGGGTGGTTTTAAACTCCTCCAAAAGTTACTTTTAAGGGTGGTTATAAACCCCCCTCATAGACACCTATGGGGGCAGTTCTAACCCCCCCCCCCCCCCCCCCCCCCC
>LPNX010615032.1:276102-481059 GCA_001517045.1 Pseudotsuga menziesii
AGGTTCTTACAAGGGTGGTTATAAACCCCCCCTACAACTCCATCTTACGAACCTTTAGGGGATTTCTTAACAAGACCCATCCAATAGAACCAACGCTAAAAGTTTGGACTTATAAGGGCGATTCTGGAAGAGATCAAAATCGATGCTAAAAGTGAATTTTTGGGGCCATTCAAAACCCCCCCTAAAAGTATTTATTACAAAACTTTGGGGGCGGTTCAAAACCCTCCTTAAAATTCTATTACAAAACTTTTGGGGCGGTTATGAACCCCCCTCATTGGAACATACAAGGGAGGCTTTGAATCCCCCTCAAAGTGACATATGAGGTCAGTTTAGAACCCCCCTTGCAAAAACACACAAAAATAGTTTGAAACCCCCCCCTATAGCCATAATAATTCGTAATAAAATATATTTTATTAAAAATATAAATATTGCAATATCATTAGGGCACGAAGAAATTGAACCTTCAACCTCCTACTTGTAAAGAAGATGCTCTTCCAATGAGCTAGAACCCTTTAATAATTGGGGAAAGGGGCAATATTAACACCAAGGTTGCATCATTTGTAATTATAAGAAAAGACTAAGAATCCAAACATTGTTTTCGACTCGAGATACCTAAGGAAGTAGTTTGAATGAAGGGGCATAGAGCCAAATAAGGATGCCTCTTGTGACTTGTATCTAAGTCAATAAAGGATATACCCTTTGTTTAAAGGAAGCAATTTGCATCCAATATAACCAACCAATAATCAGTGAAAAATGTTTCCAAGCAAGCAAAGTATCCACTAACTAATCCTTTCTCAAATACTTAAAGAGAATAGAGAATCATCAACAAAGTTATTATTAACCATTTGTGAGTTGAATGCCTTGAATATACAATACAAGTAGGAAAAAACAAATATAGATAAAGAGTTTGCAACCTAAAAGATTGATTGATGCAAAAGAAACTATGGGGATAAGGTATAATCTATTTCTTGTAGGCATGTGGGATTGGAATCTTCAAGTGCTTCAGATCAAGTTGCACATCTGACATTATAATGATCTCCATTTTTCTAGGAAACTGACTATCGTTAGACACATTCTTCATGCTTCCCATGTCTATTATGCTCCTTGTTGGTTCCCCATTAAGACCTAATTTCAATGGTTAGAGTAAATTTTGCAATTATAGTTTTGGTCTAGATATGGTTAGAGGGGTCTCCCATTGGTGCCTTGGGATGTTTTCATTATGCCCAAGGATGAAGGGAGCCTTGGCAATTTGATTGATGTCATGACTTGGGGCAATATTCTTGCATCTAAGTGGGTGGTGCAACACTTAAGGGTTATGCTCCTTGGAATATTTTTTTCCAAAATCAGGTGGTGTCTACTTAGTGTTTTAGTCAGGTTACTGTTGTTGTTTAACTCTTCTTAATGCACTTGAAAGATAGGAAAATTCCTAGATCTAATATTTAAGTCTTCTTTCATGCCCAAAAATTGAAAATGATGTGGTTTCATTGTTGATTTAACCCACATGCCTGCCCAGATTTGAAAGAGATGTTGGTTTATTTCTATTTGAAGGTTAAGCGAGGATGAAAAATTACTAGGTTGACCAAGTGCTAATAAATGTTTCTCTTGTTACCCACAATCAATCCCATTTAGCTTGTTAAGAAATTTGCAAAAACTTATCAAGTATGATGCCTTATGAGCTATTCAATTAGAGCTCCCTTGATTCTTTTTATTTAATTATTGAGGGGATTTTGCAATACAAAATATGATATATCATTTTTGGGATTATCTACAAGTGTAAGTCATTAATTGATTACCCATATCCCATAAGTATAGCTACATCTAGCCAATTTCTCATGGTTGTGCAGAAATCTCCACAATCAAGCACGCTTGAGCCAAAAGGAGTCTTGGTATGGGTGACCTCCTAGGAAGGATTGGTTACTAAGTGAAATTCATGGAGGGGATGGTTGATGCCATATGATTCATTTTTCTAGTCTTGATCCCACCTCTTCACCTTTGTGAGCATTTCACCCAATGCAATGTGTGCTAAGTGGACTATTCAAAACCATGAGACATTGGTCAAAGTTGCCACTATACTTGGGATATGTGTATATATTAATGACTTTCACTACATACATAATCACAAAAATTATATATTATGACTCATTTTTGAAGCCCAAATAAAATTCAAAATTTATTTTTTGTTTATGCTGAATAAAAATTACAATATTTTCCTTGGAAAACAATCATATAAAATTGTAAAGTAGTTACTACTATAGTAGAAAAATTGGAAAAATAGGAGCAATAAGAATTTTGTGCACATGCATGGTGATGGATAATGTGAATGAAGGCCCAATGTACAACACGAATTGTGAACAAAGGGGCTGTATAATGCATTTTCATGTGGCGAGGAGTTGTGTGGAAGAGGACTTATTGTGCAACAACAAGAATGATACAATGACAGTATATAAGATGCATGTATGCATAATAATGGGTACCATAGAAGAGGGTTCTCAATACTGCAAGGCATGCACAATACATACACTTGGAGGTGTATCATAGGTAAAGGACTAAAAATAGAAGGGATGAAGGTAGGATTGTATGGCGGCAACAATAAAATAAAATGACCATTTATACAAGAACAACAACTGTCACCATTAAGAAAAGGATAACATCTGGTGGATGTAGAAAACTTGCATTGTCACCAATACAACAAACTATGCATTTAATTTTTAGGATTTCAATTAATAGTTTATCATACTAAATTACAAATGCTATTAACTGTAGTAGGGTGTTCAATTTTAATAGATGTGCTTGGCAAAGATCTTAAAATATTTCCCTAGTATCAAAATACTTCTCTTGGTAGGTAAGACCATCATTTCCAGTAAGATTTCCATCATCATAGTGATGTTAAAAATTATATAGACTAAGTCTCTGTGAAGTCTAGAAAACAAATCCATAATAATGACAACTTCCTCAGACAAAGCTATGTCATCTCACTGTAATGTCCCAAATTTTGCATTGGATCACAATGGCCAAAACACATTTTCCATATTCATGAAAGTTGTCAAATGGATGCTAAAAGTCAAATAATTGCCAAGGAGGAAAATCACTAGTTTCCTAGGTTGGGGGTATTAGCTTTGCGATTTGGAATAAGGGGGATAATAAATGATGTTTATACATTAGAAGAGGATAAATATTTAATAATTGATATTATTAAATAAATACAAGAGAAAATGGAAGTGGCAATGGAGCATGAAGACACATGGAGACTATGGGGCCCACACTAGCTAGAATCCTATGTTAAATGGTATCTTTCTCTTGCAAATTCGAATATATGGGAAGAATAATGATTTTGGATGGATTATAAGGTTAATATACTTGTCCATATTCATAGGTCTAATTTGGGATGGATTGTAACTTACATGAGCAAGGAAGAGCCAAATGGGGAGTTTCATGGACACTTGGCTAGATTCCCCTTACAGCTATGACACCAATGATGGAGATTCTATGATAGTTATGACAAAATTCAGATATGAAGGCTGAAAAACTGACATACTGAAATTTCAGGACTTAATAGAGCATATTAGAAATTGAATTTTGGAGTTGGAGAAGTCCAAGAGGCTCCTACTCAAATTGGGAGAAGAGGGAAGGTGAAGAGAGAGGCCACATGGCATAGCATGAGAAACCACACCAATTCGACTTGGATTTGGTTTATGGATGGATTTTGAAAATTAGAAGACCAATAATTTTTATAAAATACAGGGATCAGCTATGATAAGAATATTTTTCTCATTTGCGAATTGTGAGGGCTAATGGATGACTAGTTTTCTTGCTTAAGCCAATTTCGAGGGTGAAAGATTCCCATCCTAGTTGGTGTTTGGAAAGGCCACTCAGGTCTTTCATGGATATTTAATGGAGAATTATTTGTATTTTCAAGCTACAGTAATTTCATGGACATCTCAATATCATCTTGTTCTTCCATTAGTCTCAAGTTTTCTCACCATATTTCAGCTCTATGGAGTGAGGCGCATTTGGTGAGCTATTCATCTCTTTAAGGGAGATTCTCTTGCTCCATTATTTTTTATTCTGATGTAAATGCTCTGTTATTTAAGTTCAGAAATATATCAGGTCGAAAATCCAGGATATCTCATGTATTATTTTCCAATATTGAAGAAACAGTGCCATTTCCCCAATACCTTGTTGTAAACTCTTGCAATATTGATGGAATAGAATATATGTGTGCACCATTAATGATTTATGAATGAATGAAATTTAATTAAAGTATATTATGGGTTTCATGTTATGTAACTAAGAGTTTGTGGCCATTGGGTCGAATTTCATAGCATTTGGGGAAAACTACATCTCATTTCCCCAAGGGTCCAAAACTAGTTTTATATATCTCATCGAAGGAAGTGATAACAGCCATGGGATTTCGATTGGTTCTGCATATGAGTCTCTTATAATTTATTATACACATCCCCTACTTCAATTTGATAATTTGAGTGAGTTTATGTACATTTGCAAAGCCATTCCGGCAATTACTTGAGAGGGATTTGAGCCCCAAAATTGCTAGTAAATTCATCTATCTTATTCAGAATTTGATATAGAATTTCAGAACTGATTGGAGGACCATAATACATCCCTGAACATAATAATTAAGTTATTATATCATTCATACACCTTATCTAAATATTTGGGAGCAATTGGGTTGATTTGGAGACCAAGACACTAAAACTAGTCGAGAGCCAAAATTGTGAAAAAATTGGAAAATTGGGCATCTTAATAAAATTCCAAAAGGGGACATTACACTCACCTCCTGAGACAGTATTGGGTTTCCAGCTTCAGAAATGTTTTTATTTTATTCCCCAAGATAGTCACTATTGGAAATAAGTTGTCAATTGATGTCAAAGGAGTTCGGAAATGAAAAAAACCACTAAACATGATGCAAGAGGAAGAGGATCAATAGGATTTCAGCAATGGAAAAAACCACTAAACATGATGCAAGAGGTAGAGGATCGATGCAATAGGAAAAATATTTACAATGATGATGGATCAATGGTTAGGATTGAATACGCAAAGAGATCAACGGCTGCAGAGCGATACACAATACTATAGCGCAAATTTGCATTTGATTACAAATCAATGACCATGAGAGCATCCGCAAATGATCCACGACGTGGAAGAAAAAATGTGAAAGGAGGAAGGAGAAAGGAGAAAAAGAAAATATAAAGTAATATGGGTTTCCTCAACCCAGATTACTCCCTACGGAATGCGGAATATGGTAGGAGAAAAAGAAAATATAAAGTAATATGAGTTTCCACAACCCGGAGTCCGCCTTGCGGAAGTAGGAAGGGAGAAGGCAGAAGGAAAAAAAATAAAATATAAACTAATATGGGTTTCTACAACATGGAGTACGCCCTATGGAATGCGGAAGACAGAAAGGAAAATTCGGAAGAATTTCTAGTGAAAAATTATCATTGCAAAGAGACAATTCTGGTAAAATTATGTTGCGGAAAGGTATGACTGATAAACTAAAATAGATTTAAAAAATTGTTAGAATAAAGAATTGAGTCTTCATGAAGAGGCACAATATTAGAATGAAAAGGAACAATGGTGAATAGATGCACTCACAGAGAACGTGTTAGAGGGTATTTATAGACAGAATGATGAGTGAGAGAAACACAACAGGATTTGAACCCGAAATTCGACAACAGAATCCAACGACATCTGATGTATTGTACGGATGTGTCGGACAGTAACGATGAAAATCAGTGAGATTTTTAAATTATTTTAGCGTCGTCGAATTTCCGACACTATGGCGTAGGATTTCCGACACTAGGGCTATTCCGACACTAGGGCGTAGGATTTCCGACACTTGAGCGTAGGATTTCTGACACTAGGGCATAGGATTTCCAACATTATGATGTAGGATTTATGACACTAGGGATATGTCGTCGGATTTCTGACACTAGGGCAAAAAGAAACAAAAAAAAATATAAAACCACAACTATCTAGAAACAATATTTATTCGTGAAACAAAGAACCCAATCAATAATTTCACGGTGAAGCCGACACAATATGCCTCCACATTCGAAGGTCACGCCGAGGAGGTTTGTCGAAGGTCACACAGAGGAGGTTTGCTGGAGTTCATGCAGAGGAGGTCGTTGGAGGTCAAGTGTGTTTACACAGAGGATGGTTTGTAACGGTTAGGGTTTGCAGAGGCAAAGGAGGATTTCAAGTGGGATGCTCTCAGAATGGCAGACATGGGCCTTGCTCTGTAAAAACTAAGAGTTTGATGGATTTGGCATGGTTTAATCACGGGTTCACTATTCCTATTAGCTTCCCACATAACCAAATTGTACATGATATAATAGCAACAACTCTCACAGCTTTAGTATCTCTTGCTTGCCTCTGCTTTTGGGATGAGATGGCTAAGCAAGATGTATTTAATCAGGTGTTTTGCTGTAATCGTTTCTCTTTTCTCACCAAATCAATGTCTTGTGTTTTTTCATTTTATTGTTCCTTTTATTTTGCTATAATTGTTCCTATTTTCTCACCAAATCAATTACTTGTTGTTTTCATATTGTATAGGAGTTTACTTGGAAAATAAATTGGCTAATACACTCACTTGGGGTCCCCAGAATGAGTAACTAGCGTTACAACAACGTGCCTGGTAAGAAACCTGCCCTCATTTCCAAACTGCATTTCTAGTTTCCTTTCGTTTAGACTTTGGTGTAAACATTATTTTTGTCTCCTCTGAGATTGAATCGATTTACGATTCTTTTTTTTTACATTAACTCACCAATAAGGGCACATGGCCTCTCCAACCCTTGTTGAATAAACAATTAGGAATTCCAATTTTATTTATAAAATACCCACTTGAGATGTCATGGAGGAAAGTATCCATATCATATGGGCTTGGAACCCCCATTTTGATTCCAAAAACATTTTTTGTGAGACCAAATCCCATGATTTGGGTATTTTTATAAAAACATAGATTCCCTTGGGTTATTTTTATTTCCGTGTGTATGGGTCTGATTTCATTTCTGGTAGCTTTTGAAATGTTGAAAGGAACTTAGAGAAGGAAGAGTTGTAGGTGGCTATCTACTAATTGTTTGACAAAATTCCTCAACCAAGTACTTGTCCACTAAGTGTTTGACAAAATGCCTAAACCAAAATTTCCATATCTCCCTCATTCGTATTTTGAGGTCAGAAAAAATATACAGGGTTCGACTCAAAGATTCAACCAAGAAATTTCCAGAAATCCAAGTCACCCTGTTTTTTGGTCCATAATCCAGCTAGCAAAGTGTGTTAATTAGGCCCCTTCCAGGTTGATTTTTTTTTACTTTGAAAGAGACCCATTTGATATGGAGAAGTGAATATTAGTACTATACAATTCATTTAGGTTTTCACCCATAAATTTTAAATAATGACCTTAGATTTTGATTTCATCTCCCTCAGAAAAACCTTTATTATTTACCTTCTGGAGGCCAAATCTCACTCAATTTTAGCTCGATTTTCACCAAACAAAAGGCAATGCGTTAATTATACTTGTAATTTATTTATAATGAACTTAGGAAATTTTAGTTTTAGATAATTTGTGAAAGGTAGATTAGATAGAACAACTTTCATGCCAAGAGGCATTTTGCCCATTTTGAACCTAGTTTGAGACCAATTTTTATAAATGATTGGGGGTACACTCGTAAGACCAACTTTCCCTCTAAGGAATAGATGAATGTCCCTATGCAAGTGCCATGAATTGAACGGCCTTGGAAGCCATTCATAGCAGTTTTGTGGCCTTTCATCTCCATAGTTTGTGCCATCCAATTGATGATTAGCTATCACAAGTGCCATGGAGGGAACATATCCCAAATCAAATGATGACATGGAACTCCAAAGTTTATCTTCAAAGGCTTTTGTCAAATCCATTTCTTTCTCTCGAATTGTAAATTTTTGAGCAAAATAATATTAATTTTTTCCTATAGGGAAAATATATATTTTTGAAGGAAGTTAAAAGTGATTTGACTTAGAAAAATGGCCACTTCTCCAAAAGTGACAAGTATCTTGTAAATCGTCAAGTTTCTTTTGACCGAAGGGATTGCACATAACCCTAACCTCTTAAATCTCTTTATACATGAGGAGGGTCCTTTGTAATAGTTAACATTTATTCAACAAGGAATATAAGCTCTATTGGTATTTTTTTAGACTTTTTAGCAATATACTCATTTGTCCACATTCATCTATTGAGATTTTGTATATATTTCTTAAGGTTTGAGGGATAGTAGTAGTAGTTTTTTATGTTGGTTAGCTATGTTGCTTGTGACTTTTAAGGGCAGTTCCAACACCCTCCCCCCACCCCCCCCAAAAAAAGTGACTTATTGGGGCAGTTCTAAACCCCCCTCATAGACACCTATGGTTCTAGATGGAATTTGTCTTTTGCCACAATCTCAGAGATCTGTGTTATAGAAGTTATGATATGAATTTTTCTAGAAAACCAATAGGTTTTATTGATCAAGTTACATTTGGCATGTATTTAAGTACATCATATAAGACTAGTATTGGGTTGAATGCACTCATACTTCAAATATTTGTCTTAGTGTTTTCTTGCTCTTTAAGGTCTTTGGCATGTTAGGATCTTTAAGGCCTTTGGTTTATTAGCCCAAAAATGAAAGATATCTAATGTAGATGGCTAAGAATCCTCCTATTTTCTGCATCCTCCTCCATCATCCAACCATTTTGGATGGCTAAGCTTCTAAAATGTCACTAGTGACCACTTAGCTTTGTATATATCCTGCATGTTTTTTTAAAGCACTCATATTTTCACCAAAGCACAGAGTTTTGTGTCAATCTGATCAATTTCTCATTATTTCGAGCTTCTATCCTGACTAGTTTAAATTAATCTATCTGAAGGGCAGATAACACAACACCAAGGAGACCACATATTTGTGCACATTGACATTTTACCTTGACAAAAAAAAATAGAACATCAAATGTAGAAAAGTGGCTACCAAAATAAGTGATCAATATGTGGATCAGTTGAGAAGTATTACTTTGGCTACTTTGTGGAAATATTAGAGTCAAACCATAGACCTATCATCTCTACCTTCGAAAAATTTCATATCCCCAAAGTAATCTCCAGATATGAATGTTCAGTTCAAGACAGAGGTGTTTGCAGCTGTTCAGAATTCCCAATATGTTTTAGGCCATCCACATAAAACTTTTGGCACTTGCTTACCAGATCCAGGTCCAAGCATAGCTAACAACATGTCTCTTGAATAGGCTTCCAAGTCTCATGAGTGTATCCATGGAACTCTAAAAACTAGTTACCAAAATTTTCTTTGAGGATATTTCTTATGGCTTGGGTCAAAGTGCCCGAACTCATGAATGTTATAGAAGTGATAAATATCATCTGAGTGATGGTTCAGTCCAAATTTCCCCTTTTCATGATAATGATTCTCTACAAAATCAAATATCAACTCATGAAGCTCTGCCATATTCTACTGGATATTCATTTTACAGTTCTCCATCAGTTCAATTTTTTTCATCTAGTGGAAGCCTAGCATCACCACAAGTATCACAAAATTAACCTTCTGGTCTACATTATTTCCATTTACCACAGGAACCATACGACCTAGTGGCACTAAGCAAGAAGAAGATTTGAAATATATGTTGAAGGAACTAGAGACAACATTACTGGTGTCTGAAAGTGATGATCCTGACAATTTTTGGATCCACTTATGAGGAACATAGGTTTCCCGAATACTCAGAATGGAATTTTGAGTCCATGCATGACACAACTAATAATCATTTCCAAAGCTCCTTGTCTGTTTACCCCAAACCAGAGCAGGTAGAAGTTTCCTCAATGACACTGAATCATGTAAAAGTAGAAATAGTGAATGAGGTAGATCTAGGGATGGTTTGTTCTACTACCATAAATTCGTCAGAAGAAAAAAGGGAAGAACTGGAGTTTGATATCCCATACGGTGATGAAAAAAGAATTCCTAATTGCATGCACAAAGGCTGTTGCGGATTCTACTAATGACTCAGTTAGGATAAACAAATTGATTGCAGAATTGCGACAAGTAGTGGCAGTATGTGGTGGGCCAATGAAAGGTTGGGTTCTTATATGGTAGAAGGTATTGTAGCAAGTTTGGTTTCATACGGAAGTATAATCTATAAATCATTGAAGTGCAAAGAACCTACAATTCCAAAACTTCTTTCATATATGCAAGTTCTCTATGAAGTTTGTCCTTATTTTAAATTTGGGTATATGGCTGCAAATGGTGCCATTACGGAAGCATTCAAAGTTGAAGATATATTGCACATAATTTACTTTCGTATTGATCAAGGTAGCCAGTGGGTTACATTAATTCAAGTTCTTGCAGCTATACCACATGGTCCACTTCCAAACATATATTCTAGTGGGGTTTCCTTGTTGCTATGCTAATACAATGTTATTAGTATAATACTAAAAAACATATGCATTGGACAAGTTGAATAAACCTGACTAAATTAGATGTTTACAAATAATGAAAAGAGTGTCTATGGGATCATAATAGTAGAACAAGATTCATGACAGAGGGCGGTTTCAACAAAGGAATAACTCTATTAAACAACAGAAATTGTTATGAAGAGAAATTTTATAGTATTTGTCCCAAACATTGGTAGAGAGGTTTGAAATATTCTTTATGTGTTGTGTCCTATGTACTCCAGCATATTTCTTAGGTAGATTGCCTCTTGCAGTTGGTGATGCAACCTCGTGTCTGTAGGCTATACTTTTCCTTTTAAAGTACTAAAGGACCCCTAATAAGTCAGAACTCTTTTTCTCCAATTGTGGCTATAAATGTGGGATGAATTCCCACATAGCTTTGAATTTTACCTATTAGGCTATTTGTGGTTATTTTTAGATCTGATCACATATCAATCTACGTTGGCATGATATACACATTCAAACAACATAATTGGATTCTGTAAGCAGTTCTGAAGGCATTTTCATTTGTTTTTTTTGTATTTAGATGGTTAAGTTTGTTGAGCATCGTCTATAGCTGGGTATTCCAACTCATGAATGCATTTTCCTATGAATCTCCTTTATTGTAGTTTTGAGCAATAATAACATAAGCTGATTGTTGTGTTTGTGTAGTTCCAGTGTATGGTGATTTACTGTTAGTCATTCCCTTTTATAGTTTGTTTTGTTGCATAAAATGTTGAGAATGTTTAGACCTTTAGGTTTGTTTGCTTCTTTTTTTTCTTGATTACATATTGTTTTTCCTTTTTATTCATGGTTTTTTTGTTGTTATTGTCATTGAATTCACCTTCAGTTTTGTTTCATTCTTCTATTTTTTTCTTGATTACAAATTGTGCTTTTTTATTTTATTAATGATTTATTTTGTTGGTCATTGAATTCATTAATGATTGTAGACAGAGAAAATATATTATTACAATTCAGCCACAAGAGCAAAGACTTGGAGAGAGAGAGAGAGAGAGAGAGAGAGAGAGAGAGAGAGAGTCTGTGTGTGTGTGTATTATGATAACAACAAGAATAAATAAACTATAACCATAAAATAAATATAACACTAACCTCTAAAACAAATCTAATAGTTGAGGAGAATGAATGAAAAGTCTTTAACAAAACGAAAATGAAAATTCCATGGGTAGCTAAACTCCTTGGCTAATTAAGGTCATCTTCAGAAATATAATTTCCCAATAGAGACACACAGTCACCCTAGAAGATAAGACACTTCACAACCAGCAGTAGAGAGGACAGTCAAATCCAACAGGTAAGACACTTCACAGCCAGTAGAGAAGAAGATACAATCACGCCCAGCAGGTAAGACACTAAATAGTCACATTTTAGCAGCAGAGAGGATAAACAACCCACAACCCAATAGTTTACATATCAGCCATGACTTTTCCTTTTTTGACTTTGGGAACTATGTATAGTTTTACCTATATACAACAAGTAGAATTGACCTACTTCCACATCAGTTGGAACCTAATCAACAAGGAATATGTATCAACAAATCCCACCACATTGGACAAATCCAAATTGTTGGCATCTCTTAATAGCTCTTCAGCAAAATCCCCTAACCGTATGTTGTTGTGAATATATTCTATCATTGCCCCTCAACCTTGTTTCTATTTTTTTGGTGTATCCTGATATTGTTGATGTCTTTGATAAAATTACATGGTTGGATTGCTTATGTTACTTCCTGCTTGTACCCTCAAGAATATGTAAAGGCCAATGAATTTCAATTGCATGGCAGTTGTTTGGAGGCTATGATTTCCTTGTATTCATGCTTCATTAATGGTGATGTTGGTGTACGGGTTCTTATTAATAAGACTCCCTTCAATTTTCCTAATCATTGTTATATTCTTTCAGTGATGATCTTTTACTTCCTTAGATTTGAATCTAATCATTTTAGTATTTATATTCTTTAGTAATAAAATAATAATGGCCACAATCCCATTCTCTTGTGAGAAGAAATAAATTCAGTCACAAACTAGAAAAAATTTCCACAAGTCATCAAGTGATCCCACAAATATCAGCCCAATTTAGTCTTTGATGCCACAGTAATTCACAAATCCATCACATAAGAAAGGGACAAGACTCTAAATATAATTTCCAAAAGCACAAAATAATATTTAAAAATTATGAAAGATACATTGACGATAGAAAGGTTTTCAAGGAGACTCCTTAAATAGTTCCTAAGAAACAAATTCATGTTTAAGGGACACAACCCTTATGCCCTAATAATTATTGTAACTAATAATCTAATTTATGTTCATTATGAAGGAGCTCTAGTTCAAGATCCTAGTACAGAACCCACCAAGCCATCAAACAAACTAGCAGGAGGTCCCCGGGACAAACTCACTTTGCACAAGGTACTACTCTATAGGTCCACTTGAACAACCATTATTCCATTTGGATATTCTTCCCCTCATCTTTGGATTTTAGGAGTAATGGACATCATCAATCTATGGATCCCCATAGGGTTTCACAACCAAGCCCCCTCAATCTTAGATATTTTCTAGATGACATAATCAAGCAATGCATTGGCACCCTTAGGATGATTGACTACTCAAATCCAAATTCATCCTCTCCCTCTCTATCTCTTCTCATTCTTCTTCTAGAACCAACATGCCTTGACATTTGCATTTGCATTTGGTTTTGGAATTATTTTTGCAGTACTTCTTGTGTTTCTATTGGCTAGTTAATTAACTATTTCTCTACTTTTAATAGAGCAGAGATAGGAGTTGCTTTCACACTCCCATTATGCAATCACATTAGTTGTTCTTTCGATCCCTATTGGCCAACTTTGTGGTCACTTCTAGATTAGTATAAGCATAAATAACAATAAAAAAATAGGGAGCTCCAAATCAAGAATGTAAAGTCACGATGGTAGGTAAAACTTTCATTAAAAAAGATAAAGGAAGAGAAACCAAGAATACATAACTAAAATAGACATAACAAAACCATTTAAAAATTGATTTCCATTGTAATGATACAAGACATTCATAATTTGTGGGAGAAAAGTTTAGGATGAATCTCAAAATTTGGTTCTTGAATCTTGTTGTTTACTGATAGCAATATATGCAAATATATTTTAATTTGAATTATTACATGGCCGACAACTAATACTTTATAAAAAAAACATACACAGCTGTAAGAGGAGTTTGATTATCTACACGTAATCATTAGAGACTTTTTGAAATCAAAAGTGTATGCAAAGCATTCCTAAGATGGCTTTCATGAAGCAATAAGAATTGAAACAATATATCAATACATGTTAAGAATTGGGTTAATTTTTGGAACAAGAATGTTAGGTAAACTCACCCAAAGCATCCACCAACCAAAGAGACAAAAAGTAAACTTTCATCAGCCAATCTTGTCTTCGCCTAAAAAGATAAACATATTCTTTACAATCTTTTTCCATATTTACAGGTTATTTAGCAAGACAAAATAGATACAATTCCAAAAATAAACAGTGTGTGTGATAACTACCTATCCAAGACCAAATCTACCAAATCCACTTTTGAAAAGCTGCCCCATTGCAGAGGAATGATACTCTAACCCAAGTATATCACATTTTGCAAAGGCTATTGATAAAAAATTTGAAATTAATCCCCATGTTTGTGTATAAGTCATCTTCAAAATTTTATCTAAAGTTGATTGCTTGCCCCTATTAAATTCTCTGCCTAACTGATCTCATGTGATAAATCTCTTGCAATCTTTTTCTCCTGGATCAATTGCAGGTTGGAATAAAGATATGATGAGAAGATTCTAAGTTATATAATTAGCACCTTTGTTAAATAGATTCCATCTGTATTGAATCCTCTTTCAAATGAAGACACCTACATATATTTGGTCTTGATGATGTATTAAAACTTAAACACATCCACCAAAATATATCAAAAGACAATGATATCTATAGCATATCTCAAAGTAAACTTGCCACTAAACACAATTTTTTTTTTATTAATATACAGTCCCGTCGGTTATTCGACGTTCAATTCCTCGAAGCTGTTGTTGGATTTCATGTCAATCTGATGAAATTGTTGTGGCTTTGACGGTAGATTGTGATAGGAAATCCGACGGCATTGCCGTAGGAAATCCGACAGCCTGGACATAGGAAATCTAATGGTCATGCCGTAGGAAATCTGACAGCCTCGGCTTGGTTGTCGACTATCCGACGTTACTCCATCGACGATAAAATAAATTGAGGGTGTCGAATACCCGATAGGTTAGTGTTGAATTTTAGACATGGTAGCCGTCGAATTTTGGCCTCAAATTCTGTTGTGAAAGTGTCTCAGTGATACAGTTTAATGTAGCTGTAGCAGATAAATACCAAACAAGAACTAGAGACAGAAGTCAGAAAGCAGATCTAAAGATCATATAAAATCATCATAGGTTGGTAGGTTGGAGCTGGGAGGGCATCAGTCTTGCAGGGGGTTGTAACCTCCTTCCAACAATAACTGGTAAATAGGGTGTAGTAGCATCCTTTCAGTAGCAACTGATAAAAACAGAGGGTTGTAGCCTCCTTCCAGTAGTTGCTAGTAAATAGGGTGTAGTACCATTGCTGTAGGTAGGAGCAGGCAAAAACTATTTGTAAATACAATTTTGCGGCAATAGGAAGTATTGGTGGTTTACCCAATTGGGATTCCATGATAAAATATGTGTTCTATGTTTCTTGTTGATTTTGTGTGTTAATAATTAGTGTTAAAAGTGGTTTTAATTGTTAAAAGTTATCAATACCGATTCACCTCCCCTACTCTCAATCTTGTCCAATATTTCAACAATTGGTATCAAAGCAAGTTCCTTCACCACAACTTAACCGCTAGAAGGAATATTATATTTAAAAACCACTATCGATCAACGAGAAGGGTTAGCCACTAATAGACCTCCATTATTCACGGGAGAAAATTATGCATACTGGAGTGTGAGAATGAAGTGCCATCTGATGTCCCTTGGATGGAAGGTTTGGGAAGAAACTAAAAATGAGTATAAAATAAAATACCAAGCACCTACAGACCCAGTGGAACTAGGCCAATATGAAGGTAATTCCAAAGCTCTAAATGCAATATTGAGTGGTTTGACAAACTCTGTATTTACAAAAGTTATGCGATACAAGACTGCCAAACAATCCTGGGATAAGTTAAAGATTATCTATGAAGGGGCATCTAAAGTCAAAGAATCCAAGCTTCAGACATATAAAGGGCAGTATGAGAGACTTAAAATGAAAGAAGAAGAAAATATTAGGGAATACCTTCTAAGAGTAGATGAGGTTGTCAATGCTACTAGAGGTCTTGGAGGAAAATTAAAATAAAGAGAAGTGGTTAACAAGGTACTAAGAACACTGCCAATGAAGTATGACTCAAAAGTATCCACCCTAGAAGAACGAGATTATCTTGACCTTGTGACAGTAGATGAACTACATGGAATCCTCATTGCATATGAGCTGAGAATGAGACTAAATGAATAGTAAGGTTTTTCGGAGAATCTACAGTGGCCATTGCTTGGTGGTTAGAATTTGTGATGATGAACATCTTAAAGAAGAGCAAGATAACCTAGCTAAACTATTTAGAAGCATCAGTTATAAAGAAAGTGACATCAAGAGATCTATTAGGAACCCCTTAAGTAAACTAAAAAACCCCCAACAACGTAACAACAAAAAGAGGTCCTGTCTCCCTTACATTCAAGGTGTCACAAATAGGGTTGCCAAAATCCTAACAAAGAAAGAGATCCTCACAACATTCAAACCTCTAGAAACCATAAGGCAGAAAATGAGGACTGTCAAAGACCAGATTAATGAACATCAGCAAAAAGGGGTCTATAAGGTTACATGTTCATGTGACCTTAACTACATTGGAGAAACTGATCGATCTCTTAAGGTTAGAATGAAATAACACAGGGCCGACATCCACAACCAACGCATCTACGCCTCAGCCTTGGAAGAACACTCGGAGACATCCAAGCACCATATCTACCTTGAGGAAACTTCGATGCTTTCTGGAGAAAACCATTAGTACAAAAGGCAATTCAGAGAAGCCCTAGAAATAATCAAACACTCGAAAAACCTGAATAGAGATGGTGGATTTGAAGTGAGTAAGAGTTGGGTCCCCCTGATCAAGTATCAAAATAAATTCAAACAAGTCTAGGTTTTAGGTTTGAAATGGAAAACTAACCCTTAACCTAAAGTAATTAAAATAATTAAAATACTTTAAGCAACATCTTTCAAAATTAAAATTTTTTGAGAAAACATAATCAAAATCTTAAAAGATATAATTAAAAAATTAAAAAACATACTTAATATTAAGAAAACATATTTAAATTTTTTTAATAAGCAACACAATTAAAAAATTTAAAATTTTAAAACAAACTTAATTATAATTAAAAAAACATAATCACAATATTATTATTTTTAATAATAAAATTTTAATCATTTTAATTTTAATTTTAATTAAGATTTTAATAAACATCTTAGAAACTTTTATTAAAATATTAAAAATTATTAATCTTTTAAATAATAAAGTTTAATAATTTTAACTAAAATTTTAATAAATATCTTAATACTTTTATTAAAACCTTAAAATTATAACATAATAAAAAAATAAAATAAAAAATTCTTAAAATTATAGCATAATAAAAAAATGAAACTTTTAATAAAATATTTTTATAAAATAAATTTTAATAAGATGTTGAAATTATATAACATAATTTTTAAAAGCTTTTGATAAAATTCTTAAATTGAAAAAACATAATTTTTAAAAAAACATAATTAAAATTTTTAATAAATAAATTTAAAATATTTAAACCTACAAACATAGTCAGCTAAAAAACTTAATTAGAAAACCTAAAATCAAAACCTATTTATTACTCTAAATTGCAGCTCACTTTTTCGAATTTTTGTCCCAATGATGGTTCCTGATTCGGAATCGAAACATCGACATTCAAGCAATGGCCACTACAGATTCTCAGCAAAACCTTACTATTGATTTACCTCACCGCAGAAACTTATGAACTAAAATTGCTACCCTGTATAGAAGGAATGTAGTGAAGGAAACTCACGGGCTAGAATTGACAAGAGTTAAAATTCAACGTAGAGCAGCAGATCTGGACTTCTTAAAAAGATGCAGAGACACTAAAATTCTTCCTAAATTCGCCATCATTAATCACCAATTAAAAATTGTAGGAATAACTGGGCATTCGATCGCCTCGGATTTGCCATCATTCGCATAAAGATAAGGAGGAATCACGTGGCACTGGACAGCTTATCTGACAAGGCTCTTAATCTTCACCTCAAACTCTCGCACACTCTCAGAATTGACCTTTGGACTATCATTGACGCATGCGCAACCCATAAAGCTAAGAAGAAAGGCTGCACCCCCAAGAAAATACAAAACGGAAAATTTGAGAGGCTGGTTAAAGAAGCACGTGGACGGAATGAAGAGGCACATAGATGAAGTATTAAGAAACCTTCCAACAAACAAGTGGTTAGTCTCTCTGACCATGAACTTGGAAAAGACTAATTCATCGTGCTGAAGAAAGGACTTAGTTTTTCCATCGCCCCCCAAGAAGATTCTTGTAGACAACATCATCTGCAACATTGAAGATGCCATCCAAGCCCTACCTGAAGACGCGAAAGAGGAGGTGAGGCAATACTGCACGGTCATCCTAAGGAAATCTAAACCGCTAAAAGATAGCGTTTCAAAAGGAGAGCAAGAAGCCATGAAAAAAATTAGGAGCAATGACGGAATCGTGGTCCTTAAAGATGGTAAAGGAGGAGCCATAGTTCTTCTCAACAGTAGAGACTTCGTTTCCAAAATGCTTTATCACCTAGGCTTGAGTGGCATTTATAAAAAACTATGTAGCAATCTGATTTTGAAAATAATCAAAGAAGTCAAGAAGGTTATCAAAGGATCTATCCTTGATGATAGAACAAAGAAGATCCTCATGCCTATAGGAGAAATCACCCCAAGAATTTATGGTTTACCAAAAATTCACAAAGAAGGGGTTCCCTTAAGACCAATCGTTAATAAAATTGGTTTCCCATGTTATGAGCTCACAAAGTTCGTAGAAAAATGTTTAGGTCCCCTCGTTGGACACACCGAGTCCTACATTAAAGACTCCAAAGAATTTTTTGAACTAATTTTGGAGCACAGGATTAATCCCAATGTCATCATGGTTAGCTTTGATGTTGTCAGATTATTCACCAAGATCTCATTGAATGAAGCTATTGGAGTCATTCATGGAGTCACCGACCCCGAGACAACAAAATTTGCAGAAGTTTGTCTCCTCTCCACATTCTCCAGTTTCCAAGACGAATTCTATGAACAAACCAGTGGGGTAGCAATGGGGTCTCCCCTTTCACCTATTGTTGCCAATCTTGTCATGTCCCTACCCCTCAACCCGACGGAGAGGACGTGACTGACAGTAACTAACCTGAGAAATCTATCCCAATGAACATCATAATAAAATGCATTGAAATAAAAACATTGACATATGTATAACATGCAATTATATAGAGAAATAATTCAAAATCAACCAATACATTCAGCATGTTCATAATAATTAATAAATAAATACACGAGTAGAGATCAACACAGAGATACTTGTCTTATGAAGAAGCTCATCCCACAACCAGCTATGTCGCTACAATGTTCCACCCAACCATAGGCCAGTGCACTCATCAATATGTTAGCAACACTGCCACCCTAGATCTAGGCATGATTACCACAAGGAGTAAGGGAACACTAGCCAGCTCACACATAGCCAAGGTTTATCAGAAGTTCATCCAATCCAACACAGTTGGGTTTATCAGGCTATACCAGAGCTAGAAAGGTTGACTGCTAAGCTAGTGAGCTCAATCTAGGAGGTATGGACACATGCACCAGAACTAGCCTGACTTATAAGACATCCACACACACCCAACACAAGGAAGCATCCCCTTCTCTTCTATATAGTCCCTTGGGCCATGCCTTCCCTTCCAGTGTAGAGAAGAAGGTTAGCCCTCTAGGCTTGTTTGTGAGGCTCCTGCACACACTAGGTTTGTCAAGAAAGCTCAGACCCCATTTCCACTCCAAAATAGTCCAAAGACCAAAAAAGGTATACACACAGCAAATAACATCTCTGGGATTGGAAAGGAGGACACAATAGAGGTCAAATCTGGTAGGGAAATGAAATTACACAACTCAAGCTATGACAGTCAACTTCCAGAGTCATTTATGGCCCTAACGTGGCCAAAACGACTCACATCACCCAAAATACATGGAAAAAAAAACAATGATTTCCCCACCTACATAGAATGATGAGAACGACTCCCCAACGTGAAGGTAAATCACACACAAGACCAAATCATGAAGGGAAAAATAGAATGCGACTTCCTGAGGCCAAGATTTCTCCTGCGTGACGAAGACAAACAGCTGCGTGAGAGTAGAATGAGGTTCTCTCTGCCCACATTAGGAAATAAATGCGATCTGCCTCTCTGGGCATGCGTGTGGTCAAAGGACTGACAGTCATGCCAATCACTAACGACTGCCCATGCATACGCCCCTCAAGGCAGTAACTACCCCAACTAATCTCATGGGGAATTAATTCGGTTGGTGAATAAGACAAGGGAAGTGGTTGACCACTCTCTTGGGTTCTTTTCTGACATTTGGCTTTTCCCCATTGGCCCCAAGGGTTGAACATTGCCCTCCCCCCAACTATCCTTAGGAAAATCATGCCCCTTCTCTTTTAATGTTGCATTGACATAGTTGGTTGTATGTTTTTAATTAATTTTGGATATGTACATAGTGCCCATAATTATAATGTGCCTGGCTAGCACAAAATACCCTCGGCATCGATTTTAATCGCCGAAACATAAAACGTAATTTATGGTGGGAATTTTTCCTTTATCTCCACACCATGATTAATTACAATATATACATCATATACATTTAATGCAAACGGGGTCAAAAATGGGGGTGTTACAAATCTTTTCATGGATAAATTTGAAAACAAGGCCCTTGAAGCCTATCTCTTGAGACCAAAAGTGTGGAAAAGATATGTGGATGACACTAATGTTATTTGGCCCCATGGAGAACAAGAAATCAATAGATTCTTGGAGCATTTCAACCACCAATTAGTTGACATTAAATTCACCATGGAAGTGGAAGAGAATGGGAGCATTCCCTTCCTTGACGTCTTAATCTACAGAAAACTTGATGGCTCATTGGGACATAAGGTATTTATAAAGAAAACACACATTGACATTTATCTCGATGCATATTCTCATCATCATCCTGCTCAGTGCTAGGGATCATTAACACCCTAGCAACAAGGGCGGTTAGAATTTGTAATGATGAACATCTTAAAGAAGAGCAGGATAACCTAGCTAAAATATTTAGAAGCATTGGTTATAAATAAAGTGACATCAAGAGAGCTATTACGAACCCCTTAAGTAAACTAAAAAACCCCCAACAATGCAATGACAAAAAGAGAGCCTACCTCCCTTACATTCAAGGCGTCACCGAGAGAGTTTCCAAAATCCTAAGAAAGAAAGAGATCCTCATAGCGTTCAAACAATCTGGAAACCATAAGGAAAAAAATGAGGACTGTCAAAGACAAGATTGACGAACATCAAAAAAAAGGGGTCTATAAGGTTACATGTTCATGTGGCATTAAATACATTGGAGAAACTGGTCGGTCTTGTCAAGTTAGAATGAAAGAACATGGGGCTGAGATCCCTCATCCTTGGAAGAACACTCGAAGAAATCCAAGCACCATATCTTCCTTGAGGAAACTTCGATGCTTGCCAGAGAAAACCATTATTACAAAAGGTGGTTCAGAGAAGCCCTAGAAATGATCAAAAACCCGAAACACCTAAATAGAGATGGTGGATTGGAAGTGAGTAAGAGTTGGGCCCCCCTAATCAAGAATCAAAATAAATTCAAACAGATCTAGGTTTTAGGTTTGAAATGGAAAACTAACCCTTAACCTAAAGTAATTAAAATACTTTAAGCAACATCTTTCAATTTTTATTTTTTTTTGAGAAAACATAACCAAAATCTTATAAAACTTTTAATATAATTTAAAAAAAAACATAATTAAAATCGTCAAAAACATACTTAATATTAAGAAAACATATTTAATTTTTTTCAATAAGAAACAAATTTTAAAATTTTAAATTTTAAAATAAACTTAATTATAATTAAAAAAACATAATCACAAAATTATTATTTTTAATAATTAAAATTTTAATTTTAATTAAGATTTAAATAAACATCTTAAAAACTTTTATTAAAATCTTAAAAATTATTAATCTTTTAAATAATAAAGTTTAATAATTTTAACTAAAATTTTAATAAATATCTTAATACTTTTATTAAAATCTTAAAATTATAGCATAATAAAAAAAGTGAAACTTTAATAAAATAATTTTTAATAAGATGTTAAAATTATATAACATAATTTTTAAAAACTTTTAATAAAATTCAAAAATTTTAAAAACATAATTTTTAAAAAAAATAATTAAAAATTTTAATAAATAAATTAAAAAAATTTAAACCTATAAACATAGTCGGCTAAAAAACTTAATTAGGAAACCTAAAATCAAAACCTATTTATTACTCCAAACTGCAGCTCACCTCTTCGACTTTTTGTCTTGATGATGATTCCTGATTCGGAATCGAAACATCAACATTCAAGCAATGGCCCCTGCTGATTCTCCTGAAAACCTTACTATTGATTTACCTCACTGTATAAACTTAGGGACTAAATGAATCTTCAAGAGAAAAACAACATTTAAATCCTCATCCAAAAAACAATCAAAGAACCTAGATGATGAGGAAGCTCTTTTTATTAAAAAACTTGAGAAAGGGACTCGAAAATATAGAGGAAAGTTACCCCTAAAATGTTTCAACTCTAGAAGAATTGGACATTTTGCTTCAAAATGTACTTACCCTAAACAAGATGATGTTGATGAGAGAGAAACCTCAAAATTCAAAAAGGGTAAAACATGTAACAAGAAGAAGTTTTCACACCATGGAAGATAGTGAAGATGTAGATACAAGTGAAGATGACGAAACTGAAATTCTATTCATGTGTGTAGATACTCAAGCTTCAAATAATGACTCGAAACATGTGGAAGGAGAAGTAGACTTGAGAGCTGAACTTGTTAGTTCTCTTGAAGAACTTGAGAAATGCAGGAAAAAGAACAAACAATCAAACCATGCCATTAGTATGTTGGAAGCTCAACTTCTAGATGCCAAAAGGATTGAGGAAGACCTAAATTTGCAGCTCAAAAAACTAATGTAGGAATCTCAGAGACTTGAAGAAGAGATCATGCAATTCAAGAAAAAGCGTGATGAAGGATCTATCAAATCAAAGTTTCAGAACAGATCAAGGATTCTAGATGACATCTTTAATTTCCAAAGGTCACCGAGCGATAGATCTGGGTTGGGATTTAACGAAGAAAAGAAGCCATAATGTTTCTCTTTCACTAATTGAGGAAAAAATAAAAAAATCTATGTCGAAGCAATAAACAGTCTAGTTAAAAAGGAAGAGAGTAAGAAATTTGTGCTAAGATCTCAAGATAAAAACAAAAATAATATGGTGCCTAAAAGACCAAATAGATACCAGCAGATCTGTTTGGGTCATTGTTACTCTTGTAATAACTTTGGTCATAAAGCCTTAAATTGCAGAGCTTATGGGAAGGTTCGTGAATACAAGAAGTCATCAAAGTAACAAACCAAAAGCAAATCATAACTTATTTACACTTCTTCAAAAATATGACATAGAGTGTTACACATGTAATAACCATGGACATATCGAAAGAGATTGTAAACTAATGACTCCTACAAGGATGATTGTTTCAATTAAGTCTCATGACACAAAATAGAAGAAGTATTGGAGGGAAAGGGAAGAAGATGAAAGTTCCATTATTGCCTTATGTGCAACATAGAAACAAAATCTATGTCACTTGGACAGTGGGTGTTCAAAACACATGACAGGTGACCCAAACAAGTTCATAAAACTAAAAGATAATAAGGGTAAAGTCACATTTGGAGACAACATGTCTTCCAAGATAATTGGCAAAGGAACAGTTGTTTTCAATAACAAGATCAAAGCAGAAAATGTATTACTAGTAGAAAACCTCAAGCCTAATATCCTTAGTGTAAGTCAAACATGTGATCAAGGGAACATCTATATTTTTTACTCAGAGAAATGTGAAATTAGGAAAAAGGACTCAAAGAGAGTTGTTGCCATTGCTATAAGAAATTCAAACAATGTATATATCCTAGAAAATGAAAATCAAAGTAACTTAAGTATGGTTGATGAAATTTGGTTATGGCTTAGAAGGTTGGGACAATTAAAGTTTGACAATCTTGTCAAAATAAGTAAGAAGGAAGTTGTGAGAGACTTTCCTAAAATTGTAAAACCTCTAAACTCAGTTTGTAAACATTGTCCACATCGGAAGCAAACTAGAGCTAGTTTTAAAACAAAAGAACATATGACCTCACATCCTCTAGAAATAATGCACACTGATCTATGTGGAACAACAAGAACTATAAGCCTACAAGGAGAATATTATTTCATGTTGCTCATTAATGATTACACAAGGATTACTTGGTGACATTTCTCAAAGAAAAATCAGAATCCTTTGAGAAGTTCAAAATCTTCAAGGAAATGTTTGAAAATTAGACATATATAAAAATCAAATGTCTTAGATTAGACAATGGGGGAGAGTTTAATTCAAATGAGTTCAATGAGTTTTGTTAGATACATGGAATGAAGAGACATTTTTCAGATCCAAAGACTCCTCAGCAGAATGATGTTGTTGAAAGGAAAATTAGAACAATCCAAGAAGATGCTAGAACAATACTTAATGAAGCAAAGCTATCAGATGCATTTTGGAAAGAAGCAGTATACACGGTTGTCTATATACTTAATAGAGGAAAAATCGGAGTGAATAAAGACAAGACTCCTTATGAACTATGGTATGGAAGACCATCCTCAGTCAAATATTTCAAAGTTTTTGGCAGTAATTGTTACATTAAAAGGAACGAGGATGATCTTGGCAAGTTTGACTCTAGGAATGATGAAGGAATATTTCTAGGATATTCTTCCACCAAGAAGGTGTATACATGCTACAATAAAAGGTTACACAAGATTGTAGAAAGTGAAGATGTAAGAATAGATGATATAAAACCAACAATAGAAGAAGTCATGACAGTGTTCAAAATACAAATGATGAAGAAGAAGAAATAGAGAAGGAATATGTACAAGAAGGTGAAGAAGATTTCCCAAGACCTGATACAAATGATCCATCTAGAAGAATATGAAAGAATCATCCAAAGAAACAGATCATAGGTGATAAAAATGTTGGATTCAGTACAAGGAGACACTGTACCATTTAATGAATGAGCCCATATCCTAATAGTGGAACCTAAGGATTTTACAGAAGCTAGAAAAAGTGATGAATGGTTCAAAGCCATGAATGAAGAATTAGATCATATTGAGAAAAACGAGACCCAGGAACTTGACCCAAGACCCAAACATAAGAATGTTATAGGGACCAAATGGGTTTTCAAGAACAAATTCAATCAGGATGGTCAAGTGATAAGGAACAAGTCAAGATTAGTATGTAAAGGGTATTCTCAGGTAGAAGGGATTGATTTTGAAGAAACTTATGCCCCTGTGGTAAGACTTGAAGCGATTAGAATGTTTCTAGCACTCTCATGCCATTAAAATTTTAAAGTGTATCAAATGGATGTCAAATATGCATTTTTGAATGGAAAAATAGAAGAAGATGTTTATATTGAACAACCTAAAGGTTTTCGATTATCAGAAAATAGAGACTATGTTTGCAGATTAAAAAAGGCACTCTATGGTCTCAAACAAGCTCCAAGGGCTTGGTTTTCAAGGATGGACAACTATTTAAAGCAACAAGGATTTAAGAGAGGATACATTGAAATAAATATCTACTTAAAAACCGAAGATGACAATATGATTATTGTTGTTGTTTATGTAGATGAAATCATATTTGGAAGCAATTTACAAATACTAATTGTAAAATTTGCTTCTAAAATGAAGAAGGAATTTGAAATGGCAATGTTAGGTGAACTAACATTATTCTTGGAGTTACAAGTTTATCAAAAAGACAAAGGAATCATTATCTCTCAAACTAAGTACATCAAAGACATGCTTAAAATATTTACGATGGAAGAGTCCAAACCTATTAGTACTCCTATGATCACATGGTGTAAATTAAGTAATGGAAGTGAATCTTTGGAAGTGGATCATACAATGTATAGATCCATGATAGGTATCCTGCTATATGTGATAGCTACAAGGCCAGATGTGATGCAAGCTATAGGTTTGGTTGCTAGGTTCCAATCAGGCCCCAAAGAATTGCATCTAACCACAGAAAAAATAGATTTCAAATATTTGAAAGGTACTATGGAGTATGGGTTATGGTACCCAAAAAGTCAAGACTCATCTTAAAAGCATTTATTGATGCAGATTGAGAAGGAAGTGTTGATGATCAAAAAAGTACCAGTGGAGCATCATTCTTCCTACGAAATTGTTTGGCTTCATGGCTAAGTAAAAAAAATCTTCGATTTCACTCCCCAAAGCAGAGGCCTAATATATTGTCGTTGCGTAATGTTGCACCTAGGTTATTTGGATGAAGTAGACACTAGAATAGTTAGTTGTGAAGTATGAGCAACCAATAATAATAAATTGTGATAATACCCATGCCATAAATATGTCAAAAAACTAGTTCATGCACTCCAAGAAAAAACAAATACGAATAAAGTATCACTTCCTAAGAGAAAAAGTATCCCATAAGGTTGTCAAACTAGAGTATGTTGACACAAAGGAATAGATTGTTGATATCTTTACCAAACCACTACCTAAGGAATATTTTGAGCATCTTAGATGAAAGTTGGGAGTAATATCCTTACAACAGCTGTAGAAGTGGAATCACAATCTCAAGGAGAGATATGATGGCACGGGGGATTTTTAAAAGGAATCTTTTGTCATTGCTGTCAAAGGGGGAGAAAATTGACTAAAAAGAAAATTTTGCCATCAATTCCAAAGGGGGGGAATGTTGAAAATAATTGGTTAATTGATGTCCATGGAGTTCAGCCATCACAAAAACCACTGAACATGATGCAAGAGGCAGAGGATCAATAGGATTTAAGTAATGGAAAAAACCAATGAGCATGATGAAAAAGGTAGAGAATCGATGAAAGAGGAAAAAGATCGACAATGATCATGGATCAACGATTAGGATTGAATCCATAAAGAGATCAATGGCTATAGATCTATACACAATACTATAGCACAAATCCACATTTAATTGAAAATCAACAGTTAGGAGAGCATGCGCAAACGATCGACGGTGTGGAAGAAAGAATGTGGAAGGCAAAAGGAGAAAAAGAAAATATAAAGTAATATGGGTTTCCGCAACCCGGAGTCTACCCTACGGAATGAAGAAGGTGGAATGTGAAAAAGAAAATATAAATTAATATGGGTTTTGACAACCCAGAGTCTGCCCTACTGAAGGAGGAAGGAGAAAGGAGAAAAAGAAAATATAAAGTAATATGGGTTTCCGCAAACTGGAGTCCGCCCTACGAAATGCGGAAGGAGGAAAGGAAAATTCGAAAGAATTTCTGGTGAAAATTTATCATTGCAGAGATTTATCATTGCAGAGATACAATTCTGGTAAAATTACGTTGCGGAAAGGTATGAGTGATAAACTTAAATAGAGTTAAAGAATTGTTAGAATGAAGAATTTAGTCTTCATGAAGAGGCACAATCTCAGAATGAAAAGGTGCAATGGTGAAGAGATGCAATCACAGAGAATGTGTTAGAGGGTATTTATAGATAGAATGATGAGTGAGAGAAACTGTCTCAGTGATACAGTTTAATGCAGCTGTAGTAGATAGATACCAAAGAAGAACCAGAGATAGAAGTCAGAAATCATATATAAAGGTCATATAAAAAAATCAGAGGGTGGTAGGGTGGAGCTAAGGCAGGAATTAGGCCTGTAGGGGGTTGTAACCTCCTTCCTACAGTAACTAGTAAATAGGGTGTAGTAGCATCCTTTCAGTAGTAGCTGATAAAACTAGGGGTTCATAGCCTCCTTCCCGTCGTTGTTGGTAAATAGGGTGTAGTACCATCCTTGTATGTAGGAGCATGCATAAACTATTTGTAAATACAATTTTGCAATAATAGGAAGTATTGGTGGTTTACCCAATTGGGCTTCCACGATAAAATCTGCTTTCTATGTTTCTTGTTGATTTTGTTTTAATAATTAGTGTTAAAAGTGGTTTTAATTGTTAAAAGTTATCAATAATGATTCACCCCCCCTCTCAGTATTGTCCAATATTTCAGCAATCACCAAATATGTCAAGGTCCTCAAAATCATGTTCAACACCAATTCCCTAATCATCATTAGTCGAATCCCCAGTACCATCAAAAGAAGAGATTTGATTCAAAGTTGTAGATCTCCTTAGCTGCATCAAATAAACCAAAATCAAAATTACAACCATCAAACCATTAAAAAGAAAACTCCTCCAAATATAATCATCATTTTATGTTCATATGGTGAAAACCTTTTTTTATAGGAGCTGAGTAGAAGGTTTTCTTTCCATTGATATCACAATCCCTAGTCTTGGACACTTTTAAACTCAGGAAAAATTGTGCCAATCCTTTTTTCCAAACAAAATTGAAGCACAATGGAAACCTAGTCATCATCCCTGGACTTTTGTTTCTTTGATAATAAACCTACAAAACAAAAAGGCATCCCAAAATAAATTGAGAAATCCTAAAGTGGAAAGATGTATTACTATTACGACACTAACACAATTCTCTAAGCAAACCCAATGCTACCTTTGGAGCTTCACCTCATCTATATGGTTTCACAGGTAAATCCCCAAGTTCATGGGGGTTCAAATGTTTCCAAAGATCATCTTCATCATCCTCAAATTCACCTTGAACACTAGCATGTCCTCCAAAACCATATTCATCAAATCTTCTATGCGATGAATGAAAGACATTGGTCTTGTCATTCCCCAGATCCTGTGCAAAGGGTTCTTCACATCTTCCCAAAGTCATCATGTCCCAGATGTTATTGGAACCTTGACTACAACCCACCTCATTAAACTTAGGATGCTTTGTCACACTCTAAGGCCCCTTTGATAGCATAGATTTTTGGATAGACCCAACTCTTTTTCCTGGTGTAGAAAATCCATTTTTCAGTGTCCTAGGAGTCTCAGGGTGTGTCAAGCCAGAAAGGTGATTTGGAGTTCCATTAGCAGAAACCTTATTAAAATTCATATATTTATCAACAACATCACCATCATAAGGATCCAATAAAATAAAATCCTTGTGAAGGATGCTAGTGGAAATCTACAGTATTAGAGGGAGGGCATGTATTAACTATTACTGAAGCATCTTACTGAAGAATTTGATAGACTTGAGTAGCTATGTATTTTCAAGAAGAATTGAGAAATATTGTTGATCCAAATGTGAAAGATCATCTCTTCAAGTATCAAAAGGACCTCAAGGATTTCATCCTCCACTTCAGAAAGGTAAAGCTGGCCATAGAGGAGAACCTTCAGAGGAAGAACATAGAGAAGGAAGCAAAAGATCAAGCTGCAAGATCTTATACTGCCCTTGTTTCTCAATCAAAGGATAAGGGTAAGGCTATGCTGGAGACCCCTGTAAGAACTCATCCTTCATAGATGTTGGATACCCTTCATAAAGGGGAAAAAATCAAGAGGAATATTGAAAAGCTCAGTTCTCACATGCAGGCATAGACAGAAGAGGTTGAACCTCAACCCAAGAAGCAGAAAAATAAACTTGTTCTTCAACACATACAGGTACAATAAGAACCATCTCCTGAGCCACAAAAGATACCTCAGGAAGTACCCAGGGAAGAAAACCCAGCACCACCAGCTCAACTTGCTCCTCAAGAGCAAATATTTTTTATTCATCATTTTTTGAGTTTTCTTTTTCCAAATTGAATTTATCCCTAATTCTTAAAGCTACCACTAGCACTCCTATGGTACTAATTGTTGTACCTATTTATTCTTCTCCCCTTACTTCATCTATTCTTTTTACCACCTCGCAATACACCTACCTTCCTTCTCACCTTCCTCAAATAAACATTCCTTCCATTTCTACAATTCCTTCTCCCCAAATTCATACACCTATCCTCACTTCTTCCTCATCCCCTAAACTTATTTTCCCCACTTCTCCCATGATTATTTCACCCATTGATGTGGAAATTCTATTTTCCCAATATCAACTCAATCCCTTGGTCACTCCCCAACAAGGAACCATCTCATCTTCCAAGGTGATGGCATATTTTGGTGAGGATGTTGTGGTCTCTTTAGGAAAATATGTTTGGTGCAAGAAGGACAAAGCAG
The DNA here is from genome assembly GCA_001517045.1 of Pseudotsuga menziesii. NCBI lineage: Eukaryota > Viridiplantae > Streptophyta > Pinopsida > Pinales > Pinaceae > Pseudotsuga > Pseudotsuga menziesii. Next base: position 306,001 of record LPNX010615032.1, read on the forward strand.
GGATGAAAAAAGGAACAAAGAGGATGAGGGAATGCACAATTAAATGGGTTCTTGCTCTTAATGAAGTTAGCTGGAATTAAGACTCCCCTAGTATTAAACAAGAGGCTTTAGATACAGCAGCTACCATGGGGGATTTTGTAGGATCTAATTATGATTTAGTTTCATAGCTGAATAAATATCTTTTAGAAAAAGAAAAAGAGCTACAGAATACCAAACAGGACTTGGTAGTAGCTGAGGCACACCATAAACAAGAATTCCATCTTCTAAAGCAAGAGCATGAAGATAAGTTGAAGAAGTTGCAAAATAAGAATGACTATCTCAAGCATTAGCTTGAGAATTCAAATGTTCCCAATCAACAACATGAAGACAAGATTGATACCCTTAAGAAACAGCTCAACGAATCTCATCTAGTTTTAGTTGTTCCTCATTCTCCACATTGATAGAAGAAGAATTCAAGCAACTGACCTCCAGGGTCCATGATGAATTCTATTAGTCTATGGCTAATATGTATATAGGTTTCAATGATATGCAGGAGTTGTACAATACGTTCAAGCGACAATCTGATTCCCTACAAGATCATCATACTCACAAAATAGTAGTAGCTAATGCTTTTGACAATGTATAAGGCTCACAAAAGAATATTAGACACAGACTGCACAATTTTTCCAATCATGGATAAAATTCAGACCAAGAAAAATGAAGTTAGCATCAAGACTTGGGAAAGCATCTGTGATGTGGTAGACTCCATCATCAAAGATGGATAGGTGGCATGCAGACGTAGATGGTTGGTTGCAAAAACTTTTCTCAGTCTTCTAGACATGCCATCCTTAGATCCGATTGACCAGGAACTTCCTCCTAAGATCAAGTTGGAAGAAATTGAATGAAATTTTTCTATAGCTAAGGAGTAGGTCTAGGAGATAAACTAGCTCACCATGTAGGAGATCATGAGATGGATCGAGATACCCCATGCTGTGATGGTCAAAATACAGGTGTACCTTCGAGAGTGGAATAAATTCATGAAGAGGGATACTGCATCCCAAATTTGCAAGACAAAAGTACACCTAGAACATGAAAAATATCAAGACATTGACGATCTGATGGACCTAGATGCCAAGTGGCATTCCTACCTTGGAAAAGCTTGAAACTACATTATTTTGTAATCCCACATCTTGGGAAATTTCCTTTTTTGTAAAATATGTAATATTATTTAAAGGGAATGTATTTTCCAAGTAGGAGTAACTTTGGAGATTAATCCTAGGATTTATACTAAAGAAGAGACTGTCAAGTGCATAACATGAAAGCTTTTGATGTTTGTACTTTGTAATTTTTTGCAAGTTAATAAAATTACAGTCGTTTTATGTTATGTTTCATGGTTGTTCATTAAATATTTTAAAGGAATTTTAGTCCTTCTTCCATCTATTTGGCATGCTAATTATTGGTTGTTTATCTATTTATGTGTTGCTTTACATATTTATTTTCCTTGCGAAATTGACATATTGAATGTGTGTTAATGCTTTTATTTGATTCACATCATTTGTTACACAGCTGATGATTAGTTATTGATCTTTGATACTGATTTGTTAATTAGTATTGCCTCTTGGACACACTGTACATCTGTAATATTTGGATAAACCTTTTGCAATTTTGATTGTGTAAGATTTATTTAAATTTGGTCAAAGAGATTGATCTTAATTTACATTTCTATACATTGAGTAATTAGTTTCTTTTGCATATTATATTTTGCAACTTCCCTATCTTAAATCCGCTATTTACCCTTTTTAAGTTTTCTTAAACAGTTAGTATAGGAATCAGTTACTTTGAATATTTTATCACTTGTCCTAAGATAAGATATTATCGATATGACAAAACTTTGCGCCAGTGGAGGCCTTATATCCATAGGAATTAGTCATCCCAAACAACTCGGGGATAGAATCGTCTCTACGTGGGATTGATTCAAAGCATTTTTTGTTGGAATTTTTCCTTCTATTGATTGTCTTGTATTTTTTCCAGCGACATAAAAGTCGGGTTGTCAAAAGGACTCTAAATATGTAATGCTATGCGTGGGAAAATGTGGTTTTACTATTAATATAATGGAACTACACATTGTTTCTATGGAAATACGTTTCAAGGTTGAGATCAAGGAAAAGGCTTTGGAATGCATGTGGACAAGTTGTGATTTAATCTTACACATTGATGCTATGTAAGTGTACTAATCATAAGGTATCATTAGGTTTTAATTCTTATTGTGTTCCTTTTTTTTGTTAAATGTTTTCCTTGGTGATAAACTCTTGTTGTGATGTTAATATGTTTGTTTGTGTTCCTTTTATTTTATCATCTTATAAAGTTAAAGGAAATGTCTTCCAATTTTCCTTAGATAATATGTTGTAGTCTCTTCAACCTTGTTTTGTTAGTGGTATTGTCTAATATACTTATCTATCTCAAATAAATTTATAACTTTATGGGGATTATACTTTTTTTTCTGAATTTATATTTGTTCCCAAATTTTCCAAATCACAAACTACTGTTAAGCCCTTAATGATGCGACATTACCCCATATAGTGTGGTGCATTACCCCTTATATTTTGGTGCATTACATATTATTTTCATCATCTTGGCTCTTTTAATGGGTCTAAGTTGTTATTGTACACCTTTGTCTCCTATATATAGGAAGGAGATATTCTCATTTTCGTCATCAGTGTATCTTGTCTTATCTTGTGTACTCAGTACATTGTGTAAGGAGGTTCCTCCCTCGAAGAGGATTGCTATTTATATAGGTTATTCATTATTAATGTGTGCATTAATATCTTCTTTTCTATTTATTCTCTTTTTATGCTATTTCTTGGACTTGGTTTCCTAACATTTGGTATCAGATCTCTTTCCTCGGTACTGGCTTCTACAAAACGAGTCATCTTGAATTTTTTATACAAACATTTTTCTACAAGGATTTAGAGATTGAGGTTAAAAAAACACTTCTAAAATAAGCCGACCTATCTCCATTTCGAAACTCAAATCCTGATCCATTACAGTGTCAAATATAATTGCAGAGGAATATAAGGTTTTTTACTAGTCCAAAACCTAGTCTAAAATAGGTGTTGTAGGAAAAAATGTCATATATGAGGCATCCAAGATACAAAATGAGTGAGACTAGTTGCATCAAAAATAAGACTAACCAAGGTACATGTGGTAGAAGTTTTAGCTACATAAATTAAATATTGGACATGTTTCATACCGTACAAGTTATCTCTTCTATATAGGCCAAAAATAAGAAGCTTTGGGATATTTGCAATATTTGTTTTGGATAATCCAAATTATGTTTTGGATAATCCAAATTAGGTCCAACCTAAAGCATTAGAAAGAGGACATCAGGATACCACAGGACAAATTTTTAGACCCATAGGAGTCAAAATTCAAATTTTACCTCATTTACAAGTCGACCATAAAACATTCTTCCAATCAGGGTTTGAAAAAGGTATGCCATTTTGCATTTGAATAGCTTTGAGTAGAAGGATATATTTTTGGTAAGCCCTAGGATGTGATATATATTTATTGTTCAAAATTACAACAAAAGGAAGTGAAAAGAATCACTCTCCACTCAGACCCTCATAGGATTCATCCCCGACATACGATTAAATGGAATACATATCTTTAGAGTGTCCAAGTTGGAAGATATGATTAAAAGAAATGTGAAAATAGATGACTTAGTTAAATTGGAAAATATGATGACTATTAAAGAGGATCTCAAATGGATGGCTAGTAATAAGGACCTCAAATGGATGGATATAAAATAATATCTTCAAGACTTCAAGGAATTGATGAAGGATATAAAACATAGTTTTAGTCCTCATGTATCTACTCAAGAAGACGATAAGGAGGAAAAACACTTATTCCAGTCACGTCCAAAGAAAATTGAAAAGAAATTGGAGAGTAGGAAGTTGGAGTTCTCAAAATTTGATTATTCACTTCAACATCATAGTTTCAATTCATGTACAAGGAACTACTTTATCTATCCCCAAGATTGACATGAGAAATTTTGATGGAAAGGATCTACTCACATGGATTTTTTAGATGGAGCAATTCTTTGATCTACACTAGCTTCCCACTTTGCAAAAGCTATCTATTGCATCCTTATATTTAGAACCTGGTCAATTTGTATGGTACCAATGGCTTTGTGACCATAAAAAGGACTCTATTATCGCTTGGTCTATATTCACAAAATAATTGATTGCACATTATGGGGATATAAATAGAAACACCCTCTTTAGCCAGTTGGTAAAACTCAAGAAAAAAGGTCCAGTTACAGATCACACTAAGAAATTTCAGCAACTAACTCTTAGAGTGAAGAATATTTCAGAAGATAATTTGGTAGATCTCTTTATTGGAACCTTGAAATATAACATTCAACATGAGGTGCGTATCTTTGAACCATCATACCTAGAGAAGTGTTTCATGATGGAAAGGAAGGTTGAAAGTAAAGATATGGCAATGACTACTAGAAAGGCCTTCTCCAACACATATAGAGAAAATAATGTTCCTTATTCTAAACCACCACAAAGGTTGACACCCCCAAAACTAGATGAACGAAGAGAAAAAGGATTATTCTTTAATTATGACAGCAAGTATAGTAAGGGACATAAGTGTAGTGATAAGAAATTATTCTATATATATTGTGAAGAGGAAGAACCAAAGTAAGAGGAAGCATATCAAGAAGAGGCGACTTTAGAAGAAATAGAAGAGGATACTTCAGAAGAAACTACTCCCACCATATATTGGCATGAATTGGCTGGAATTAGCACTCCTCAAACTCTCAAGATTGAAGGATACATCAAAAATAAGAAGGTAATAGTGTTGACTGATTCCGATAGTACTCATAATTTTATTCACTGTAATTTAACCAAAGTTCTTAATTGCTTTGTATATTCAACACCAGAGTTTCAATTAATGATTACATATGGAGGAACTATAAATTGCTCAGGTAAATTACATAATATCAATCTTGCTATGTGGAAATATGTATTGAATAGTCCAATTATTTCTATCCCAATGGGTGGTGCTAATGTTGTCTTAGGTGTCCAAAGGTTACAATCATTGGGAACAATGGCTTTTAATTTTCAAAAACGTTTCATGAAATTTTCATGGCAAAGAAAAGAATATGATTTAAATGGTATTACAGGAAAACCAAGCAAGGTGATAAGATCTAATGTTATGACAAAGTTGTTGAAAAAAGGACATCAAGGTGTAGTTGAACAATTATGCTCATTGAGTGTTCAAACCTCAAAGTTCCTTATTTACTCGGATCTCCAAAGGGTCATTAATAAGCATTCCAAGGTATTCGAAGATATCACCAAAGTTCTTCCACCTATTCGAGACTTTGATCATGCTATCCTCTTAATTCCAGGTAGTCTTCCTCCTAAAATCAGACCTTGCCGATATCCCCATAGCTAGAAGAGTGAAATTGAGCATATGTTCGCTGAAATGTTAGAGGATGGCATAATTAGGCCTAGCCAATTTTCTACTCTAAACCAGTGGTAATGGTTCCCAAGACAAATGGATCATGGCGTATGTGTCCTGATTATAGAGAGCTCAACAATGTCACCATTCAAGATAAGTTTATCATTCATGTCATTGATGAATCGTTAGACAAATTACATGGAGCACTTGTCTTCACAAAGTTGTATCTTCGTTCTAGGTATCATCATATTTGAATGAAGGATGAATACATCCCCAAAACAACATTCAAAACTCATGAAGGCCACTATGAAATTTTTGTCATGCCATTTGGTCTCACAAATGTGCCTTCCATATTTCAAGGTTTGATGAATTCTATTTTCAAGCCTTTCTTAGAAAATTTGTGTTGGTATTCTTTGTTGGTATACTAATCTATAGAAATTCTTGGGAAGAACATGGTCAACATGTTGATAGGGTACTACAACTACTAAAGGAGCAAGAACTGTATGCAAAACCCTCAAAAATTTTATTTGGGATAAAGGAGGTAGAGTATTTGGTTCATATTGTATCTCATGAAGGTTTCAAGGTAGATCCTAACAAAATTAAATCCATGTTGGACTAGATGATTCCCAAAACCCTGAAGAATCTTTGAGGATTATTCGGTTTGAAAGGGTACCATTGCAAGTTTGTTCTAAACTATGGAATAATAACAGCTCCTCTAATAACATTACTAAATAAAGATGCATTTTCTTAGACTCCATAGGAAACTCAAGCTTTTCGACAACTCAAAGAGGCAATGTGTAAAGCTCCTATTTTGGCAACACCAGACTTCACAAAAACCTTTATTGTGGAATGTGATGCTTTAGAAATTGGAATTGGAGTTGTACTAATGCAAGAATGGCACCCTCTTTCCTTCACAAGTCATCCAATCAAGGGAAACAACTTTAAAAAGCCCATTTATGAGAAGGAAATGTTGGAAATACTACATTCCTTGAAGTAATGGTTCCCTTGCTTTATAGGGATACACTTCAAGGTTAAAACTGATCATGATAGCCTTAAATACTTATTGGAACAAAGTTTATCCTCAGAAGAGAAACAAAAATGGGTGACAAAGATGTTGGGATGTGACTTTGAAATCATCTTCAAAAAGGGGAAGAAAATTTTTGTCACAGATGCACTCTCCAAGAAAGATGATGATGTTGAAGCATTACTCTATGCTATCTCAATCATCCAACCAGATTGGATAGCTGATGTAAGGGATGAAAGGAGAAATGAGGAAATAAATATGGGTATTCATTCAAAAGCCGCAACAAGATCCCAGTGCCTCTAATAAATTTAGGTGGAAATATGAATTGCTATGGTACAATGATATCTTATATATTGGTAAGAGTTCCCAACTCAAGTAAAAGGTACGTCTTGAATTCGACTCCTCACAGATAGGAGGGCACGTAGGTTTCTTAAAAACCTACCACAAGGTAAAGAAATAACTCTTTTGGGATGGTCTTAAAACTAATGTTCAAAAATTTGTGATAGAATGTTTGGTTTTCCAACAAAATAAAGTGGAAACAATTAGGACCCCAGCTCTCCTACAACCACTTTCCATTCCAATCCAAAGGTGGAAAAAGGTCTCGATGGATTTTATCACAGGTTTACCAAAGTCTGGAGGAAAGAGTGTCATCATGGTGGTTGTTGATATACTTAGTAAATATACACACTTATGTGCACTATATCACCCCTTAAAAGCAACAACGGTCGCCAATGCTTTTATGGAGACAGTCCCAAAACTACATGGCACCCCAAATAATATAGTAAGTGACAGGGATCCCATTTTCATTGGCAATTTTTGGACCGAAATATTTTCTTGTTTAGGTACTCAACTGGCTCATAACTCATCTTATCATCCTCAATCTAATGGAAAAAAAATAGATCGTAAACAAACTTTTGGAAAGGTATATTCGATGTTTTGCAGCTAATAAATAAACATAATGGGTCAAGTGGTTAACCTTGGTAGAATGGTGGTATAACACTTCCTTCCATACATCATCAAAAATGACCCCATTTATGGCACTTTATGGATATCATCCACCATCCATCACATCTTTACTAAGAGCCTCCTCTAAGGTTCAAACAGTGGAACACCACATGACGCATCAACAAGAAGTTCTTGAACTCTTAAAGGACAACCTGAATCTAGTACAAAATTGAATGAAACAACAACCAAGTCAACACTGCAGTGAACGAAGCTTTAATGTGGGGGATTGGGTGTTTTTAAGATTACAACCATACAAATAGATGTCCTTGAAGAACAACAAGAAGGATAATCAATTATCACCTAAATACTACTGTCCTTACAAGGTGCTACAAAAGGTTGGTAGTATGGCCTACAAATTGAAACTACCTACATCTTCATGACTCCATCTAGTTTTCCATGTTTCCTATTTAAAGAAGGTAACCAGTGACAAGCTTCCAGTTCAAATGATATTACCAGAACTTGATGAGGAAGGAAAAATAATATTGGATCCTGAAGAAATCACTGAAATAAGAACTAGACAGCTTTGAAATTGATCAATTCTAAAGTATTTCATTAAATGGAAGAACTTACCCGTGGAAGATTCAACATGGGAAGATGAGTACTTTATACAACAACATCCATAAGTACTTCAACATTATGGAAAACACTTTTTGAAGGGGAGGGGCATGTTAAGCCCTTAATGATGGCACATTACCCCATATAGTGTGGTGCATTACACCTTACATTGATGTGCATTGCATATTATTTATGTCAGCTTGGATATATTAATGGGTATACTAGTTGTTATTGTACACCTTTGTCTCCTATATATAAGAAGGAGATATTCTCATTTTAGTCATAATTGTATCTTGTCTTGTGTACTCTTTTTTCCAAAGAAAAAATTCATATTTTATATATATATATATACAAAATATATTGTGAGGATGATCCACTATCAATATTTTGATAAGTGATCATTTAACCCATAAGTTTAGCTCAAAAAAGCTTATTAATAACCAGCATCATTAAGTTAAAATATCATAGAAATCCTGAGAGAATACCCATCAAATGTCATACTTCAAAAAATCAAAAAAATAGAGCCTTATTACATAAGTAATAGTCTTCATCAAAGTATAAAAAAAACACAGTTTTAAACAGCAACTGCTATTCACAGCACAAGTTCATCATAATTCAAACTATCCAAATAGGAATAGTCTCCAAACTGGAAATTGTCTAATTTTCTTCATTAGCACTGCCAGCTCTGGACATTATGCTTCAAGTACCTATATACATCAAACATATCAACCGAAAGTCAATATATCCAACTATATAAACAGCCTAATATGAAAAAGATGATAAAAACATTGGTTTCCAAAAGTCATCTGCAGGGGTCATGGACTAAGTATCATCTTCAAAGACCCTATACTCCCCAAAGCAAAATGCTTAAAATACCTGAAAAGTATCATGTCTTCCAGACACATGATACTCACTGATAACCCAATGCCCATTCTAGTTTTTTCCACCATCATTAGCAAGCTTATCAGACAGAGTATTCCTTTCCTTATAAATGTGTTGATAGACAGCCTGCTCAAAAAAATCATTTAGTATGATGACCTCACACAGTAACTGTGCAAGATTCAAATTATGACTTTTGTATTTGCCCCGAATCCAGTTAATAACAAGCAAGGAATCCCCATACACCTGAATTCTCGAAACCTGCTTATCCAAAGCCAGAGTTAAAAGAAGTTTCAAAGCATATAACTCTGTGAAATTGTTTGACCCTTCCCCCAAGCCAGCTTTAAAATTAAACTAATGATCATCTTTGAGGAAAAGTATCCCCCCAGCTCCACATACCTGAGGGCTACCAGAAGCAGATCCATAAAAAAAACCCAAGGTTTTGTTTTATCAATAACTTCCTCAATAATCATTCTAACCTTCAAAGTAGCAGTATCCAAAGGATAAGAAGAAAGCAAACCCAAACTAAATGCTGAAACCCGCACAGGGGATGTGTCAAGGTTATCAAAACAACTACGGTTTCTAGATTTCCAAATAAACCAGAAAACTATGATAGGCAAAGATTTTATTGGTTGTACCTTAGTGTTGAATACCCAATTCTTTAAACAGGTGAGAACTGATTCCCCAACCCAAAGATTCTGAAAATTTAACTTAGCTTCAATCTCCTTCTAAACAGATTTAGTATAAGGGCATTCAACCCCTAGATGTAAATTTGTTTCAACATCACACTTGCATAGATGGCATCGACCAGGACCTTCCCATCCCCTTCTAATAAGAGTATCCCATGTGAGAGATTTTCCAGAGAAAAGAGCCCAACAAAAAAGCTTTGATTTAAGAGGACTCTTCATATGACAGAACATGTTCCACCACCATTCAGTTTCCATGTCATGTTGTTCCTGTATCAAATGCATGTATCCATATTTGGGAGTGTAAACACCAGATTTAGCCTGATTCCAGACAAGAACATCTTCCTCATTTCTAAATCTTATATGGCTGGATTTAAGCATGGCTATATAACCATTCCAAGCTAAAATATATTGATTTTCAACAAGACCTAAATCATTAGAGCTTAACGAAACCTGTTCCATAAGGTTTGTGACAGGCACAATCCCAACATCTAATAAAAAATAATATCCTGTAGATTGCAGAAAATTAGTCAATTGGGAAGGTAAAGAATGGCGCCATTTACAACCTGTCCAAGGACCCATACCAATATGAACATTAGCTCCATTACCAATCTTCCAAACCAGAAAATCTCCAATAAGATGAAAGGACCAGAGCACAAATTTCCAACAAATGGATATACCTAATTTCTTCTTATCACTTACTCTGATCCAATCCAGTAGGGTGAGAGGCCTAATATATTTCTGAATAACAATTTGTACCCATAACCCAGATCCATGGATAATGTTCCAAACACTTTTAGCTGCAAGTGCTTTGGCAAATAAGGTAGGAAATTTTAGACCCCAACCTCCCATAGATTTAGGACATGCCAAAAACTTCCATGAAGTCCATGGCATCCCAGAAGAGGATCCATCACTGCCAAACCATAAAAAATTAAAACAAAGTTCTCTTTTCTTCTCAATAATCCCAGTAGGAATCCAGAAGTGCATCCAGAAAACAGGCAGAGCTTCAAAAACAGACTTTATCAAAACGAGCTTACCTCCTCTAGACAACCATATATGGCTCCAAAGCTTGATGCATTTTTCATCCTTTGCAATTAGCCAATCCCAATCTTTCAGCAAATATCTACATGGTTTTAGCTAAAAGAGAAGATATTTCATACCACTATTAATTTCAAGTACAGTATATGAGAAAATATTTTGTAATGATATTAACTCAGCTTCATCAATCCTAGAGTAATAGAATGATGATTTATCCTCATTGATCATCATTCCAGTGGCTCTGGTATAGTCCATCAAGATCTCATATAAAATGGACAAAGACTGAGCTGATCCATCAGTGATCATCACAATGTCATCAACAAAAAGAACATGAGTCAATGATATATTACCAAAAGAGATGCCCTTGAAAATACCAATGGATTTAGCAGATAATAGAGCTCTACTCAAACCTTCAGCCACAACAATAAATAACAAAGGTGCAAGAGGGCACCCCTGTCTAAGTCCTCTACCAGATCTAAAAAAAACTTGAAGCCACACCATTAATCAAAACATAAAATGAAATAGATGTTAAACTGCTCATAACCCATGTAATGAAAGGTACCCCAAACCCCATTTTGGTTAATATAACCCACAGGTAAATCCAACTAACCCTATCATAGGATTTAGAAAGATCAATTTTCAAAACCAAAGACTTTAAACCCTTACTGTGGATAGAATGAAATCCTTCCTAAACAACACCCCCAGCATCATGAATTTGTCTACCAGGCAAAAAACCAAATTGCTCATAAAAAATATATCTTCCCAATACTTTCTTTATCTTGGTGGATAAAATCTTACCAATGATTTTGTAGCTGAAATTACATAAAGAAATAGGTCTGTAACCATCAAAAGTACTAGGGTTAGCAGATTTTGGAATCAGGACTAAAAAGGTTGTGTTAAATACTGCAGGGATTTTACCACTCTTCCTAGAATCTGCAATAACCCTTAACAGATCCAAACCCAACACCTCAAAAAGAGACCTATACACCTCTACAGGGATCCCATCCGGACCAAGACTCTTATCATTTTTGCTCAGATTAAGTATAGACTGAATCTCCTCCAAAGTAACTGGTTTCATAAGATCAAAATTCTCCTCAGCCGAAATGGAAGAAGGAAAATTATTAGAAATTTTCAAAAGTTCAGTGAGGTTTAGAGTAGAATCAGCTTGAAAAAGTGTCTCAAAATGACTAATAGCATCCCTACCAATATCTTCAAATCCTTCCACCTCCTTTCCCCTGTCATCATTTATCTTCCATATTGAGTTTGAATTCTTTCTTTGGTTTGCAAATTTATGAAAGAAAGGTGTATTGTCATCACCACACAGTAGCCATGTGGCCCTACTCTATTATCTGGCTTCATGTTCTTTCTCCAATAGGATTTTCCTCTTATGAGCTTCCAAATCGATCAATACTACCTTATCCTCTTCAGTCAGGAAACCAAATCCATACTGATGAGAAAAAACAGATAACATAAACTCAATTTCCACTAAGTCTTTGTACTCCCTCTCCTTTTTATTAACAGACCAAGCCACAGATACTTCCTTAATTTTCTTAAGATTTGAAGCAAAATGAGAAGCAGGGGATTCATGAATATTATCAGAAAAGACCATCCATGAATCTTTCAAATATTTAACCAAATCCTCATTTTCAAGCCAATGAGGATTGAATTTGAATGGAATTTTCAAATGTATCCCCCTGTTCAAAATCTGAAGGAATACTGGATGGTGATCAAATTCCCCTCCACTTCCCACCCACTGTCTAAAAAAGTAGTCAAAATCAAGTAAATCTGCAGATAACAAAAACCTATCCAATATTTTACAAATCTTATCTGTCCCAACTCTTTTGTTATTCCAAGGGATCATGACTGAAGGAACAACATCCATAAGATCATAGTTTTCCAGAGATTTTGTAAAAAAATCAGAAAGAGGATCCAGTCTAGCTCTATTAACCCATATCTCAGAAAAACCCAATGAGAAATTCAAATCCCCTCCTAGGATTAATTTCTCACCTTTGTGACATATTAAATCAAAAATATTTCTCCAATACCCTTCTCTATCAATGAAAGGGCCATAGATATTGACCACACAAATATCCAAATTAAGTTCAAAAGAGAACAAAGATGCACAAAGTCCTGAATCCACCCCCCAAGCATTTAGAAGGTGGAAAAATCTAGATCTCCAGCCTAATTGAAGGCCTCCATATTTTCCGCGTGCATCCAAGGATAAAAAATTCCATCCCTTCAACATAGATTCCAATTCTACCACAAACAACTGCCCATTACCCATAGACTTGCAAAAATAAAACATCTACATGTTTATCTTCAACAAGTCTGCACACCGCTAGTTTTTTTGGTTTACTGGCCAAACCCCGACAATTCAGGGTCATCAATATCATAATGTAACCAAAGCTGGGGAATTCACTGCCCTAAGTGTCCCATTAGAATGATATTGTTCATTCTCCTTTAAAGGAATACCTTCAGTTCTCAAACCCAAAGCATCCCATCCACCTCCAAACCCAGAAGAAACTGGAACATTCCCATACAGATTAGAACAAGATCTAAGATCATATCCTGAATCACTAACATGGGTTTTGGGAGAGTTGTTAATCAAGTTTTTAATAAGATGTCCATTTACATGAACCTCATCAGAAATAGCATCTACCACACCTTGATAGGGTAAAACAACAGTTTTAAGAGCTGATAGACTGACAACCCCCTCATCAGAGCAATCCAAACTAGGGATAATTTTAGGGGCGAAATTTAGCCCAGTGGGCTATTTTTCCATGTTTTTCTCCCAAAAAAACATTCGTTATTTTGCATTTTTTGAAGCCCTGTTTCGCCCAATTTTGATGGGGTAAATTTTTTTCACCCTAAAAATCGTCAAATTATTATATAAACGATATAAAATCCTTGGAAATTAAAATATTTTTTGAAAAATATCGCTAATCACTTTATAGTTAGCGTTTTAAGAATTGGCAATATTCACCAACATTTATACACTTTTAAATAAGTATGGTTCCTTAAAATCATACCTGGTCCAAACCCTTTTCCCTAGAAAACAGAGTAGAAACCCTCCCCTCATCAAAAACAGCAGGAGACCCCGAATGTTTTATCCTCCAGACAAGATTAGGTTTTATCCCCTCACCAAAGATAGATTTTTTCCCCAAAGATAAATGACATTACGAGGCCAAGTGACCATGACTATGACACCTATTGCATTTGAAAGGTATACCTATGTAATCCAAAGATTGATTAAAAATAGTATCCCCAATTTGTATATCAATATCAGAGGCTAACCCATTCTGTAAGTCCAAAGAAACCAAAACCCGACCTAGACAACAAACCCCAGAAACTAAATAGGATAGATCAGCTTCTATAAAAGATCCTAGGGTATTACCAATTAGTTTAAAAAAAGGCAAAGACCATAACTGAAAAGGTAAATTGGGTAATTTGACCCAGATAGGCATCATATCATGCCTCTCATGCCTCGGATCAAAAAGAGGAGTCCAATTTTTAAGTAGCAACCCAGAATGGTTCCACTTCCATATCCCTGACAAAATACAATCCGCATCACCCTCATTGATGAATTTAAATGCCATCCAGCCTTTCGGTAGAAGAAAAATGCCAGGACATGTGATATTATTCCATGTGTCAGAAACCTATATTTTCACACCTTCAGGCGAGACTCTACGCCCTCTGAATCTGCCAACCAAAGTAAGTGCATTTGTGAGCACTATTTCATTTAGTGCAATATCCTCTCCGACCACCAATGGAGGAATATCCACCTTTCGAACAAGTTTTTAATTTCTCTTATGAGAAAGGATGACACCAGGAAAATCCATGCCAACCGACAAAGATGGAACAGAACCATCCATTTTCAAACAAGTTGCTCCCTCCGATGACTTCTTGGATGTACCCATATCTTCAAAAGAATAGCCCTGATTGAGACTGATATCTCGACCCCCATCCTCTAGATCCGGAGAGACGCAAGAAAAACCTAAGCCAGAATCCAAACCCAAAGGGTCTTCCTCCCCCATATGTATATTCATCTTCGAAGAAGACACATGAAATTCTTCACCTATATCCTCCCTCCCATCAGAAATCACCACTTTCTCTTCAGTAGGCAAAACAGACTGAAATACTTGGTGTGCACACCCCGAAACCTCAACACTCTTCTGAGAAGAAATACTTCCAGAACAATCACTGTTAATCGGTCCCAAATCACAATGCACAGAATTATCCAAAACCCTAACCACCAACTCAGGAGAGACACACACAAACCCTAACCCAGGATTCAAAACCCCAGGGCTTATCTCCCCCAAATGTGCATTTACATTCGAAGAAATCGCAATAGATTCTTCAACAAATGCCTCCCTCCCAACAGATATCGACACATTAACATCAGAGGAAAGAGAATTATTAAATACCTGGAATGAACGCTCTGAAGCAGCGCCAACCTTCTGAGAAATATAGCTTCTAGAGAAATCACCATTAAAATCCTTTGACCCCAAAACACTAAACACAGAGTCATCCACCATTTCACATGGATTTGACCCTGAAGCATCACGAACCTCTGGAGAAAAATCCAAAGCCCCCACAGGAAAACTCACAAACTTCAAAGAAGGACGGCTATGATCAGATGGTGTTTCCACCTGAGACCTAGTAAAAATCCCTCTCCCAATTAATGGAGCTCGAGCCATCTTTTGGTTCGAATTAACCAAGTCTGCACCACTGAAAGAAATCGAAAGTTTCCCTGGACTATTAGAAACCGAGCCATTCACCACCTTGTCACCATAGATATACGGTGCCTCCACCGTCTGCACCATAGATAAACATGGATTCGGAGTAGGCACGGAGCTAATTATAGGTGAATTCACCATAGCCCCCACCGCATCGCTCACAGGAAGACTGGATGACAAACAGGAAACATTAGGATTAGATCTCAGCCCCCGCGACCGAGTAATTACCCACCTACCCTTTGGAGGAGTATGAGCCTCAATCTTCAATGCCCGAAGAGACATCACAAACAGGTCACCATCAAAATAAAACAGTAATAAAGGATCCCAAATGAATCCCAACGCCGCTGTAAAAGAATATTAATGTCGGACAGAGAACTTCGAGAGCAATAAGACCGTCGTTCAAACCTGCCTACCACATGTCCGACGATCTCCAAACTTCTGCCATTTGGACGATCAAATCCCTGAAAATGAAAATATTTCGTTCTGACAACAATAATATCGTTCTGACCTGACGCAGGATCTACCGCATCATTCTTTCCTAAGCCTTCAATAATCTTGTATCGCCACACTTTAAAACTCAACCTTCAAATCTCGCAAACCAAATAATTACGTTCTGTCACACGTAATTCTGAAGTCATCACTCCTCCCCTAGCAAAAACCTAGTAGCATTCATCTAGCTCATACGTCCCATATTCACATTGACCTACTCACATCCTTAGTCTTGTGTACTCAGTGCACTGTGTAAGGAGATTCCTCCCTTGAAGAAGATTGTTATTAATTATTAATGCATGGATTACTCTCTTCTTGTATATTTCTGCTCTTTTTTACTATTTATGGGACTTGGTTTCCTAACAACTACTCAAATTTTCAACTAATTAACAATGCAGAAATAAATTTTAAAGAAATATATCAACAATTTACATATTTCTATAATTATATTGATCAAAAGCAACTATTTATCTTCCTCTGAAAAAATATCGTTTCAACAAATTACTTATTTTATAGTCATATGAGATATTAAAACTTGTGACCTAAGCTTAAGATAACTTTTGGGCTAGCTAACCCCATCACGTGTATGGACTGAAATACCATATCACCCTTTTCATAATATGAGATCGCACTCTCCACTTGTATGGTGGCATCAGGATAAGTCGTGCAAGTCTAAATACCTTTACTTGGAAAAGTATTTAAAAGACTTTTGAAGTTTGGAATAATTCTTAATGTTGCAAAAAGTCTTCAGCTTTGCGTAGAAACTTATGTATGACTTCTCATTTTTGAAGTTTATAGGTTTGGAATAATTCTTAATGTTGCAAAAAGTCTTCAGCTTTGCGTACAAACTTATGTATGACTTCTCATTTTTGAAGTTTATAGGTTTGGACTTCTCGAAGGTTGAAATAATATTTAGTATTTACCTTAAAAGTTTGTTTGTGTTATTATTTTGAAATTTTTTTAAAGGTTGAAAAATTTCTCGACTCTAAGTAAAATATATGGATTATTTTTATGTTTTTTTCTAAAGGTTGGTAAGAAAGTAGATTTCTATTCTTTATGGATGCCTACTGGTTTTAGGTCATTAACTTATTTCTTTATAATATTTTTTTAGGTGACATGTTTTTGCACCTCTTGAAGTAATTGCTAGTTATAATATTATGATCTACTTGTATTTATTATTGTTATGAAATGTAACATTTTTTTATTTTGAGTATTCTAAATATATATTTTATTGTAGGTTTGGAAAAATAAATGGCTACTACTTTGTTACAAAAGGAAAAGTAAATGTATTAATTATTGTGATTGGAATTTGGAGCCTTACATTAGCAACTATTTCTAAGGATGGTGATGTTACATTTTTCTTGTTTTCCTTTTTCTTTAGGTGTTGGGAAGATAGTGAATAAGATCTTTCAATTAGGTTTAAATTTTATTATGCCATAAACTAAACAACACCAATATTTGCACATCCAATGTGGAATACCCAAAAACATGTTGAGTCTCTATCACCAAGAAAAATGATGGGTGACTCCTCTTTTTGATTCCTAAAAACATCATGAAATTTCTTCCCACTAAAATATTCAATATAAGAAAAGGACTTGGATATTCAAAATAATATAATCATTCTTAAGGATCAAAAGTAAAAGTGATGGACTCCGACACCATAGACTCTATCTATGTTGCATATTTTATAGATTTTTATTGTATTCATGATTTTTTTAGTGTGATTCTTGTAAAAAATCACTAAAATTATCCTTTTATTCAAGTCTAATAATTATGATTAATATTTCATACAAATAAAGGTGGATAATTACTATGAATTGCCACTTTATTGGTGACTTAAATTTAAATGTATTTTAACAATCATGGTAGTGTATTCATCATACATATCTTCCTTGATTTTGAATCTATATAAAATGTTTATAATATTTCTACTTAAAAACAATTTTTTTAAAATAAAAAAACTTATATTGCAACTTTTAAAACTTACACAAGCATTTCAAAACTGAATAGGTGCATTATTGTATACAAATCAACTTTAACACTTAAAATAATATATTATTGATTTATAAAATATAGACTTACATACTTGTTAAAGACTATTTGATATTAGATTGTTAATTGATTTTGTTATATAAAAAACTTAATCAATAAAAATTAATTTAAAATTATACCATTTTAAAACTAAATAATAATTTCATTTTTTTATGTACATCAAATATTTAAATTTAACACGGATTAATGAATGCACAATAGTTGAAGTGATCAACATTTATGTCCATGTATTAAAAGCATAATATTCACATAAAAAGCATAAAGTGAGCAAGTTATTGGAAAAATGATAGCCATGATGGTATCACTATTCCCCATAATTAAAAAATCAGAATATGTCATATATCATACATTGTAACTAATAAATTGTCCACTCATAAATTGTTTACTAAATCAAGGTGGTAGTTCCTTACATCCAACGCATCAAACACTAACTAGTGTTAATTCTCAAATATCATTTTATAAGGTTTATGAGATGTAACTTTTAGTATATTGTGTCTACTATTAGATTCTTCATTCTTCATATACGCATCAAACACTAACTATAATTCTCAAATATCATTTTATAAGGTTTAAGAGATGTAACTTTTAGTATATTGTGTCTATTATTAGATTCTTCATTCTTCATATTATTTTAGAAAAAATATAAAAACATAGTAAGAAGATTAATTATATAAAATTTAATAATAAAGAAAATCATATTGGTTTAGTTTTAAACTTAAATTATTAAAAATAAAACAATATAAGGCATTTAAGAGTATATTTATATATTATAAAAAATTGCATTTTTTAAGCATAAATAGTAAGAGACAATGAGACCTTAACACCCATTATTATTAAAATGACATGATATGTTTGGTGCAAAGTCAAGATTTTGATGTAGTGTATTCTTTGAAGAAATGTTTCATCTAACTTATTGATGTAGCAAGGAGCATTAGAAGATTCCTTGTAAGAAATGTTTTATCTAACTTTATTGAAAAACCTTTATGTCAATGTTTACAAATAAAACAAACAAAAATAGAAAGATAAATAAACCTGAATCATGGAGCTGGCAACCCTCGTGAATGATGTAGCCGCCCTCGTGAAGATCGCAGCCACTATCAGTGACCAAATAAAATATATGATTATTTCTAGCTACCAAAAAGGAATTTCTGGTGAATATAATAGTCTACATATTTAAAAAGCAATGTATATTCAAAGAAGTTTATAGATGTATGATTCAATGAACATGTTCCCAAGATGAAGAGAAATATATAAATAGTTGTTGAGATGATGTTAACAGAATACATTATGCGATGATGTTAACCTGACAAATTATGTGGTTGTGTAATGAAACAATAATTTCATCCAAAATCTTACCATATATAACTATATATAGAAAATAATGACACTTATATGTATAAAAAGTAATGAAACGTTGTCATGAGAAAACTAAGACATTTGCTTTGATGGTGATATTGTAAATATTATATTTGATTTATTCATGTAAAATAACCTTTCACATGTAGTGAATATATATATATATATATATTTCATTCATTCCTCATGTGAGATTTCGTCACGATTGTTTTGTCTATTTTTTTAATTGAATATTATTATCTCGATCGAAAAGATGTAAAATTGATTAAAACATATTGGCATTGAGATTTACAACAACAAAAAAAGCTCTAATGGTTATCTTAGTTAAAAATGCCAATAACAACTTTTCAAAATAGGCGAGGGAATTTTTCTCAATCTTGCCCTTCAAACTTTCAAGTTTGAGAACTCAAAAGGGAATTGACTAAAGGAATACATCTTACCAAAAGGCCCAAAACATAATCAATAGAATTGCTATAAGAAGTGAAGGAATTAACTAAAGAAGGAAAGATGACCACGTCTGCAAGTGAAGGAAGGGATCGAGCTCCAAATATGCATGAGAATATGATGACTTCATATCGCTTAAGGAATATTCAACAAGATGAATCATTCCTAGTAATGGCCCTCCAAACACCACTTCACTAACAACATCATTAGCCGCATCGATCTTGGATTCGACACCCAAAGAAGAACCAACCACCAATACCTACACATATGAACATGCAACCAAAACTAAAGAGGAACCTATCAATTGAGTAAGCACATCCTCCAAGGAGAACTCATGGACTAGGTGAGAAAGAGAAAAGCCTTCAAACGAGGCATAGGACATCACATCCATAGACCCCAAAGAACCCTTTGAATTTACCAGTCTCCCAAACGAAGCTAAATGTTGATCCAAATCATAGGCCAACACCATTGGAGGAATCTCTTACAAAGGAAATGGGCACATTATAGATATGGTTTGAAATAGGTCACAAACCCTTCGCTAAAGGCACATTCACACCAGGATTGATACCCTCCACTAGGCCTATAGAATCAACCCCATGCTTCAAAAGACCCACACCATCGTCAAACATAAGTACACTATCTTTCCTAACCTCAAGTGAGGCAATTGAAGTATCAACCCTTGGGGGGCTAGTTAAACTAAGCAAGACTCTACAAAGAATGCAACTTCACCATTGCAAAACCACCATATCGCATATTCTTGTAAGAAAACCATTTATGAGGGAAGTCTAGGAAAATATGGCTCATATGATGGAAAAATCAACACTTGAAGGGATATTTCTCATAGTCAAAATGTGGAGACCACTTTTGGTCCTTACAATCTAGAGAAATATTAGTCAAAAGACCTCTATTAGTCAACTTAAGAACCACAATACAAGGAACCCCCTCTTGGTTAAGGGTTCCCTTAAAATCTTGTTGAAATCCCCCCAATGAATAACCAATGGATTTTAGCACCCCTGGGAAACATATATGGGGAGGTAGACCAATAAGTGAAACCCATAATAGTTGGAGATACCTAAAGGAATACAAAGAGTCAAACTTCTCTGTCCATGGAACTAAAACTAGACCCACGTCACCATAACACGATGAACCCCCCGACACCACCACCATTTGATAAAAGAAGCAAAAAAGAATGAGAAGAAACTTGTTTTGAGAGGATAAATATTTACCTTTTCAGTGGGAAGACTCCTCCAAGCCTCATCAAGCCAGGCCCATAGCTTATGGAGCAACAACCTCCAAAAAAAATACCCATAGAGTGCATAGTATGTCATCATCTGATCGCCCTTCATGATCAAATTGAAATGGAAATACATAAAGTGAGCACCCTCCTTGGCATGAATAGAGATATTTGGTCCCTACTTGAGGTCCTAGAACAACCACACTTTGAAACTAAGTAACCCCACATCTTGCAACCACCCCCTCCACAACTACTACAGGAACCAAATCCCCCACGACCACCGCATCCACAAAAAACCTAAGCCCTTACACAACAACTAGAATTGAAACCCTATCCATCCTCCCATCCCTCAATTTGTTCTTTGAAGGAGGCATTATATTTCCATAAGACTTATAATGATCAAGTTTTTGTTTACCAATTAAAAGTTGCAAGCAACCTTCATGAAGATTGCATCCATTATTGATGACTATTTGTAGGTTGTGTTTTGACACATGTTGCAAAAGCTATGCATGTCACTACCCATTGTTTAATGGTTGGTATATTGAACTTGTTAATTATATAGGTGACATGATTGACACATCAAAGTTTATTTGTTTGATTGATGCATGGTAATGTTTAAAAAATCAATCTACAAGTAATTTCAAGGTTTATTGATAATAATAAAAAAACAATGTTTCCAACTCGTTTTTGTAACTTGTCTTTCCATGCATTCATGTGTTACAATGCAATGTCATGTGTATCTAGTGTTACAACACAAATGAAAAGTGGCATTATGATTTAACTCTTTCAACATTGTGTGTACACTTAGCATTGATCCATTTTAAACCCGGATCTATCAAGCATCGAGAGTGATCCAATTTCTTGAGGTGTACATTTTTTTACCATTTGGATCCTTTTGGGTACTTGACAAATCTCGGTTTAAAATGGATCTATGCTACTTTATTTTCTTTTTTTTTTAGATTTTATTTAAGTTGATATGTAATTTATATTTTTCTTTTTTTTTTAGATTTTATTTAAGTTGATATGTAATTTATATTTTTCTTTTTTTTTTAAATATTTTTATCTATGTCGGTTAACATACTGTGACTAAGGTGACAGGATCTCCCCCTTGGATAAAGAACACCTCGCTTCTCTCGATACAACGAAAGATATAGCACAAGAAAATGGAAAATGAACTAAATTTTGTGAATAACATATTACCAATAGTCTTGGGCATGAATTTTCATGATATTTTAAAGGTAGCAATTGTCAAGATTATGGATTGACTCTAGGTTAGAATGTTTCCTACAACTGCAAGATTCATGGGGAGAACGCATGATAGCAATAATTGAAACACGAAATTGGAGAAATTGTGGTTGTGATGCATTAAGAATGTTATAAACAATTGCTGCAAATTTGGATCATAATATAACATAGTGAATTATATTATGCTCTTCCGCATTGCATTCCATTTAAGTTTCGGGAAGGATGAAATTAAGGAAGCCATGGAGAAAAGAAATACTATTTCCATCATCATGGGCTTCTTGTTGTTGATGTTCCTAGGTATGTATGGCACAAATTATATGTATTAATGTATTCTTTTAAATTTGATCAACGTGGTTGTATTGTAATATTGATGAATGGATATGAAAAAGATAGAGATCACGACAGTTAAACCATTCGATTAAATGAAATGAATTGAATAATTGCATATAAGTGTTTTCTCATAACATGAGATGGCATAATAGAAATGACATGCCATGGCATAATAGGAGTGACGAAAACAACATAAGGTCAATGTTGTCTTGGATGTTGATAATGATGGAGCTACCATAGATGTTATAATTATCTCTCTCAATATTACTAAGTTAAAGGGATATCTAATTGAGAGAGCAAATCCTTAAAGTCTAGCATTTATTAGACTATATGTGGGAACGCATGCATCCAATTTTTCAGCAAGCACATTGAATATGTTGCCAACATTTCATGTCACCTTAGATGAAATAAATAACAATTCAAAAGAAAAAAGGAAAATTGAGTAAGGGAAAATGATTTTCAAATTTATTATGTTGTACATTCATATAAGCTAAATATAAAACCAAAATAAAACTAACTTTCAATCATAAGTTTGAGAATAGATAAATAAAAATGAATGATGAAAAAATTGATAGAAAAATATTGACCAACAAATACCACCCATTTATAAGTTAATTAAACAAATATTGACAAGTCCATAATTTCTCTAATAATAAAGACCTCACAAGGTAATAAGCAACATAGTTTTTTAGTACCGAAAACTTTGACTTTTAATTGAGATTCGAGCTTGGGAGATTCTATGAGACTGCAATGGGTGAAGGGGGGGCTTAGGGTTTGAAGAGCTGATCGTGAAATTTCATTGAGGGCCCTCTAGAGGTCGGGATCTACGAGGGGTTTGATGGGTTTAGAGAGGGAGGGGGGTAGCCTCCCCTCCCTATAGGACAGGGGTATTTCGAGTTCTCCAGGCAGACAATCTAACCCAAGCAAAGGAATGGAGGGAGGGGGAACCTCCCTGGAAAGGGAAGTGAATGCAGTAGCAAGAAATGGGGTTATGTTAGGTCGAGGGAGATGCATCCAAAAATCTAATAAGATCCCATCATTTCTAATTAAATTGAAGAAGATCACAGGAAAGATCAAATACATGAAGGAACACGCACTGATCGAGAAGTTTCTGGGTGTGTGGCCAATAGAGAAAGATCCGTTGAGGTGGATCCAGGGTGTTTGGAAACCTAAAGGGCACTTTGACCTTCTTCTGGGCTCAAAAGGATTCTTCATGGTGGTTTATTTCAATATAGAATATTGAGACCATGTTTTGGATGGGGGCATTCTTTTCAACTTTGTGAGCCTGCTCTTGAAACCATGGCAGGAGCACTTCAATATCGATAAGGAAGACTTGAAGAGGACCCCTATTTGGATTAGGATTTATTTCCTTTCAACTAGATATTAGGATCTTGATATCCTGGAGGTTTTTATTTAGGTTTTCACTGGTTGTATTATTTACTTCAGAGTTATGGAATCCTGTGTGAGAAACTTGTGTCTCTACGTACGTTTCGGATCACAAGCCTGCGTCCATCTTCAGGAGAAATCGATCTCAAGGATAATGATATAAAAGAGAATATATTAATAATAATTTGTAGTTTAAAATTAGGGTTTTATGTCGATTCCAACCACAAATTATTAAGAATTCTCACTCTTTCTTAAGATTTGAATTAACGGTTTCCAAGAGTTGCATAGGGCCAATCCATTGTCTATGTTAATATTTTGAGGATGTTTTTCAATCTCGATAGCTTCCCTGATACATATCTTGTTGTAGTGATCTTCAGTAGAAATTATTTTGGCATCTTCAATACAGATGTGATGATTTGTATCTTGAGAATGCTTGCTATAGCTGATGTTTTTGACCGAACATGGAAGATATCAGCATAGTGTTCTTTTAACCTTTTTTGACCGAACATGGAAGATATCAGCACAGTGTTCTTTTAACCTTACTTGTACTGAACATCAAGTTTCACCGATGTACACTTTTCCACAAGAGGAAGGGATTACATACACACCTTTGTTATGCTTGGGATCAATAGGATCTTTAGCTTTATCCAGCATGTTTCTGAGTGAATTTGGCAGAGAGAAGGCAATTCTTATTTTTCTTTTTCTAAGGATCTTTGCCACCTTGTTAGTTTTTCCTTGAATGTAGGGGAGCACCACGATCCTTTCATTTTCATTATCAAGGATTCTCTCCTTGGGATCTCGAGCCTTTTTTAAAGCTTTCATAATATCCCCATTGTCATAGCCATTGTTTTTTAGGACTCTTCTTAGATGCTTTAATTTACCATTGATGTGTTCTTTATCAGCAATTATGACAACCCTTATGGCTAGTGTGTTTAAAATACCAAGCTTATGTGAAGAATGGTGATGTGAATCAGCTCAAATACTTGTCTGTGTGGGTTCTTTTCCGATAAACTTGTTGTGCAATAGTACCATCGGTTTTCCTGGTCAAAAGAAAATCAAGAAAAGGTAGGCAATTGTTTTCCTCAATTTCCATTGTGAACTTTATGTGATCGGATTGGTTTTTCAAGTGCACAAGGAATGTGTCAAGGTTTTATCTTCCATGTGGCCAAATTATGTTTATATCATCAACGAATCTCTTCCAAAATTTTCGCTTGACAGGATAAGAGTTTAATGTGTTTCCCTTAAGATATTCCATGTACATATTCGCCACTATTGTGGAGAGTGGAGAGCCCATTTACACACCATCTACTTGCTCATATATGTCACCCTTGAAGCTGAAGTATGTCTATCTTAAGCAGATATCAATCAGTTTGGTTGTGTCATCATTAGTGATACCTTTTATGACTCCGATGGCATCATCAATCGAAACTTTAGTGTAAAGGGACACCACATCAAAGGAGGTTATAAAAAAAACCTAGGATAATTTGTGAATGTCTCATAGGAGACTAAGCATGCACGCTACACCTCTTTTGATAGATCTGTGTCTATATGGACATTTTGAAAGAGATGCCAAAGAAATAAACCTCACATGGGATGATGAAGATTGGGTTCATTCTTTGGAGTATGAACATGTGCCTTTTTTATGTCAGTTGTGTCATGATCATGGGAATTTGTTCAATAATGTTTTGAGGAATGTCATTGCTACATCGGGAAAGCAAAAAAAGGAGGCGAGGAATAATTAGGGTTTAGCCAAAGTCATCCAGAAGCATAGACAGGGGAGGAAGGGGGAAGTGGGTAATCTAATCCCAATCCCTTGACTTCCAACAATTTTGAATCCCTGAATACATCACCAGAGAATGGGATGAATCCATATCAGAATACCTCAACTGAGAAATGGAAAGTTATAGAATCTACGACAGACAAGCAAGAAGGGGCTAGCAGTCAGGAGAACCATCAAGAAATAGAATTTGGAGATGTGGAAATGGGGGAAGATGAGTAAGATGCAAATATTAGGGATTTCAACTTGGATGAAATCGAACAAGCCTTCTTGAACAAGAAAAAAGGGTATGTGTTTGCTCAATAGGTCAATATTCTACAGGAATCCATATTTAAAATGGCTAAAGCCAAACCCTTGGCATAGCAGGGGACAAAATTAAGGGAAATAAGAGAAAGTTCAAGAAGGAAGCAAAGAAACGAGGTAGGAGGACCAATTGGAAAAGAATAATAGAGGTGGGTGCAATACTGGTGGATTTGGGTCAATACCCGACGATAAAAGCAACCCTCAATAATTTATCCCAATGAAAATAATATTTTAGAACATACAATGAAAATAATATTTTAGAACATACAGGGCATTGGTATCCCCCGGAACATCAGAATGCTAAAAAATAAGATGAGAAGAGAAATACCCACAATGGTTTTTGTTAGGATTATTAATTAATCCTCCCTTGACCATCATAGTCTATTTGTCTTTTCCTAGATTAGGACGTCATTGCCACTTCACTAGTTCCATGGAGGACTCACCTAGGGGCCACGTAACACTCAATACACTTGTCTACATGAGTTTAGGATCTCCAAGGACCAATCCATATAATTTAGGAACACACCTTGAGTGCCACCAACAGTCACCAGCAGTTGGCCCTGGTCGGTGTTCAATTATGTTCAGGTGTGCCCTGATTCCCATCAGTTAGTTCACTCTCAGTCATCCTAGCACCACTTTGCATGATTTGAGGAAAGTAGGGATCCTAATTTCCTCACCTAACTCAACTAGTTAACTAGTTGTAAACTGATTCAGTGATCCGGTTGCATTAGTGAGCTCTAGTGGTGATTTTCCTACTCTTTGTTAGCACCAGAGTTAGTTTGAGTTGGTAGATTCGAATCCCATATTAGGCATTTGAATTCTCCTATTTGTAACACCACTGTATTGCATACAATATACTAATTAATGGATGTAATGATATTCTTCCAATTTTTTCTCCATGTGTGTGCAACCTTCTTTTCTCATTGAATTCATCTAGGACAGAAGATCTTATGCTTCATTAAATTTAACAGTTATGTTATAGGAAACCAACCACTCATTGGAATCCATGGATGATATTGATAGGAAAGTCTGGAAGGTATGTGCAGTAATAGCGGTAGAATCCAGGGGGATGTCAGGGGTCTAGACACCTTATGGGACCCTAAACTAATTAGTATGCATAAATTCCTAGCCTCCCAAAGTTTTATTTTAGATGAAGCTAAAATGGTGGGGTCTGCATCGGAGGGTATCATCACTAATGTTTATGGTCTGTAAATTCATGCCCTCAAAATCAATTTCCTCAGGGAGCTATCAAGCTTAATAAAATGGGTGGGAAGAGGCATTGTATTTTTGGGGGAGATGTTAATTTTATAACTTCCTTGAAAAAAAGGAAGGGAGGGTGAAGGATCCTGGAGATAGCTTCTCATGAATTCAGGAAGATGAGCAAGGATTTGAAGCTAGTGGACTTACGAACAAAAACCTCATACTTGGAACAATAGACAAGGTGTGGATAGACACATTTCCTCCCAAATGGAAAGGTTCCTCATGTTACAGTTAGTCCTAGTAAAAAGAGGGTAGACTCCGACCTAAGTCATTCCTATAGTGGGCTCGGATCACTAGTCGGTTTATCTGTCCTCGGTGCAAGAGGGGGACGTCTTGAGAGGGCCATTTCAGTTTGAATCCTTGTGACTTACCCATCCAGAGTTCAAAACCATTGTATCAAAATTGTGGGAGGAAGAGGAGGGTACAAGAAGCTCTAATGTGTATCGCTTTCAACAGAAGCTTATATCTATTAAGGCAAGGTTAAGGGTGTGGAATAAGGAGATCTCAGGGAAGATTTTTTATGACATGCACAAACTAGAAATGTGTTTGGAGGAGTTCCAGCTGAAAGGGATGGGGGAAGGATTTGAGGAATCTTTATGATTGAGGAGAGACAACTAATGGGAAATATTGGGAATAGGGAGGCACAAGAGGAGATCTTGTGGAAGCATAAATCAAGGAACATGTGGCTTAAAGAATGTGAGTGTAATACAACTTACTTTCACATATATACCATCCAGCATAGGCAAAGAAACATGATCTCCTGCATAAAATATGAGAATAGGACCCGTTTGGAGGATCGCAAGGAGATAAAAGGGGAATTGGTGTGTTACTATAAAGAACCCATGGAGGAACTTGTTTAGGATAGAGTGAGGGGTATCGAACATAATACTCAATTCATTCCTCAATTGATTTGTCAAGAACAAATGAGACTCTAATGAGGCTGATTGCTCTGTGTAAAGTGGAGGAAGCGATTAATTAGATGGAGGAATGAAAGGCCCCTAGGCCAGATGGTTTCACTCTGAATTTTTTTCATCACCTATGGGATCTCATCAAGGACGAGCTAGTGCAGATATTAGAAGACTCTTAAGCATTCAGACAAGTGTTAGGGGCCTTCAATACCACCTTTCTCTCTCCCATTCCAAAAAGTGAGGGAGCATACTCTCTTGGTATGTTAAGGCCTATATCCTTGTGCAATGTTACTTACAAAATTATTTTGAAGGTGATTTCCAATAGGTTGAAGCCTCTTATCCCAAACTGATATCACCGAGATATCCATGATTTGTGGAAGGTCGACAAATCATTGATGGAATCATTTTGGTGCATGAGGTGTGTCTCTCCTTGAAGACCACCAAGAAACCTGACATGATGATGAAAATTGATTTGGAAAATGCTTATGATAAAGTTACCTGGAAATATATGAGGGAGATGATGTTGGATTTTGGTTTCAATAGAGAATGGGTTATTTGGATTTATAATCTGGTTTCCTTATCTTTATTTTATGTCTTGGTCAATGGGAATCCTTCAAATCCCTTCAGGATTTCGATAAGTATTCGTCATGGAGACCCCCTATCACATTTTCTTTCCATTATTCTAGCTAAGGTTTTCGGTCATACCATTAAGGCTCGACAGTAGGAACGAGCTCTCAAAGGACTGGCTCTTCATCCTAATACTCCGATGCAAAATCACTAGAAATTCATGGATGATACCATGTTAATGGGTCGTGATTCGGTTCAAGAAGCCAAAGTTTATAAAAGGGTGCTAAAGATGTTCTTCAATGCATTAGGGCTTGCGATGAATGAGGAGAAGTCAAAAATATTCTTGTTCAAAGCCTCAAGAGTGACTTAGCAGAACATTTTGTGTATTGTTGGATTCTAGAGAAGTTCCCTTTCATCTGAATACCTCAGTGTATTGCTTTCAGATTCAGTTATTCGACAAGGGTCTTAGCGGGATCTTCTTGAGTGAATGAGGAAACATCTTGCAAGTTGGGTCCTTTCTCCTATGAATTTTCCAAGTGGACTAATTCTGGACAAATCATTGCTCTAGTCTATTCCCACATACCTACTCTTAGTCATGGCGACCCCAAAATCCATTCTGAAGCAAATTCATCAATTGCAAAGGAACTTACTTTGGGGGGGTTCAAAGGAAAAGTAAAAGTGGGATTTAGTGGGATGGTACTCTGTGTGCTATCCTAAGGCCCAAGGAGGGATTAGGCTCAGGGAACTGGAAGTTAGCAGTATGGCGATGGCAGCCAAGATTTGATTGTGATGGTTTTCACATGAGAATGAACCCTAAGCCTGCCTTTGGTAGTGTAAGTATGCCATATATTGGGAGACGAGGGATCTGATCAGTTTTAATGACCTATATGATGGTTCCTACATATGGAATGCGGCAAAAAGGGGAAAGGGCCTCATCTAGGATCATAACTTTTGGGAAATAAGGAAGGGGAATCCACAGAACTCTGGAAGGATTCGTGGCAGCAACTCCCACTTATATCTAGGATGGGGGCTTGGGCTAAGACATGGAGAATGTATGTTCTTACTTAGGGGATGAAAGTTAAGGACTACTGGGAGGGGAACCCATAGTAGGAGGAATTTAGAAGTTGGAGGCGATGAGAGCCATGTCAAGAGATTAGTAGGAATCAAAATCTCAATGAATTGTGGGGGGAGCTTCAAGATCGAAGCATACAGATGAATGAAAACCCATATAATCTTAGCTGGGGGTACATGGTGAAGGGAACCTTCTCAGTGACGGAATCCTATAATGTTGTTGTGGGATGCCGAGATCATGGGGAATAACCTAAGTGGGTGAATCTATGGCAAGAGAAACTTGGCCAAAGGTTTCCACATTCCAATGGTTGGTCTTGAAGAGAAGGATCTTGACAAGAGAAAACCTTAAAATGAGGGAATGTCTTGGACCAACTTGGTGTTGGTTATGTCAATACGTTGAATATTCTATGAACCACCTTTTAGATATGTGCCCCTTTGTGTCGTCCATATGGGATAAGGGGGTTGGTTTATGTTGTTAATCGGCTAGAGTCAAGGGCCTCTCAAACCTTTGTGTTAAAAAACGGTTGGTCAACACTTTCACGAATCCCATCATTAACGAAATATGGTAGTTGGTCCCTAGTTTTTTGTTGTGAGAGATATGGAAAGAAAGAAACTAATGAATTTTTAAGAACAAATGTCGAAGTATTAAGGAAGTCTAGCATTTAATCAAGTCTCACATCCAATAAACCCTTTAATTATCTGCTTGGCTAGATAATTCTCTGTAGGATACAAAACATGAAAAGCATATCCTCTTGGCCTAAAGGTTGTGCTCTATTCCATATTTCATTGGTAAATTGTCCTTAGGGTGTAAGCATATGGGGAGTCACAATCATTGGTATTTTCCATCGAAAGGGTTCTACAAACTCAACTTTCATGGTGCTTCAAAAGGCAATATTAGTGCCGATGAGGTTTGGGGGGGCATTCGTAATCACTATTGGGGGATAGTGTGGTTATTTGTGGGATATGTTGGCATTGATACTAATGATGTGGTGGAATTAGAAGGCCTCTTACAAGGATTTTCTAGTGTCATTAATTAGTTCCTTCTTCCTATCATTCTAGATGGTGACTTGGCATTGATTCTTAAAATGGTGAAAAACATGAAAAATGGAAAACCGGTCTCCAATATCTCAAATCATTGTCGATTAGATTTCATATTGGAGAAGCTCTCCTAAAGTCATGCTTTTAATTTTAGTCATGTGAAATGCTCGGGAAATAAACTAGTGGACCTCTTAGCGAACAATAGGGTTAGTAGAAAGCTAAGGTTGTGGGAGGGACTAGTGGATAGTTTGGTGGACCCAATACTCAGAAGGAAGTGTCTCCACCTGGCCGATCAAGATCAGATGACCCTGGATGTGGATGAGGTTAGCGGAGGATGTGATGTGGAAGGTAGACACGTGTAGGGTCTTGGTTGACATGTGATGTAAGTGAGGATTTATGAGGGAAGGTGGTATGGAGGGTAGCCTTGTAGGCTGGCGCATGCAGGAAATCACCCTTGTTGGGAGGGGTACAATAATGGCCTACAATTGTGTGATAGCTAAAAATGGAGATATCATATTTGGGTGGTGGAGGACGAGGGAAATTATGGAAACTAGTGTGGCGAGATCTGCATTTACGAGCCTGAAATGGAAGTTCTTGTCCTCCATTATCAAAGTTCATGTCTGTGTATCAATCGTGTCCCTTGTCCTGTGTGGTTTCCTTTTTAATCGTTGAAGGGGGTATCCATTACGCTTACAGGAAATTGTGTGATCTTCTTGAACAATACTAAGAGCGATCTTGTGCAAATTGGTGCACTTGTTGGTTGTGAGTACTTTTGATAAACATTATGCACCAAACAATAGACTAATACGTGATGTATTGATTAGGATGTGCATAATGGATGCAATGTACTAGGTAATTCATAATCTCAAGAGTTATTTAAGGCCTACATAGCCCTTCACAATCTCATGAATGATTTAAGGTCTACATAGCCCTTCATACTTTCACGAGTTATTTTTGCTAAAGATTATGCACCTAATAGAAGAGTATTAGATGTTTCATAGTTTGAGATGTACATTATGAATCTAGTGAAGTAGGTTGCTTGAAATATAAAAATTAATATATAAACATTAAATAATTAAAAACTATAACAAATGATTATAGTTAAACTTTTAACTTCTATTTTTTCCATATCTAATATTATATATAAAACCATATAAAATTAATTACTAATTAAAAACTTATTTTCTTAAAAAATAAATTAATTACTAATTAAAAACTTATTTTCTTAAAAAATAGAAATTATCTTTTATGTTTTATAATATCCAATTTAGAACTTATTCTTTTTATAACTTTAATAAAATTTAAATATTAAATATTGTCGTAGGTAATTAAAATCATATACCCATGGGGTATAGAACAATTGAATTGAGTGAGATTTGGATTGTAGATTTTTTTTTGTGGGATTATAATGATAAATTAACACCAAGCCAAAAAAAGGGTTAGATAGCAATTTAACACGATAATTTAGGAACAATAACATTATTTATGTTAATTAAATATCTATTACCACTTTAATTTATAAACAATTTAAACAATTAATTTAATATCCAAATTAAAATTATAAAAACTTTTTATATATGAATCAAAATTAAAATGTGCTATAAAATTTATAATAGAGTACTACTAAGGTTTAAGAAAATCATCATAAAGTCAATTCTCCATTAATAAAATAATTCAAAATAGTAAAAAAATAATTTAATAACTTTCCTTTTTTAAATACTATTATATTAATAATAATTATATGGTTTTAATTGATTTGTTAATTATATTAAATTATTATATGGTTTTAATTGATTTGTTAATTATATTAATCATTTAATATAGATATAATATAATATACCATATACCATCATTTAATTAATTTATGGTTTATATATATATATATATATATATATTAAATATTTTTTAATTATTANACAATGTTTTTTTGACAAGAACGGTTATGCTTTTATTAATCAAATAGCGGTATAACCACTGAGAACGTTTCTACATAGTTTAGAGGTTGTACGTAGTTTAGAGACTGTCCATTACATGAAGAATCCACAAAACAAGAAAGAATACATATTATAGATTTAATGTCTTTGAACAGAGAGAACATGGATAAAGGCTAAGCTTATTATTGTTGGAAACAAAATTTCAAAAGGGAGAGCTCCCATGGGAACCTGCTAGTTTCCTTGAGCGCCACCATGCTGACTAGAGTCTGCTGCTGCTCCTCCTCCTGCTGCCATTTTTGCCACTGCTAGCTCCAATTTATCAAACTTCACTTCCAACTCTGCCATCATCCCGATCATCGCATTATTAGACTGAGAGGTAGATTCTGAGAATTCCTCACACAGACGAGAGAGATATCTATCCACCGATTCTAGATGCATTCCACCTTCATGGTCAATTTGTTTCAGATAACTCTTATTCATGTTGAGCTTCCTCCTAATTGCCCGTAGCTCAGCAGCGACTGCGAGTGGCAGGGAAAAAGAAGCAGACAATTCTGGAGAGGAATCCATGGTTCCTGAAGAAGCCACAAACCAAAAGCATCCAACCAAACCTCCATAGTGAACAGTGCAAAATGCTGCAAATTCCTGCAATTCTCGGCTTGATAAAACTAACTATACGCACCATAAATTCATGATCTCTGGAGGATCCATTGCACCACTCACATGCCAAGGATGGAATGGAAGAGGACATCCAGGCTGATTCAGAATGCAGGGAACTTCAATCATCTTGTACTTGATGACGATCTTCAATTGTGGATAGGACAGAGGAGATGTCCTTTTAATTGTCGCATGTCAACCAACATGCCTGTACGAACAAATTCCCTCCACCACGATCCTACATGATGGGAGATGGGACAGGTGGTAGCGATGTGGCCAGCAATGGGACCATCCCCTAGATCCCTTTCCCATGGTCCTATGGGATAACTAAAAGGAAGCTAGCTCCATTCAAGAACAACGACCCTTTGCTCAAATAAGCTATGAAATTGGCCGTGAGGTCAACTTGTTTGTTTAATCCTCTTAAGACATGGAAATATTCAATATTTCAGAATGATTTGGAGAGGTTTTGAATCCTTCTAAGCAGCTGATGAAGATTAAGCTGAGATGACAGGGAGTTGGTAGCTAATGATTGTATGACTAGTCGTGAGTCCCCAATCACTGTAAATTCTTAAATTCCTTGGCTTCGAGCTCGAGAGAGGACCTTCCAGAGAGCCAAATATTTTGTGACATTGTTAGTTTCATCACCTAACCCCCAAGAGTACACATCTTCCTGAATTCCATATGGATTAATGAGAATCCCTTCCCCTCCTTCCGCCCCTGGATTCCCTTCATATGCTCTGTCAAAGAATAAAGTATGTCTTCGTAATTCAGTCATCCACCTACTGGGATCTGACTTTACCATCCTAAGCTCCCAAGAAGGTGTTTTTTGGATAGGAGGAAGGTATAGCCTGGGTAATTCTGGAGAGAGACTATGGAGCCATGCTTCATCAGAAGGGGAGAGAGGACAGCTAGATGATTCAGTCCACAAAAATTTAAGGCAATCTCCAATCAGAGAGAAAAATTTGGAAACAACCTGTGCTGTAGTGGAAGATTTATCTCTGAATATACGGGAGTTTCTTTCCAACCAAAGTTTCCAAAAGATAAATTTAGGAAGAGTCAACCAGAAGGATTTAATCAAAGTATTTTTTAGACTGGAGAAAAGGAAGAGGGATGCCCAATTAATTAACAGGGAGTGGATGTTCCTAGGAAAGTGCAAAGAGCCAGCTATACCAGCTAGGGATTTATGTCAAACGCTTTATGCGAAAGAGAAAGAAATTAACAAGTGATCATCTGATTCCGAATTCGAGAGGCAGAGGGGGCATCTAGTGGGTCCTTCCTAGCCTTTTTCCTGAGATTGTCCCCAGTTAAGATCCGATTTTGAGCAAGAGTCCATATAAAGAAATAAATCTTGGGGAGACTTTTAACTTTCCAAATGATCTTCCAAATAGCAGGATTTTCCAGAACATGGGGAGTAGACTTGATGGACTTATATCCTGCAGCCATGGTATAGACACATGTCCTGTTCCCCCAACCCTTGATGTCTTTAGTCTTCTTTGAAATTGGAATTTTCCCTTGAAGGAAGGAAATCAAGGCTTGTTTTTCAACCTCAAGATGAGGAGGGAAATTTGGCAAACACCAGGATTTCCACGTTTGAGGAACATCATCATTCGATTTTGAAATATCCCAAAGAGTGGTTAGATTTTGGTTTTTCAGATAGTATACAATTTGAGAAATACCTGGTTTTGAGTCCAAAGGAGGATCCCCTATTATTGATTCATCCCAGATCTTGATATGCTTACCATTTCCTGGAACCCAAGTGAGATGAGTGGAAAAGAAGCTATAAGATTTTAGATGGATAGAAAAAGTGGGAGAACCTTTTCGCACTCTAGGGCGGTTGTCCAGACACCTTAGACGATTTTCTGTCAAGTATTTTTTCCATTAGGATTGCTTGCTCCAGGAATTTTTTCCAGAGACTAGATTCCAGAGAAGCTTGGCTCCAAGGGCTAGATTTTGTGCCCTAAGGTCACAAATTTAGAGGCCACCCTCCATCAGAGGCCTTGAGATTTTTTCCCAAATTACCAATGAATTTTTTTTTTTCATTATGTTTTCCTCCTTTACAAAGGAAGAACCTGATCAAGGCCCCAATATGAGGAGTTATAATTTCAGAGACAAGAGGATGGAGCACTGATAGATGGGGATGTTGGTAAGAACTGCTTTAATTAGCACAATTTTTCCAGCAATATTTAGCCAAGAATATCCCTAAGTGTTTATTCTGACTTTTATCTTGTCAACTAGAGGAATCCATGTGGTGGACTTTGGAGTACATTTAAAAACGGGGACTACAAAGTACTTAAAATATTCCCATTGAGTTTTTCCTTCTATTCCAAAAATTCTAGAGAAGTATGACATCTCCCTTGGATTACAGCTCCAACCACAAATTTGACTCTTCCTGTAGTTGATCTTACTACCCGAGGCATATTTATAAAGATACAATTATTTCTAGAAATATCTTGCTGATTGAATACCTACTCCTCCAAGAAGGATCGTGTCATCGTAAAATTGAGCATGATTAATATTTTGATGCCCCCAGCAATACAAATCCCAATAATATCTTGACAATGTTGGCTTTGATCTAACTGGAAGCAAAGAACTGAAGCTTGAATTGCATACATAAGAGGAGAGAGAGGACAACCTTGTCGTAGACCTCGTGTGGCTTGAAAAAAACTTGCTACCCTGCCATTAAACAGAGGAGAAATCTATGGACTTCCAATACAATCTTTAACCCAAGCTATGAAGGCCAGATTAAATCCAAACAGAAGTAGGGCCTCGAAGAGAAAACCATGTCTAACTCTGTCAAACACAGTGGCTAATTCTAGTTTGCTAACCACACCTTTTTCACGATTCTAGACACTTGAGTGAATTTCTTCCTGGATGAGGATGATGTTATAGGGAATGTGCCTTCCTTTTATGAACCTCCCTTGATTTTCAGGAATTATGCGAGGAAGAATATCTTTAAGCCTGTTTGCGATAACTTTGGTGATTATTTTATAGCCAATGTTGCAGAGAGAAATGGGTATGAAATGATCATATAAAGTGGCCCATTTTTCTTTTGGGATGAGAGATAGGAAGGTTGAATTGGTGCTTCCTCCAATCTTGGTGCAGTTTTGGGACTACAAGACCATTTTATGGAGATCTCTTTTGACTGTTTTCCAGCAAGCTTTGAGAAATCTGGCGATAAAACCATCCGGACCTAGAGCTTTATCAGGATCCATGCTAACTAAATATTTCTTAATTTATTTTTTAGAAACAAGGGAGTTAAGGGCCCTATTTGTGGCCTAATTAATCAAGGTAGGGATTAGATTTAGGACAGGGGAGTTGGGGTAAGCCCTAGGGGGTCTTTCCTCAATGTAAATATTCTTGAAATGCTCTGTGGCCTCTTGCTTGATTTCATCAAAGTCTTGAATAATTTGGTCCTGCTTATGAATTTATTTAACCGCTTTATACTGCTTGCAATCCTCAGCTTGTTTGTGAAAGAATCTAGTGTTTATATCCCTAGATTTTAGCGATAGGCATCTAGATTTTTTTCTCCAGTATTCCTCCTCTTCTCTACAAGTAGGGTGCAGGTTCCTTTGGAGAGATGTTTCTTTTTCCAGATAGTCCTTTTCAATTATTTGATCTTCCTACCAGATCTGATGCTGCTCTAAGAGCTTTTGGGCCTCAATTCTTTGCATGGAAGGAGACTTTAAAGACTTAGCCCAAGTTTTAAGAGAACCTTTGAGTTTCCTAAGATCTTCCTAGACAAAAAAGGGAGATCCTCTAACTGGTTCCTTCCAAACATTTTGAATTATGTCCTGAAATCCCTCTTGCTTGATCTAGGATGGGTTGAATCTAAAGGGAATAGGCCCCATATTTTTATCCTTAGAGAGATCAAGAGAATTGGATTGTGATCAGACATGCTGAAGCGAATAATTAAGGAGTCATCCCTAATCCCTAGAAAATTAAGAGAGTGTTGAATCATGAATCTGTCAATCCTAGCTGCTATGTGACCAGGCCTAAGACTCCTAGTAGACTAGGTGTAACGACCCTGGGCTGGTTTAATATCTTTTAGATCCCAATCCATGATGATGTCTTCTATTGCTTCACGAAGTGGGTCTCTAACAATTAAACCCCCTTTATTTTCTTTAATATGCAAGGTTATATTTAGGTCCCCATCCAAGATTATATTTTTAGGATGGAGGGTTCTCAGGACATCTTGAACACTTTGCCAACAATATTTTTTTTTTTAGGAAAGGACTAGGACATAGAGATTTAGAATACTTACCAGGAGGCCTGAGTTTTTGTGATGGAGAGTTGTGAAGATCTAGTGTGTGCTTAAAGAGGAGAAATTTAAGTCAAAATTGGCTGAGTTCCATAGGGTTCCTAGTCCACCAGAGGCACCTCAAGCACTTACAGTGGTACCATTCCCATTTTTCCAGAAAAGCTGACTAGCTTGGAGGAAGTCGAGTTCCTCCATTTTGGTCTCCTAGACCAATAAGATTTCAGGAGTAGATATACAAATTAAATCTTTCATGACTTATATTTTCTTTATTCTCCCTAATCCCCTACAATTCCAGGAGACAACCTTCATTACTTACCTTTTGGGAGCTGGGTGGCCCCTTTAGAGGCCTAACCTTTTTTCCTTGTAATTCTTGAATTCAGCATTCCTTCAAGCATTACCTGAGATCCTTGTAGCTTAAATCTATAAGTAGCTTCCTCTCTGCATTCCTTGTTAGTCTTCCTTCCTCTTTTTGTTGTTTTTTGTGTTGATTTGGCTAAGCAAATTTCTCCTTCCTCTTCTTCTAATGATTCCTGCTCTAATTCTGGATCTTGAGACTCTAGTCGTTTTGCGGCTTCTTGTGGAATGGTTTTGATTAGGGTTGTTTTGCTGGGAGAGCCCTTTCCTCCCGATTGCATAGATTTTGGTGTTGGGGTCCTTTTCCGCTCATCTTCCTTCAGAGAATCCTTCTTGGCTAAATTTACTTCCTCTAAAGGATCCTCTAAAACAACAAATCTATTACCTGAATCAGGAATGGATTTGTGTGGTGTTTCCTCCTTCCTGGGCATGGGAGGATTTCTCCCTTCTTTTCTTTGTTGGAGTTTGGGATTTTCCTTGAAACATTTGTCCCGATTCCATCCTTCTTCTGCCTCACCTTCTTCTTGTGCCTATGGGATTTTTGGACAGTTCTTTTGGAAATGCCCATAGTTGTTAGAAGGCGGTTTTGGGGTAAGTTAGTTGCACAACATCGTGGATGTTGTGTAAGGTCAAAGACGTCACGCAAGGTTGAGAACGGCATGCAAGTCAGGATTATAATATTTTATGTACTTTTGCTCATATTTTGTATTTTTGGACCGCATTATGTGGATTGTGGTCATTATTTTGTAGTTTTGGTTAAGAAGTAGTTAGGAAGTTGGTTAAGTGGACCACCATTGTAAAGGCGCAAGCCTATAAGTAGATGAATAATTGCAAGTGTTAAGTCTTCTTATCCACCATCTTCTTCGACACTATTTTTGGTTGGTTTATTGTGCATACTTCCGAGTCTTATCTATGTATAGAGCTGAAGAACTGTTTTGGAGAATCTGTGTTTGTTGTGAAGGTTAATATGACATGACGAAGGTTGAGCAGAATCATTGTGTGTTTTCCTATTTTCCTATTTTCTGCGATCCAAATATGAATGCAATGCATATCTGTGATATGGGTCTGTGAATGATGCAATGTTTCTCTGCTTTAAATGATGTTATATTGTTAGATCTATTTGTGCATCGATGTTTTGCTATGATTCAGTTATGTTAATGCGATCTATTGAATGATGATATGATTTTTTAATGCATAATATAAATGATTAGATTTGTGTAATAATGGTCGGTTAAGTTAATAAGTAGACACATAGTCCTCCTTCATACTGTGGAAACTTGGTTTCGTCAAATCTCTCTCGAACATCTCGGGTGAGACTTCATCTGCTCTATAGGTGTTGTCGGATGGGGTAAAACCTATCTGGGTCAGTGCTCAAAGAGATCGTGGTGGTTTGGGTGTAGATAGAGAGTGAACCCTTGTCGACTTGTTTTGTGTCAACAATAGTCATGACAATGTCTACATTTAAAGGATAGTTGTTCATAGTCTAGTTTCTGATAGTGCTTCCAATCTTCCACGGTTAGTTTGATGGCTTCTGGAATCCTTTCTTCCATATCTACTTCAACGCAGATTCTAAGACATGAATATTGATCCTCTGTATTTTCTTTATTGATATATTTTCCAAGATCATTTCCAATAGAATGCAGGGAAGATGTTGTCCAACAACGGATCAGAAGATTGGGCAGGAAAACCCAGACCAGGACAACCTTAGGAACATCAATGGCCAGATCAAATTCAGGAGTCCAACGATTTAGATAAAGACACCGTGGACCCATGAAGTAAGGTCCATTGCGGAATATCAGATCCCAGTCTTCTTGAGAGATGAATTCAAAGAGGAAAATACCTGACCAACAACATATAAGTTTACTCTGTTAGAGATTAGGGGTCGTCAATTCTTCTGGATCTAGTTATCGGTAGTTTTGGGAGATGGACAAATCCCACTAAACTGACCTACCAACAATCGATCGACTAGTGAGACAGGGATTTGCATGGGCTGGAGAGGAGGGAGGTCGATGGTCGAGATCTTGTCCAACTTCTTCACAAATTTTGGAGGCGGAGTGGTGGGGGGATTTTGATTTTGACCAGAAACCAAACGTTTGAAGGCCTCAGAATCTCCTAGATGGGGAGGCAATGACAAACCTCCTCTGGAAGCGCTCATTATGGAACCCTAGCCACAAAAGCCACAACAAACCCTAGCGGTTACGTAGAGCAAAAAGTCTCGGATCTTAAATTATTTTCTTCTTAATCAAGACGAAACCAATATTACCTAGCACATTGTCGAAGAATTTCAAGAGGTGATTTTTTTTAAGACAATTTATTACTAAATTAATTTTGATTTAATATCAATATCATTATTTTCTTTAAAATTTACATTTTATTTTTTGAACCTAAGTGATCTTAAGAGTGCATCCAAGTACATTTTATCAAATTTATTTATTATTTAATAAAATTATTATAATATAATTAATATAATATTTTTAACATAAAAATGTTTATCGAATTTATAAATTAATTAATATATAATTATGTTAAGAGTTAAAAGAATCTTAATCAATTAGTATTGTTTCACATTTTAGGAGGCCAAAACATACTTCATCCTTCCCTTACAACACATACAATATCACATTGAATATATAAAGGATTGACGATGAATTTTCGTAAACTCCTATCACATTAAATTTGAAAGAATGTTATTAGGTTGTGTATTTTGTTACAAGGCGTTTTTCATCTCAAAGGAGTAAACGTGAAAACCTTTCTTCAAATACAACACCTTTATGTTGAATTCTAATTTAATTTCCAATTTTGATTATTAATAATACTTCAATCATCTAGTTCATTTTACAATTTCATTGCCTATCAATATTTATTTGAACACTTCTTAGAGCCAATTGTCAATATTCAACATTAGATATAATTTGTCTAACATACAAAGAGATAAGATCTCCTTGTAACATAGATAAGTTATCTCACTCTATAAGAATTGATCACTTCCGCTACGAAGCACTCCCACACAAAGGATGCAATGTGACCTCTATCTTACCACCACTCCAGTAAACACATGATTGGATGAGGCTAAGCATCCAAGCCATGAGACACACATTGACAGGTTCGTTCTCCCTAGGTTGTGAGCCCATATGAGAGAATGATCTGTAGAATATTTTCCCAAAGTTGGAACCAAGGAGAACATCAACAGTCCCTCTGAGCGAGAGAGGCATTCTATGCCATGCCAAGTTACTAACTTGGTGAGAATTTCTTTCACTAATAGACTTATACTTCTTTTCCATTTGTATGATACATGTACTACATTGGTGTTGCATCTACATCTATACTATATCGGTATCCATGATCGGTATCACTGGGAGTTGTATGTATTTTTGTATCCTACAAGGTAACACCTCTAGGTCCACTAGTTATGCTGGCTCTACTAACTCTTCCTGATAATATGAAGGATGAATAGAGGGATTTGTACCCTCATTATATGGATTTTTCTTGCTTGCATAAATATCCCCATGCCATATACTCAGGATAATGGGAGATTGATTACCCTTGGTTGGGTCATTCACCTCTAGCCATATGACTGAGTCCCCGAGGATGAATGTCTACCTAGATAGATATTAACCACATATATTCATATTCTTATTCCTTGGTACATGGGTGTATGATGATCATCCAAAGGTTCTTTCTGGATTCAATTATACAAATGCTTTGTCAAGAGTCTTGTCCCCAATACCCGGTGAGGACATTTGATCTGAGCATAAATGTCGTACAGGATGCATATTCTTGTAATAATTTCACAGTATTCATAATGAAATTATTATGTAACGCATAATAGAAATGTCCACATGGGTTAACAAATACTAATTTAAACAGTTATGTTATTTATCGATAAACTAATTCAAATTGAAGCAAATAAAACTGATCATACAAAGTATAAAATACTTATCTTTGCTTGTTTTGTTGACTCCCTCTCAATCTCCGCCTCCTTGCATAAATCATTAGAGTTTATGGAAGGATACTATGCTTCATCATCTTATCTAAATACCTTGATCAAGTTTTGAACTTCTTGAACATGCTTATGTCTTCATGCCTTCTTAGAGAGAATCATACATAGTGTAAGGTGACATTCGAGGATGTCATTGTGATCAATTCACATGTGTTTGAATGTACTAGATACATTATCCCCTTATATATACTATCATTTCTCAGAAAATATTCATTGGCCTTCTTTCCAAGTATATAACCTTCACGATCTACCTAAAGCTTTTGGAATACTTAGATGTATTCTTTGTAATCTTCATCAAATCTATTTTTTTTTCTTTTTCTTCTGAGGTGGAAGATCTTCAATATTGGTTGCATGTTTCATTTATTTCCTTTTCTTTTGAGGAAACTAATATGAAAAGTGACCAATTGTAAGAAACTTGAAACATTCGATCCTTGAAATATCCTTGTGATCTTGAACTGCGGTTGATTATTCTCTTGGATTTTTATTCTTCTTAAATTTCCTTTTCCTTTCTTTTGATATGGGTTGTCATGTCCCTATAATCACTATTATCTACTAATGAGATATCATTGATATATGAAATAGTACCATTAAGAGAATAGACAAAATAATACTATAATTTCATCTGCAATTTCAACATCATCCAACTTGTCTTTCTTTTTTAACGTTATTTTGACAAAATATGAAAATTTGACCTAGAAACCCTAGTAGGATTTAGGTAAAAAATGAAGCTTGGAATGGATAAAATTGGTATCCATATATAGATGCACCTTCTTAGGGTGCATTCAAACATGTTGAGATCGAACCCAATATGTGGTTAGAAATGTGTCGAACCTCACAGATAGGCTCAATTGTTTTCCTTCCACGGGACCATG
Organism: Pseudotsuga menziesii; assembly: GCA_001517045.1. Classification (NCBI taxonomy): domain Eukaryota; kingdom Viridiplantae; phylum Streptophyta; class Pinopsida; order Pinales; family Pinaceae; genus Pseudotsuga; species Pseudotsuga menziesii. The sequence goes on from LPNX010615032.1 coordinate 348,904, forward strand.
CGACACTTCTTGGAATCCACCCATGGGAATTACCAACTAGAGATATCTCTGGAAGACTACACCCAACCTGGGGAAAATCCTAACACTTAATCTCTAAATTACTCCATGCTTAGCCATTTTTACAACTATACACCTCCAACAGTACAAGAAGGAAAATACAATACAAGAGATAAATGTAAGTGCGGGAGGCATGTTGAACTCAGGTGTGCCTAATACCCTTGCATATAGTAAGAATCGTTACAAAGAAGGAGGATGCCAAAAAAATGACAACTCATCTGAGAGAAGGCCCACCCAAAAAATCTCAAGATACTATCAAAACTCAACTCTGAATGTCACCATCGCACACACATTCCTACCTCTCGCCACAACCATTCCAAGTCTCACCACAAGCTATCGTCTATCACAACCTGCCAAATCTTGCATCGTCATTCTGTCATTGCACTCAAGGAATTACCCTACTTATACTTCTTGTGCTGAAAACTACTGTTGAACTCTTGACTTGTGTTGAGCCTGCTTGTCAAGCTTCTTCCCGGGTTTTTGAAGTCTACATCCTCGCAACACTTCAACTTAGCCACTTTGGATAAATAAATAGATTCCTTTCACCTATAAGCCAATTTTATGTTGTGCACCCATCTTGAGAAAACCTATGTTGATGCATTCTTCCGAACTCTAAGGCATTGGGTGCACCCATCCTGGGCGCTCAACTGTTAGTGGACCTTCCTGGACGTCACTCAGCCAGGTTCTCCCATCATGGGTGCACTTTTGCTAGCGAGTATTCCTAGATGCTACACTACCTTGTGCACCCTTCATGGGATCTCTTCTTCCAGCACCTTTGTACTTTGACACTCTTCATAACCACATGGACTCGTCACCAAGTACGCACCCCAAAACTCGCTTGCATGACCTATTCTAAATCCTACATGCCCAACCGCCTTTGAGAGATTCCCCACCCAACGTCCCTTAGGATATCCAACATTCATTCCTGAGCGCACTTCAAGAGCTTGCCTAAACTCATTTATCGGGGCTCACTTGAACTTCCACCTCAAAAGACCTCTGAAACAGCATGCCAAGATTCTATCGAAACACGTATGTCTGGAACACACTCACCCAGAACACACCTGTCTGGAGCACTTCTTGAGTGCGCCTATCAGGAGAATTGCCTACCTAGAAATTTTCCTGAGCGCACCTATCTAGAGTGCGCTAGTCTGGAGCACGTTCTCTTGGAATTCATCATGAGCGCTTGTTTGAGCGTTCCTATTTGGAACACGCTCTCCTAGATGTGCTCACCTAGAACCCCTAAAGCATAGTTTTTTGAGAGCCTTAAGGAGAATACTTCTCAAGTCCACTATCCACACTACTTCAGAGTGCGCCAACTATTCTCTTGGATTCCTTCCTCATGCAGGGCACCTCCCGTAGGAGCTTTAGAAAACCCCCAAGTGTCAAAACTGTTCTAATTTCCATCAAACTTTCGTTCCTCGCTAGCCTTTGCTTACTTCCAACACCTTCACCTTATATACTTGGATCTCCACATAATAGGGGCTTCATGGCCACTTTAGCTAACCTATCCAACCGGCTTTCTTGGAGCACAAGTCAACCAGGAACCTCCTAGCCAATTCCTTGAAACCACACCTCTTTGGCGTAGTTTTGTCGGTGTCTCCACTTGGAACCCATTTTTTTCGGAGATCCCACCTTTCCTATCATGTCCATCAAGCAAGATCCCAAATTACATTAGGGATTCATCATGTGGGTTCTTGGACCCATGGAGCCTCCTGCCAAGACGCCCCACTACACCCATCAATCAGCCATCAAGCTGCCAAGTGGTGCCCACATGCCATGCAAAGTTCCCAACACTTAGTTGGTTTTTTCCAAGTTCCCACCTCCACATGGTCCAACATGTCATTTCTCTAAGCACTAGGGGGAACCCTAACTTGGATAATGGAAAAGGACATGACAAGAAAGGATTAAAACTACAATCCCTAATTCTTTATCCTGGCAGGGATTAGGTCAAATTAGAAACTCATAAAAGTAAAGTCTACTTCCATAGATAAGTGCACCATCCTAGGATGTGTTCCGCTGTGCTATTTTCAAGTCCAATATATGGAGAGATGTAATCAAACTTGGAATCCCTAGTTTTTATATCAGGGAACAAACAGTCTCCGACAATGGCATCTATTCAAAACTTTTCTAATAACATGTTTAATTTTAATCCAATTTTCAATCCTTGATTTAATAATCCTTCAATCATTATTTCATTTCAAAAAATGATTGCATATCAATATTTACTATTGCAGAAAATAAAACAAGGATCACTCAAAGATAACCATGCATAAGAAACACAAATATTTTACCCTAGGAAACCCAAACGGGAGAAAACCCAACAAACTTTTATTAAAATAAATCAATCCAAATATCAAGTATAATACTAAACATGAAGTTGATCCCTAGCACAAGACTGTGCCCTTCTTCCACAAGAAACACTAGTAAACCTTGAGATAGATAGAGATAATAAAATAACCCCAAAAATTACTTCTAGTGATCTTAACTTGTCCTCCTTGAAAAGTGCACACCAATTGAGAGAAATGAACTTTCTTGAATGTGTCAAACGAAGTGTGAGAACACTTAGATATTTATATTATTCAGTTGACTTGATTTTCACACTTGAGGTTGACTTGTACTTTTTTCTTGTAGGTCAAAGTTCCCCCTTTTACTAGGGTTTTTTTTCCCTTTCTTGTCTTTCACTTTCTTTGGGACTTATCCAATGGATTGTCTTGACTTCTTTGGATATTTATTCATCATAGAAATTTTCTCCTCATTGATATCTCCTCACATAAGATTACATTCTTAACTAGAGCTCTAATGTTGATTTGACCATACTCTAATATCTCTTATACACTTCTTAGAGCCAATTGTCAATATTCAATATTAGATTCTACACTTTGTTTAATATATAAAGAGATCAGATCTACTTGTAACATAGAAAATTCATCTCACTCTATAAGAATACATCACTCATGCTACAGAGAAATACCACATAGAGTATGCAATGTGGTCTCTATCCTACTACCACTCTAGTCAACACATGATAACTAGATGAGGCTAAGCATCCGATCCATAAGATACATAGTCAAGTGATACGACAAGGCCATTCTCCTTAGGTTGCGAAGCCATCTTAGAGAATGATATGTAGAATGTTTTCCCAATGCTGGAATCATGGAGGACATCAAAACCTTAGCCCTATGTGAGACGCGGTTCTCCTTTATTTTACTTCTAGAGATTATAAGTACAGAGTGTTTGGTTGGAATGGGAAGACATAACCCACTATCACTACTGAAATGGTTGATGTGTTTTATGGGATTTGGGCCATGTTAAGTGAGGGGTAAAGTGATTTGTAAGAGATATGGACAATACCAATGCATAATGCTTAAAAATATATCTTGTTGGGACTGATGGAAGGTGTATTTGAGCCATAAGTGAATAAAAGCAATGGTCTTAGTGACTCATGATGGATTTTCCTAAGCACATAGTTGAAATCTAGGAATAGTAGTAGGAATTTTATGCTGATATGGTCATACTATTAGGATTTATAATCCTCCCTTGTACAAATTGGGCTATTAGATTATATTTTCCTAACTTAGGAGCCAGTTAGTTATTATTAGGTCCACTTGGGCTAATGGGGCCACATGTACCAATCACTAGAGTGTGGGGAACACAGATAGAGGCTAACTGAAATTGATTGCATATTCATGCATCAATTTATGCACCTCCTAGACCAATCCCTACAATTTAGGAGCCATTGGGAGTGTCGGCACCAACCTCCTTCAGTCGTTGGTAGTTGGTGACTAGTCAAGCTTAGTTATGCATTAGTTACATTTAGTTAGATGTCCTCCAGTTCAGTTAGCACTAGTATTGCATGGGTGCATGTGGATAGGTGCCTATTCTCACCTACTTCTCACCTACCACATCAGTTAGACTAGTTTATCTGATTATAACTAATTGAGAGACTTAATTAGAAAACTGGAGCTTATCTAGTTAGCTCTGATAGTGATTTAGACACTTCTAGTTAGCCATGCAGTCTGATTGAGTTGGTGGATTTGAATCCTATCTACATGATTCAAATTCTCTTATTTGTAACATTGTTGTATACTACTGGGATTAAGAAATTTTATACTGTAATTATACTGAGCAATTCTTGTCTATTTCCTATGATATTTGTTTTGTTTAGTGTGTTAGAACAGTGATCCACTCATTAGCACCTAATTACACTACTTAGTCAATTTTATTGGTTTTTAAGATTTAATACACTATGTGGTGGAGTAGGGGCGCTTAGTTGACAAATGCCAAGTAATATTGAGGCTTTCACACCCACATGAGCATTCCAGATCAGTCAACCAGCCACATGTGTGCCCCCATCATTTTTGGTGCGCTCCCATTCATTGAATGTGGACAGGCAAGTTGACTTGGAGCGCTAGAGTGGGATTTTGTCTAATTTTGGCTTGATTTGGTGCATTAAATGCTGCATTGAGACTCTAAAACACCCAGATTTCCACACCCACGCTGTCCAAGGTGTAATCATTCACCCAAAAGACATCAACCATGTCCACTTAGCAATTCATGGCTGTTTGGGGTGATTTGGGACATGATTGGCCCAACTAGGGGAGTTTGATGCCATTTTGGCAATTTTGACTTATATGCTCACAATTGGATTCCAAAGCCTCACGAAACTCCTATGTTGTAATATATACCTAATAATAACAAGTTTAATGGTTAGACAATCTGAAATTATCTTATTCCAGTTCACATTGTGTGTGTAATTTGTCTTTCAATTGATGGTTTTTTGCCAGTTTTACACCAAATTTGATTTGTGAGCTTCACTAACGCTCCTAGATTCTCATGTGGTTCGATTTTCTCACATGGTACCAGAGCCTGTTGGATATTTTTGACTTCTAGATCAATTCAGAGTGATTTGAGTTGCATTTTTAGTGGAGTTCTAGATAAAATCGAATTGTGTTTTGCAGAACATTCGATGATTTATTCATCATCAACGCAGGAAGAAATGGAGACTACCCACATCATGCTAACACCCTTCAATTTATTTGATTGGAAGGAAGATATGGTGATTCAGTTGAGAGCCAAAGGGATTTACAGAGTTACCATGGGCACTGAGGTGGAACCAAATTCTGCAATTGAGAAAGCCAAGTACTTCAACAGATTGGATGAGTCATTTGGATTGTTGTGTCTAAGCATCTTGAGAGAGCTATTGTTCCACATTGACAGTTTGAAAAAACCCAATGAGTTTTGGGTAAAAAAAGAGACTCTATTTTGGAAAACTGATGAGCTACGTCGTCACCAACTTGAGAATGAGCTTATCAGCTTAAGCCCAACGAACTATGACACAATACAGGAATTCGTCACCAAGTTTAAATCACTTGTGTTGCAGTTGAAGAACCGTGGCATTGAAAGAAAGAGGACCAATTGATCTTGTATATACTTTCAAATTTGGGGCTAGAGTTCTCTATTTTTGTGAGTACATTCCACTACGGAAAGTTAACACTTCGAAATTGCCAAATGCCCAGTATGGAAAATTTCATGGACTCACTCACTCAAGAGCAAGACAAAATTATCCAAATGAACACCATCAATACCAAGGATCAAGCATTAGCAGTGGGAGTTTCAAATTCCTCAAAGGGAAATCCCAAGTCTAAGAATTCAAAGCTTCCAGAGAAGAGGAAAAGCCTAGAAAAACCAAAATCTAGTGATGCAAGTTCAAATCCTTCCAAGGAGAAGGACAAGAAGGGAAAATAGACGGCCGAATGCACATATTGCCACAAGGGATGGCATCCAGAGAGCTCATGCATGAAAAATACCATTGACACCATGGCGTAGCTTCTGGAGAGGAACAACATTCCAGTCCTTGACAACGCAAGGAATAAGGATGGCAACTCCAGTTCAAATGAGAGTAAGGAGAAATGTCATGCTTTAGTGGCAGGTACTTCTAACTCTTCGTATTTTGTCATTGATTCGGGGGCTTCCAAGAATATGGTAGCTAAGAAATATCTCTTCTCCTCCATGAGTTTGAATGCTGGCCCAATAGTTCAAATGGGGATGATTCAGAACTCCAAACCAAGGGGACTGGGAGGATTGATTTAGAGCATGGCTTATTTAGTGAAGTATTGTATGTACTAGATCTTGCAGCAAATTTTCTATCAGTATAACAAATGACCCATACATGAGAGCCAAAAAGAGTGACCTTCACTCCAGACATGGTGGAGATTGCAGAGATCTCAACAGACCAAGTCATTGCAATTGGCTATGCAGACCACTATGAGACGATGTACAAGTTCTCTAACTTCCTCCCCACTTCCAATGACCAAGCACTTCTCTCACATGCCAATGAGGTTTCAAAGCTATGGCATGATAGGTTTGGTCACATGAACTACAAGTACTTGCAGGAACTACATAGAGATGAGATGGTGGAAGGTCTTCAAACACCTCAGAATTGAGAGAGGTGTACTTCCTTAAATTGAAGTCTTAGGTGTTTGAACACTTGAACACTTGGAAGGCATTAGTAGAAAATCAGAGTGGGAATAAGATTAAAGTCCTTAGGACTGATAATGGAAAGGAGTATGTTAATAAGAACCTACAAAAAATTTGTGAGGAGAGTGGTATCCAAATGCAACACTCAACTCCCTACACACCACAACAAAATGGTATGGCTGAGAGGAAGAATAGGTCACTCAAGGAGATGGCCACTTGCATGATAGAAGAAAGGGATCTAAGTCCCAAGATATGGGATGAAGCCATTATTTGTGCTGCTCACATAAAAAACAGAGCCTTTCACAAATCAGTAAAAGTAATGACACCTTATGAGGCATGGTTTGATCAAAATCCAAATGTCTCAAATTTCAGAATTTTTAGGAATAGAGCATGGGCTAGAATTCCCTCTGAAAAGAGGAAAGCCTTGCAACCACAAAGCAAGGAGTGCATCATGGTTGGGTATGGTGAATAAACCAAAGGTTATAATCTCTTTGAAACCTCCACTTACAAGACATTTGTTGAAATAAGTGTGAAATTTGAAGAAGAGCCAATTCCTTATTTCAAGCTTGCACGGAAGGAATGCTCCTCTCCTCAACCATTCGAAGATGTAAGTGATGATACATGCTATGTTTTTTCTGATATTTATGATAAAAATGTTGCTGAATATGACATTGCTGGATATGACTCATCATCTAGGCCCAGGTGGGCTGAAACAATTGTACAAGCAGCTGGGAAATTGGTAGGAAATCCCCATGAACCTAGGAAGACCAGATCACAAACTAGAAGAGATTCCTTTGCAAGTGACAGTGTTATTGCTGAGCACTATTATATGCTGGTTGGGACTGATACTCAGTCAATAAGCAAGCTTGTAATGACCCAAGATGGAGATCATCAATGGAAGAATAATTTCAGTCCCTCTAAGAGAACAATACATGGGAATTGGTTTCCCTCCCTCCCAAGACGAAAGTTGTTCAATGAAAATGGGTTTTCTAAACCAAAATTGATGCTGATGGTTCTGACCTGAAACATAAGGAAAGATTAGTTTCTAAGGGCTATTCTCAGCTCCATGGTGTTGATTACACAGAGACCTTTGCACCGGTTCCAAAGATGGACTCAATTAGACTAGTTCTAGCGTTGGTAGCTAGTAAAGGTTGGGAAGTTCACCACATGGATGTTAAGAGTGATTTTTTACATTGTGAGCTACAGGTAATAAATATATATGCAGCAGCCTGGATTTTTCCAAGAGTATAGTTCATTTCTATGTAGGTTGAAGAAATCTTTGTATGGACTCAAGCAAGCCCCTAGGGCTTGGTATGCAAAAATCAATGTCTTTTTGCTCTCACTTGGTTTCACTAGTTGCAAATCAGACCCTAATGTGTATTTGCAGAAACTTGATGGTATTTTGTAGTTAATTTTTCTTTATGTTGATGATCTCCTCATTCTAGGTATCTGAACCAATTTAATTGGCCAAATAAGGTCATCTTTGCATAGTGAATTTTCCATGACCGACCTAGGATTGCTAAGGCAATTTTTGGGCTTGGAAATTGAGCAAAATGAAAGGGGAAACAAGTTGAGTCAACCATAGTATGCTTCAGACCTGATAAATAAGTTTAAAATGGCTGAGTGTAAGGAATCCAAGTCTCCCTCTCTTTTTGGTATTAAATTGCATGAATTTGGCAATTCTCCACTAGTAGATTTCACACTCTACAGGAAACCAGTGGGAAGCTTGCTCTACCTCACTCAAAAAAGACCTGATTTGTCTTATGATGTAAGTGCTGTAGCAATAAATATGCACGAGCCACATGAGATCCATTGGAGAGAAGCAAAAACAATTCTTCAGTATGTCCATGGAACCAAGAACTTCGGGGTGCACTACACAGCTAGTTTCTCACTTCAACTAGCTGGATTTTCTGATTCAGATTGGGTTGGAGATCCCACTGACAGGAAGTCAAATTCAGGTTTTGATTTTATGTTTTCTAAAGGTCCCATTTTCTGGTCAAGTAAGAAACAACACACTATTTCACTTTCATCAACAGAGGCCGAGTACAGGGCAGCAGTCAATGCTACTACACAGTGTGTTTGGTTGCAGGGAATTCTCCGAGAATTTGGTGTCACAATTGATTCTCCAACCAAAATTTGGGTGGAAAATGAAAGTGCCATTAAAATTTCTACTAATCCAGTTCAGATACAAAGAACAAAACATATTGAGATACACATGCATTACATTCGAGGCTTAGTGCATGACAGGGTGATCTCACTGCAGTATTGCCCATCCACCGAGGAAAATGCTAATATTTTTACCAAGGCTTTCATTGAGAATACCTTCACCTACCTAATATATTTGCTTGGGGTGAGTGAAGGATGATAATTTTCTGTTATTTATTGTAGTTCCATCCCCATGTCCATTCTTGAGGGAAGGTTTTGTCCCATGAGGTTTTCCTTCTTTTCCTCGATTCACATGGACAAATAAAATCGTAATTTTTGAATTATGTATTTGAGGTGACTTGAGCCATTGTTTCCAAGGCCTCCATAATTTTGTGAGTTGTACTTAGTTGTTGGATTAAGGGAGGGTGTTAGAACAGTAATCCAATCATTATCACATAATTACACTACTTAGTCAAATTTTTTTCTTTTTAAGCTTTAATACACTATGTGGTGGACTAGGGGTGCTTAGTTGGACAAATGCCAAGTCATATTGAGGCTTTCACACCCACGTGAGCACTCCATCTTAATCAAACAGCCACATGCACACCCCTATAATTTCTGGTGCACTCCCATTCATTGAATGTGGACATGCAAGTTGACTTGGAATGCTAGAGTGGGATTTTGGCCAATTTTGGCCTGATTTGGTGCATTAAATGTTGCATTAAGACTTTAAAACACCCATATTTCCACACCCACATTGTCCAAGGTGTAATCATTGACCCACAACACATCAGTCATGTCCACTCAACAATTCGTGGTTGTTTGGGGTGATTTGGGACATGATTGGCCCACCTGTGGGGGTTTGATGCCATTTTGGCAATTTTGAATTATATGCTCACAATTGGCTTCCAAAGCCTCACAAAAATCCTATGTTGTAATATATACCTGATAATAACAAGTTTCATGGTTAGATAGTCTGAAATTATCTTGTTCCAGTTCACATTGTGTGTGAATTGTCTTTCAATTGATGGTTTTTTGCTAGTTTTGCACCAAATTTGATTTGTGAGCTTCACTAATGCTCCTATATTCTCCTGTGGTTTGATTTTCTCACACAATGGGTATTATTCATTCCTTTTACACTGGACAATAATTAAATTTTAATGGCACTCATTTCCTGGATATCAATGGCACATTAATTCTAATATGGTATCAAAGCATAGGTCTCAGGTTCAATTCCCCCAAGATACACTAAAGGGGGGGTGTTAGAGTATCGGTACATACCCTTGATCTACCCCAGAGGGGGGTTGTTGGAGTAGCGATACAACCACATGGTATAACCGCCGCACATCTGGAAATTTTCTGGTGATAGGGCATTGTGTTGGGTTTCATATGTTCATCAACATCTGTAGGTTTTGGTGTAATGTAAAACCTTACATGGTATCAAAGCCTCCTAGGGCATGCTTCAATTCTGTCTACTCTCCATTGTATAGTAGAAGCAGCTGGGTTTCCACAGAAGACCCACAAAGAGTGTCTTTCTTCCTCTAAATTCTTTCAGAGTGGTGGTGCGGGCGTGACAGACCCTGAAAAAAGTGTACATGTCGAGAGGGAAGGCTTGATTCTGACATAGTGCGAATTGGTTTTTTTTTTGCGGTGTTTTCTTATAGGTTCTACATAGCTTGATTGAAGAAATTGACTGATCAAAAGGAGAATTGATGGAGAATCAATATTTCTTACCATAGATCCTTACACCCTTCAACTATGTTAATTGGAGGGAAGATATGAAGGTATACGTGCGCAATATTGGCCTGTACAGGATGACAATGGGCCGAGAGACTGAATCTCATCATCTTGTTGAGAAGAACAAGTTCTTGAACCGGTTGGATGAATCCTTTAGCTTCTATTGTGTTCACATCTCCAAATACCTCCTCTTTCAACTTGAGGGATTGAGGACTCCCAAAGAATATTGGGCAAAGCTCGAATTCTTGCTTGGAAAGAAAGATTAGATTCGGGGACACATTTTAGAGAATGAGCTAATATCATTGCAGCCCAGTAGGTTTGAGACCATACAACATTTTTTTACCAAATTCAAGTCTCTTGCACTACAATTTAAGAAGTGTGGAATAGGGAGGAAGGATGAGTATCTTGTGCTCTTCGTACTCAGCAAAATTGGTGTTGAGTATTATGTATTTGTCTCTACCTTCCATTCCGAAAGAGCCTCCATTGCCAATTAGAATATGCCTTCACTTGATGTCTTTAATGAGTCTATAATACAAGAGCAAGAAACGTTGGTCCAAATGGGAGTCCTCCAAACTTCCAAAAACCAATCTCTATTGGTGACGGACTCTACCAATGTGCAATATAAAGGGAGGCATAAGGGGAAGGATCCTAAATCATCTAATTCCAAACCTAAAGAGAGTCAAAAGTATTCCGAAGGAGCTTTGGGATCCAAGAAAAATATTTTTAAAAAAAAGACAAAGTGTCCCTATTGTATGATGGGTTTTCATCTTGAGAACTCTTGTATGAAGAAGAATATCGACTAGTTGTTCACCCTCCTTGAACATAACAACATTGCTCTTCTACATGGAGCAAAGAAGTCTGATGCTAGACCACAAATAGAAGATCATGAGAGGTGCCATGCCTTGAAGGCTGGACTTACTCAGTAGACAACCTACTTGATTGATTTTGGAGCATCCAACCACATGGTTGCATCTAAGGAATCTTTCTCTACGCTCACACTATCAAAAGGACCAAGAATTCACATGGGAGATGACTCCCAAATTCCAACAATAGGAAGAGGTTCAGTTAAAATCCAGCATGGTGAGTTCAAACATGTTCCTTATGTGCCCTCCCTTGTAGCTAATTTGTTTTCTATTTATCAGATGACCCATACAGACTCTCCCAAGATAGTTACATTTGACTTAGGCTCGGTTGAAATCATAGAAAAATATGGAAGGCTCATAGCGAAAGGTATTGCTAATCATGCTCACATTTTTTTCCTGTCTCACCTCCTACAACTTTATTGACTCATGCTCATAACATCAATAATAAATGGCATGATATATTTGGGCATCTCAATTTCAAATATCTCCAGCAACTCCACAATGATAAAATGGTTGAAGGTTTTCCTCTCATCCAAACTTCTGATGGAGTATGTTCTGGTTGCTTGGTAGGTAAGCTTCCAAAGAAGAGGTATGAAGTTGGCAAGGCACATAGAGCTGCCTCTATACTTGATTTGATACATAGTGATGTGGTAGTACCAATCCCCATAGCATCCATTAATTGTTGCAGGTAGTTCCTCACTTTTATTGATGATTGTTCTAGGTTCTACTGGATATACTTCATGAAACATAAATCAAAAGTTTTTGAAATTTTTAAAGTTTTTAAAGCTATGGTTAAAAATAGTTTCAAGAAAAATATCAAGTCCATAAGATATGATAAAGGAGGAGAGTACATTAAAATAGATTTCCATCATTATTGTGAATCATAGGGGAATCGATTGGAACACTCAGTTCCATACACACCACATCATAATGGTGTGGCTGATAGGAAAAACAGATCACTGAAGGAGATGGAAACATGTCTTCTCCATGCCAAGAATCTTCCTCCTTCTCTTTGGGTAGAAGCTATAAATTGTGCTTCATACTTACAGAATAGATTTCCTCATAAATCAGTGGTTGGGGCCACTCCATTTGAAGCACTGCATGTGCATAAGTGCAATGTCTCTCACTTGAGAGTTTTTGGTTCCAAAGCTTGCGCCAGAATACCTATTTATAAGAGAAAGGCCTTCCAAGCCTAAAGTAGCAAATGCATTCTGCTAGGATATGCAAAAGATGAAAAAGCATACAAGTTGATGGAGGTTTCAACTAGGAAATGCTTCATTGAGCAGAGTGTTCAATTTGAAGAAGATCAGTTGTGTGATCCACCACCATTTGAAGCCCAAGAAGGTATAACTACTCTTCCACTACCTTTTGATGATGATGATTTGTTACATGTTTTAGATACTAATGAAGAGGATCAATATCAGCATGATCTTGGTATTGAGGCTAAATCTCATGATATTCTAGATCCATATCTATCAACCATTCCAAACCAAAGGCCTAATCCTAGATGGGCTCAAAAGCTCATTGCTGCAGCTAGGGATGGTACTGGGAATCCAAAAGACAGAAGGATAACTAGGTCCTAGTATCAGAATGAGCATGTTTCTCTCTCTCTTTCTCTCTCACATATTCACTCCCTACAGAGTGGTGCAACAAGGTTCCAAGAAAGTGCTACATGATGATAGCGAATGATCAACCACTTGGACCACAGAAGAAGAAAATTGATCATTCTCCACCTCTTTCATATAGAAGAAACACATGTAACATCCATCATTTCAAAAGGACATTGAGAGGTTCACATGCACAGATTCAGGATGCTTCTGCATAGAGGAACCATACTCCTACATAGAAGCTGCAATTTGCAACAGAGTTTTGACATGTTATTTTCTAAGGAAACTTATTTTCTTCTAAGGATAGCTTGTATTTTCTTGTTCTTGCTTATTTTGAGGGGGGGGTTTCCCATGAGGTTTTCCCCTATTTCCTAGGTTATTAAGTAACATTTTTTTATTTCTTTTAGATTTCTATATGGGTGAATTTTGGCCTTATTTCCATGGCCCGCAATTGTTTAAGTTAAGATTCTATGTGGAGGGGGGGGTGTTAGGATTTATAATCCTCCATTGTCCAAACTAGTCTATTAGATTATATTTTCCTAACTTAGGATTTAGTTAGTTATTATTGGTTCCACTAGTATCATTAGGTCCATTTGGGCTAATGGGGCCACATGTACCAGTCACTAGAGTGTGAGGAACACAGATAGAGGATATATGCAACTGATTGCACATTCATGCATTAGTTTATGTGCCTCCTATACCAATCCCTACAATTTAGGAGCCACTAGGAGTGCCAACACCAACCTCCTTTAGTTCTCACCTACTTCTCACCTACCACATCAATTAGACTAGTTTAACTTATTATAATTGATTGAGAGAATGAATTAGACAACTAGAGCTTAGCTAGTTAGCTCCGTTAGTGATTTAGACACTTCTAGTTAGCTATTCAGTCAGATTGAGTTGGTGGATTCGAATCCTATCCACATTATTCGACTTCCCTTATTTGTAACACTGGTGTATACTATTGTGATTAAAAAAGTTTATATTGTAATTATACTGAGCAATTCTTCTCTGTTTCCTATGAGATTTGTTTTGTTCAGTGGGCATTATTCATTCCTTTTACAATGCATAATAGTTAAAATCTAATGGCACTCATTGCCTAAAGATGAATGGCACATTAATTCTAATACGTACATCTAAAGAAATCAATGGAATTTTCTCAACATATCATTACTTTATTGAAGAAAGGTTAAGGGAAATTGCTACCCATCTAAGTATTTATTTTCCTCATCCCCTTGGAATCCTTTTAATTCTGTATAAGATTCAATGAGAAGTGGTTCCTCTTTGAAATTGAAAAAGGATCAAGACACTCCTATTTGAAATTGAAAAAAGATCAAGACACTCCTCACTCTTATAGGTCTAAACTAGAAGAAAACACAATAGATCTCCATTCTTTGAAATTGAAAAAGGATCAAGACACTCCTCTTTGAAATTGAAAAAGGATCAAGACACTCCTCACTCTTATAGGTCTAAACTAGAAGAAAACACAATAGATCTCCATGCTATGACTACTTAAGAGGATCAATAATTTACAAAATTAAATAAAAATAATTGAGGTAAGCCGGTGGAAAGGAAACCCATACAAGATATGGAAAGGAAACCCATACAAACCCATACAAGATATGGAAATTAGTTTTTTTTTTTCTTTTAATTTTACCATATATTTTTTCTTAATTATTTCTTCTTGAACAATTTGTTAAACGATATATACTTTAGAAATTCAAAGGATTGTTATTTTTTTTAGAATTATATAATTTCCAATAGTATACCTAGAAAAATGAAATGAGTTTTTATTTTATTTTATTTTATTATCTCTAAACTATTCTAATGTAATAGAAATGCTTTTAAAATCATATTTCAAATAACCGTCTTTGTTAAAATATGATTAATTATTATTTACATATTATAAATTATTTTACATGGAATAACAACAAAACTTATAAAACATTACTTTACCCATACTTTACTAAATTAAGTTGGAGGTCAGATATTAAGATATAAGTTTACGGATTACACAACATTTAATGGGGCATATGTTCCGCAAATATTAACCACCACCAAGTAAAGCATTATTAAGTGCTATGGGGGGTGGCGTGATGCATACTATGTTGGATATGAACTATTTCCGAATGGTATAGTTTAAGAATTTTACGATGTCTGCAGTGTAGATTTTTCTCGGATTACATGCAAAAGCACTTATTTTAGATCCAAGGGTTTTTTTTAGAGGGTTTTAGAGGTAGGGTTTATGGTGTAAGAAAAAGTATTCAACCTTGACTTATAAATAAACAATAAGCAGACTATATTTTTTAGATTTTTTTATTTAACAAACCAAGTGTAAGTATTTATACTTTTAAAAATGGGTCACTGTTTTCATTTGAGAAGTTGATCCAATGGCTTCCACGATCCAGTTCTCTGATTTTCTCCAACAAGGGTTGTCAACGAGAATGGATTCAAGGATTGTATGGAGTAAACTCAACATACAACGTGATGTGGAAATATGTGGCTAAAAGGTGACAAAAAGTGTCTTTTGAAACTCAAAGTAAAAGTCTCACGAAAAGTTCTTTTTGGGGAGACCTTCACAATGTATTTATAGGATAATATTGCCCATGGTATTGGTCCATGGTTTTATGTAGTGTATCCTATTGGTCCATGATTTTTTGACCCATTCTCATTTTAGGGTTTTTTGTTCTTTCTGAGAGAATGAGGTTATGTTGCAATAAATGCCCATCTTCTCTATATTTATGAGGGAAGGAATAATGAATGTTTGGACCAATCTGTTTGGAATTTAATTGTGAAGGTCAAAATGGAGGGAATAATGATGTGATTATGATGTATAATTATGGTGTGGACCATAGAGAGCTATGTGGACAATTTTTTGTGTTAATAGATTTTCGCTTGATGTGTGAGGGAAGGAGCTCATTGTATGGCCAACAAACATCATATGATCAAGGGAGAAATGGTGACAACGTTAGAGAAACTAGAGAGAACCACAAAGAGTTGGAGTCTCCTTATTCGAACTGCAGTGGCTTTTGGTTTGTATTGCTTCTCAAAATGGACGATGTACATATAATCTCATACATATATATGGACGAGGTAGGCATACTCTTGCTCGTACCAATGTATCAATATTAAAATGGGGATCAACGCTCAAACAAGGGGAGCCAATCAATACATATAATTGGTAGTACATAATGGTGGGCCCAATAGGATACTGAATAAAAATATTGATTTGAAGAATTGGTACATAGAAACAATGGCGTTCTCTTGGAATGAAATATCGCAATAATTGATGCTATGTTGAATCTGAGGGTGTACACAACTGCATGGACTCAACAACTGAGAGTCGAAATATTTGAGGTACAGTAAATGGCATCTAATATTGTAGATATGTGGAAGCATGATTCTAAGGGGCTTCCAAACACTCTCGCCAACGCATCCTGGATATCATAAAGGACATGAAACTATATGGGTCCCAAATAGACTCACCGATGTGCTAGAGTCGGGTGACAACTAGGGTCTTCGACCAAATAATGAAGGAACCAATACCTTATATGAATCTCAACGGTGCAATAATTTAGCTGAAATTGAGCACGTGAGACACAACCAACCCAAAAAGAACTAGGGAGTCCTTTCAAGTGGTCCAAGGAACTCATCAATGAGGTGGATTAAACCAAGATACATGGACTTATGGGTCTATCCTCTATAATATATGTGTTGACGTTGATAGAAGGAGACCTACACCTACCAAGGAAATGAGGCTTCCTTGATAGAAGCATGAAGGGGAAAACCAAATATATGAAATAATAATGGGATTGAGACACTGAATGGAGAACAGGGGTAGGGGGGTATGGGGGACTCAAACTTCCTTTGTTTAGAGTATGACAGAAGGGCCGACCTAGAAGCAAATGACATTGAATCATGGGGATGAAATCATAGATGTGGGATTGAGGATATGACTGCAATGGGAGATACTTGTGGAAGGAACTGGAGAAGTGATATCTAGGGGATCCAAGGGAGACTCATCGCAACGTACTTTGAACAAAGTTACCCAATGGGGGTAATGTGAGACTATATGCAATATGGGTGGGCACTGAGAGGTGCCATTTGATCCTTCCTCAAAGTTTAAGGAGCTCGAAGAAGGGATTGACGTATGCTAAGTATGATATTATTTCGTGGATTGTTGTCAAGCCCAAGATGGTAAATGCTCGATGGTGTTTTCATGTTAAGAGAGTCTGAAAACATGAAGAAGACTCCAATGGGCCTATTTTTCGTACAGTAGTATCCTAAGACCGAAAAAGGATAAAAGTGTACAAAGGAGAACTATCCTAGCAGAAAGGGGAAAAGAGACTTCTTTTTCATGGGTAGTCCAACTAGGACGAAAAAGGATAAACTTTCTACTGATTGAATGGTCATCCAAATAATTCTATGAGCATAAATGAAACCAAGTTTTTTTAGTGATATTTCTTTATGAGAGGGCTCGAAAAGAGCTTAAATATAACCCATAAGTGAGCTTTTTTGTAGAGTATGGTCCCAATGTCCAAAAAAGCATACAAAGGGAAATGTTCCTAGTTGGAAGGTGATAGGGTGGTCCTTTTCTTTAATGTGTCTACATAGTCTGAAAAAGGGATTAACAATACCACATAGATTCCCTTTCAAATACTTTAACGAGCGTAAAAGGAAGCAAGCTTTCTCGACAATGCTTCGTTCTTTAAGGAGTCATAAAAGAGCTTAACGGAAACTCCGTAATGGTCAGTCAAGCAAGGATAAAGTGTTCAATGTGTCAAAATAAGTGATGTTAGGATCATGGTTGATGGTGGGAAAAATAATAGTGGAACACTTGTGGGGCCTCCTTGCAGGACAGTGAATGGTGGTTAAATAATGCAAAGTTTGCAGTATAGATGGAGCAGAGGGCTCATGAACATGGAAATACAGAAGGAGTTCGACTTTCCTAGTGGCACAGAAATAGAGGTAAGTCTAGGAAATGGCCTAAAATAATTAGGGATAGCATGAGACATGAGTCCCATAGATGGATAGGGTGCGAAAAACTCAACCGATCGGTGCAAACGACATGTAAAACGGACGTTGAATGACTCAGTGGCACATGAAAGAAGAATTTGACCAAATCAAGGCCTATAAACAAGGGGGGACCACATGAGACATGTCATTTTCATTGTTCATTATTGAGTTGGTGTGGAGGGCCCCAAAGAAAAGTTACTGATTTTTTCCAATTGGACCGACGATTTCCCGATTTGTTAGTTGCAGGTAAGAGCTCTCACCAAGCCCACCATTTCTATGCATGAAGTTTTGTCTTTTTCACGATTAGGATGCCTTGGCCAAGACCAAAAGGGTTTCGGGGCTGGGTCACGCCTTTCGAAGGAAAAGGTGTGACCTAGGTCACACTTATCGAGGAGATAGGTGTGACATGGGTCACACCTATTCGAGATACAGACGCGACCCAGGTCGCACTTGTTGAAGGATTCTGTGTGACCTGGGTCACATAAAAAGGTTTGACAAGTGCGACCTCAACCAAACATGAAACATTTTTTGAACAAGTTCTGAATGGGACTTTTTGGGTGTGCAAGACTCCTCGAGTTGAATGGTGGGAGAGAGACATCGACAACCTTAGAGTTGAGGATGAGGATGATGATGCAGTGCAGGGCATTGTAGCCCGAAGTGGGTTCTTGAATTTCTTCTGTATCCCTCTTATGCCTTCAAAAACGTTATAACTGAACAAGCTAGTGAGATTCTAGGACAGGGACACATAGTGCTTCATTATACAGGGTGTGTGTCTATAGATCAGCCTTTGTGATGTGTACTTCTTTTCAAGTGGACTCCCATTGTTGGGTGTTATTGACAATATCTCACCGAAAATCTTGAGAGGGTTGTCCATGGATTACTTGTGCACCCGACATTGCTATGCCACATCGTATTTGCATGCGTCATACGTACTTGTGTGTGACATCGAAAGTCTGGAGAATCGTGCAGTGGCAGTGATGATGCTATCGATTCTGGGATCAAAAGGTCCACACAAGATCTCGAATGGCTAGTTCTTGATGTTCGAGAGTGTGTTGAGAGGCACCTACTATGGGTGGGCCCAGATGTATCTGACAGCAGTTCGGTGTTGGATGAACCAAGCTAGCCTAATGGATGGGGATTTATGCTTCCCATCCTTTTTCCTCATTCTTCTTTAAGCAATTACCAACACTACGACTGCATTTGGAAGTGCGCAATAAGGAACCACATGATCCTTATATGATGTGGTGGTGCGAGATGATGATCCGAGAGGGAGGCGGTCTAGTAGGTCATTTATTCACCCCGAAGCTATTTGCGTAGTGGTGAAAGCTTTCGATCCCCATTGAGGATTATCCATATGTAGACGTGGACTAATAGAAATATTGAGAGATGCCTCGACCTCTTGGACA
This sequence comes from Pseudotsuga menziesii, assembly GCA_001517045.1. Classification (NCBI taxonomy): domain Eukaryota; kingdom Viridiplantae; phylum Streptophyta; class Pinopsida; order Pinales; family Pinaceae; genus Pseudotsuga; species Pseudotsuga menziesii. The sequence continues at coordinate 368,212 of LPNX010615032.1, forward strand.
GGTATGGGACTAGATGGTATGTATAATATATGACTCTTTGTGGTTTCAGTTATATATTTTAGTTTACTATCATAGTGGTATCTAGATTATACATGTGATTGATGCTGAAGACATACTACATGCATGTGCAGATGTGGGATAACATCCCCTAGTGGGATACCAACAAAACATCACCAGAGTGGAGGGATTAGATCCACTTGCTCACGGGAAAAGGAGGCAACATAGTGCTACTTTAGATTCACTTAGTTAGAAGTGGAGAGGCTACTGGAGGGAGTCATCGATGATGGGTGGTAGTATCTGGATGAAAACTTAATTGTCGCATGCTACTGAGCTCCTCCTGAGTGGATTGCTTTGATGAGGAGGATCGCAGTGGCTGTTGAGTTTGTCAAAGCAGCGGCACAACGAGATGTGCCTATGGAGGAGGAGAGCTCGAAGGATGAGGATGATACCGAGGAGGAGACATAGTTAGAGGATGTAGACTCAAATTAGAAACATCTCGTGCTGCCCCCCAATGCATTTGAGCATGGGGAATTTTTTGTATTATATGTATTATCGAATGAGAAATCCTATGGGGCTTCTCTTTTTCGTACTTGTTTGGGGAGACCAAATTGATTATGATATTATGATATGGATGCACATTTTTCTATATTTTTATGTGTTTTATTACTCCCTTTTTATGATGATGAGTATGTCTATATGATGTATATGACATATGTGTGCATGACTATATGATTATGCATGATGCATTGTATTTCCTATATGCAATGATTGAGGTGACACTCTAGAACGTCATTAACCATTTTATCAGCTACACTATTGCGACTTATGGGAATATGCATGAATGAAATGGATTCGAAATGTCTAAAAAAATTTATAGTGTGCAAAAAATTTCTAAAGAGGTAGGGATCACGTACCCATTATTAGTTATTGAACTGGGAAACAACCAGCTGGGAGTCTAAGAATACATCAAGGAGATGAATACCCAATTGAAGGGTGGTAGTTTAGATACCACTGATAGTGTCATACTCATTCTGGTTGTTGGTAGCAATGTCAACACACAATTCATCGATATGGATCAACTCATGTCACATGTGATGGGGAATAAATGACCCAGGCAGTTGAGGCAAGATTAGGAAACCATCTACTTGCGCCATCAACGAAACCTACATAGGAGGGAGAGGTAGGATGCATATGGAACAACTAAGGAAATAAATTGTGAGACTCATGGTAAAAATGATGCAAAACAATAAAGACAAACTATGATACAAGGGTATTCAGGTTGGTTGACTTAGGCATAGAATCTCTTGAGGTAGAGCCCATTGAGGGTATTCTTCAAGAGAGGACCTTTGGATTCAATAAGGAGGTATGACCCCTTGTCAAGAGAATGATGGATGACATAAGGGACATACCACATGGATTCAAAATTCTCTTTTCCAGACTTATCATGGGCTTGATCGTAGACAAGGATGAGGTTCCCATCTTTAAAGGTGTGTGGGTGGACATGGGAGTCATAAGGGAAATTCAACTGGGTCTTAGCCGCTTCGATCATTTGGAGAGAAAGGTGGAGGTCCTCATTGAATTTTTCAAGCATAAGTAAGTGTTTTTTCAACGGTGAAGTACAGGTATAAGCTCAATGACAAGGGACAGTGACAGAATTTGGCATTCAACAGGAAGAACCGAATCCACACCATGGACTAAATGGAATGGGTTAAAACCAGTGGTGGTTTTAGTCGATGTCTAGTAGGCCTAGAGGACGAAAAAGTGTAGGTGATGCCAATTAGTCTTGTGTTTGTCCACCATTTGTAGGCGCATGGTTTTGAGGATCTTGTTGACAACCTCAACTTGGTCATTTCCCTGAGGATAATAAGCAGAGGAATACTAGTGTTCAAATTTCAACATAGCAGAGAGCTCTGTCCAAATATCATCCTCAAAGTGAGGACCGTGGTATGAGACTAGCTGTAGGGGACACCGAAATGAGGGATAACGTGGTTGAAAAAGAAGCATGCTGCAATGTCATCCTTACAGTTGAAGGTTGGCATGGCTTCAACCCACTTGGTGAAGTAATCGACAACCTTAATGATGTATTTATGGTCGCCAACTGAAGTAGGGTATAAAGTCATGAAGTCAATCTCTCACTTGCAAAAGGGACCGAATGTGACGATAGGTTGTAGTGGCATGGGAGGTTTCCTTGAATTTTGGGAAAAGAGTTGGAAATTGTGGCAGTGTTTAACATCTTGAATGCAATAAGAAAAGATGGTGGGCCAGAAATAACTGGTGGGAAGAAACTTTTGGGTTGTAGCCAAATTGGAAAGGTGGCATCCAAAGGATCCACTATGAAATTTATTCAGGACTTGTTCGACTTTATCATGGGTGAGGAAACGACACAATATCATGTCTACACTGTGACAGTACAAGACATCATTGATAAGGAGATGTCGAGTAGCTTGATTCCAAATGTGATGACGATCTTTGTGAATTAAATGGGGCCCAAATTTTTGGGTGCACAAGTAAAGGAGGATGCCCTCATACCATGGGTCCTCAATAGAGATGGCGAATAAGAATTCATCTGGGAGACTGGCCGTGATAGGAGTCAAGGTAGACGAAAATAAAATGGGAGGTTTTCCAGCAAGGAAGCTAACGCCAAATCTTTGGTGCTTTTGGGTGTGACAAACTCTAAGTCTTACTCTTGAAGAACGACAATCCACTTGATGACGTGACCTTCGACAAGGTGAAGAATCAAGAGGTAACACATGGGGTTGGAATCGGCCACAAATCCAGTTCTACTCATGAGAATGTAATGGAATAGATTCTGCACTGAACAGACAATGACAAGGGACATTTTTTGTTCATGGGAGTGATGTAATGGTGGTCTAGAAAGCTTCTGACTCATGCAATATATTACATGATCTTGATGAGCATAATCTTCTTGGATAAGGACTCCAGCGATGGAACTTTCAGATGTCGATACATAGAGGATAAACTCCTTAGTGAAGTCGGTAGGATACAACAACAGAGCGGAAGTCAGAGCTTGTTTCAATGCATCGAAAGCGGATTGCACTTGCTCATCCCACACAAAAGGAATGTTGGCATGGAGAAAGTGTAAGAATCCATGTAATTTGGTTGCATAATTTGGAACAAACCGACGAAAGAAATTGGCCTTGCCTTGAAGGCTCTACAATTGGCGCATAGTGCGTGGAGGGGGAAGATTCAGGATGGTTTGAACCTTTAAGGGATCCACAATAACCCCATTCTGAGACATGATGAATCCTAAGAAGCGACCGGTTGGGACGCAGAACACAAACTTGACAAGGTTCAAGTGGAAATTGTATTTGAGACATGGAAGGAAGACTTGTAGTAAAATGTTGGGAATGCTTCCGAGATCAAGCCATGAGGTTGTCCAAATAGACAAGGATAATGTGAATGAGGTCATTGAAGAAAAATGTCATGGCTCATTGAAAAGTGGCTGTAACATTTTTAAGGCCAAACAACATGACACAATACACAAAATTTCCCGAGAGGGTGGTAAAGGAGGTTTTATATTGATCTTCTTTGCGGATCTGGATTTGGTTGTAACCTAAGAAACCGTCCATGAAGGAAAAAGACTTCATGTCTAGCACATGCATCTATGATCTGGTCAATCAACGGAGTGGAGAAGTTGTATTTGGGACAAACAAAATTAAAATCACGGAAGTCAATACACACACGAATGGTTCCTTGTTTTTTATTAATAGGAACATGATTGGAAACCCAAGACGTGGTATATGTGATGGGGTATATAAAGCCCTCTTTGCACATTTTTTTGATCTTAGTTTTGACGACACAGGACTTTGACCGGTGGATGAGCCATTGCATTTGGAAAATAGGGGAGACATTAGGTCATGTGTCGATGTAATTTTCAATGACAGATGGATCAATACCGGGAATTTTGGTGTAGGACCAAGCAAAAACATCACGAAACTCTTGAAAAAGTGTCTTGTAGGCAGTGAATTCCTCAGGAGAGCATGAAGCATCGATCATGATATTCTCAACTACCCCAGGTTTCGTTGAGATGTCGACTTGGATGGTTGGCTAGATATTGGCCATATTACCTTCCTTAAAGGCTTCAAGGACCAAGATTGGGTTTTTGAACCAATCAAAACTTCCCTAAATAAAATCTTTTGATTTGACAGAGAACTATCAATCTGATGATGAGGAAGGTTCATCAAGGATGAAAAATGAGCGATGGTGTAGATCATATCAAGGATACTCAGGATATGTGAGAGTTTCAAGGATCTCTTCATCGTTATGAAAGCGGTGTTTGGATAGATTAGAGGGATCTTTCACGATCGATGAGGGGGAAGGAAGACTAGAAGTTGAGACGATAAATATGGTGTTGGTTGTATTCAAGGAAGAATCCGGAGGATGGATTTCCTCGAGGGAGTGATTTTAGACTTAAGGGAGTTCTTGAGAAAATTAGCGAGGAATAACTAGTACTCTGGAAGGTTTGGGAAATGATGGGAATAATTACCATAGAGGCCACAAACTGCACATTTGTGTTCCATACGTAACATTTTTTTCTTAATCGCAGGGATGTTTGGTACATTAACAACTAGAGTGTCATCGGTCTCTACTATTGTGCAAATGTGGTTGTGAAGAAACGACAAGTTGGGACAATTATGAGTAGCATCTATGAGGGCATCACATAAGGCAGAAGTAGGAGGTGGATGTGCTTCTGCAGGGGATTTTGGTGCCTTGCCCCTAGTCTTTGTAGCAGGTGGGGGTGTAGGATTGGATGAAGGAGAAGCTGGTTGTGTACCAGGAGGTGGATGTGAGACTGTCTCAAAATATTAGATTGGTGTTATCATGATTTTTGGGTCAAGCTAGGGTTGGGTGGATCGAGTTACCACACTGGAATGCCTAAAGTTAATCCTAGAAGATTAAGATTAGCCATGATTGATTTACTTATGATTCCAAAGAGTAGAAAGAGAAATGGGATGGTGTATATGGGAAATGAGCCCTAATAATTCCCTAGAGAAAGAATGGGGGTGGGCGTGGTCTGCGGTTGGTGTTGTGGATGAGGCCTCAATGAGGTCAAAAGTTTACGAGATGTGATGGCGCACAAATCCAATATTTTAGTTGTAAAGGAGGAGGTGGTAGGGACAAAAAGGTGCCAGTCAAAGGGGCACCAGTAAACAGGCTTAGACCAATGGCATTCAAGGAGAGGATGGATGCGTTATCGATGGTAGGGAGGACATGCTCTAGAGTGGTCGATCCTTTGGGATCGTAGTATGCTAACTGGTTAAGGGTCACAATCTTCCCATTGTGGGGGAACATCATGAGTGGGAAGATGGTTGAAGAAACGTCTTGCATCACGTACATGTAACTACATCAAAGGACAATGTTATAATATAGTTGAGCGTTCACAACCTCAATGTCAATCCACGCCATTTTTCCGGCTAACTCAAAGGGGGAATTCATGAGAACGCCTTGTGGTTTGGTAGCGCGACCATCGTAAGCATGTAGAAACATATTTACCTTTTGATTTAGCAAAATAAAAAATGTAGGATTCCACGAAAAAAATAGGCCTTTGGTCCAAATCATCCAATTTTTAGACATCTCATTTCGAATTTCAATTTAAGTGTGTATACCTAAAATAATATTTAGTGCCACTAAGTAGATAATATTCAATCATATATAAGTACAACATGAGTGGGCGTAATGGTTAAGAGTATGTGTTTCCTCTTAGGAGGTCACAGGTTCAAATCCAAATCTGTTGAAAAAGCGATGAAGAATTCTAGTTGTTGCGTGTGTTTGATGCATGTGGTTGTGAGTGAAGATCTTCATTCCACTCAACACTGTCGTTTTTTAAAGTCAAAGGGAATAGGAATCACGCTTAAGCTGTCACGGGATTCATTACATGCCAACTGATAGAAACCAACAGTGATGAGGATGAATTTGTATCACCGCTACCCAAAATCTCTTTCAGTTTTGAAGTCTAATGTTTTTGTTTTGCATGAGCCACAAATTCTAAAAAGATAGAGTCATCGTTTCGTTGAAGTAAAGCAAGAGTGCATGATTCAAATTTTAGATCTGTTGATCATCTCAGAAGTTTCAGAGCCACAATCGTCACCATTCAGGAAAGCTTCTAGTATGAAATTGCTGACCAATTTGTTGATGGAGATAATAAAGATTTTTCAATTAGTTTGTTGTTGGTGGATTAAGTTTCTGGTACTTGATGTGATCCATTTGTTGCATGCATAGTTTATGTGACTTGGTGGAATATTTTAATTTCTAGATCCATGCATATATATTCTTTCAAAAATACATTATTTCCATGTTTGTGTATTGCTGTCAAGTGAGGCGATATTCAAAGAATGTGTTGGAGAGAGATCTACTTGAAATTAATGGCCATTACAACTACTACCTTTGCATCTGGATCATGGTTACTACTACAAGCACATTTTAAAATTCACAGCCATATTATTATAAGATATTTCTTAAATATGTATTAGCTTTAATTTGTAAAGTTATATGATGAATAACGTCAACTAAAGAACAATTTAAATTGGTGTGTGCCAAAGCCTCGACCTTGCCACAAGATGGTCACTTGTTTGATTATGTTTACATATTTTATAAGCTGATGTGACCCGTCGTGCTTCGAAAGCATCAGTTATAGGTTATTTTGGTGTGTATGTAAGTTTGTTTAAAAGGTCACTTGTAGGATTAACTTCTGGATATGTTTAGTATTTAGAGTGCTCTCCTAGATCACTATTGGATTCAACCAACTATGTGTTCCACGGTTGGAAGTACCTCCATAGATTAGTCCAGTTACTTGGTTACTTCTTTCCCAAACTCAGCGAGCTATGTACTTTAGTAACGTATTCAATATTGTTCATCACTACAATTACTTCATTGATGGTCAGAAGCTGTTATGTCTTAAATGGGTCAAAGAAGAAGCTTGAAGATGAAGTAAACAAAAAGGGAAAACCGTGAGACTTCAAAGTGGGTGTAAATATTATGAAGACCACCGAGACAAAATAATATTTTAATTTGTGATTTATTTTTAAGTTTTGTAATGTAAGCATTGAATGTTAGAGATAATGCTTCCATTAATACTATGTGCTAAGTTTGGATTGGTTTGAGATTTTGTAGGATATTATTGAGATATTCTCTCTTAGGATTCATTGGATCTAAGTCCAACTATATTATATATCTATGTAAGTATTGTATGTTATGTGAAATAAAAATATTGTTTTTGTGTAATGACTGCTGTCATATTTTTAAAATAATTATATATAAACAGTTTATTTATTTATTTTTTAATCATTATTAATAATATATAATGATTTAATTTTTCATTATTGAAAAATAAATTTCTTACCTTTAAAAATCTTTGTTTCACTTGAATTGTATAATTTCAAGAACATATCTGCAATTCCTAAAGGGTGAGTGAAAAAAATTGAAGGATTTGGACATTAATTGGACATTAATTTAACAAAGAATAATAAAAAATTTACCTCAACCATATAAATTTAATAAGTAATTTTTATTAAAAAAATTAATTTGAAAAAATCTTACCAAAATCAGTTGAAAAAGTATAGAAAAGCTCAACAAAATAAACCTTTACTTTGAAAAAATCTTTACCAAAATCAATTGAAAAAGTACATAAAAGCTCAACTAAAAAAGCTTTAGACTATTGTATAAAAATATCGGGAAAAAACCTAAATAGCTGAAAAATGTCTAAATCGTCTAATCTACTACGTCGAAAACATGAAATGAAATGTGAATCGATCAATTAAAGTGTGAAGCATCTATTAATGTGTTATGGAGTTAGTGAAAAAATTCCACATCACTCTTATTTATTCGAAACGTTAATCATTTGCTGATAAATTGAAACCGATGTAGGACAGGGATGGAAAAGAGCCATAAATTCAACCAACAATATTTAGTAAATAAAGTCCATTGCCTCCCATTGATTCTCGCAATGAATTGTTTAAAACAAATTGGTCGTGTCTCTTGCAAACATCAATAGTCATATCAATATGTGTCTCTTTATTTCTCAACCATTATTATTATTATCATATAGACGCAATGAATTCATTATGAAGATCTTAAAGCTGATGTTTTTCTATAGCTTTATTTCTCAACCATTATTATTATTATCATATAGACGTAACGAATTCATTATGAAGATCTTAAAGCTGATGTTTTTCTATAGATTTATTTCTCAACCATTATTATTATTATTATTATCATATAGACGCAATGAATTCATTATGAAGATCTTAAAGCTGATGTTTTTCTAAGCTATAAAGTCAAACATTCAAAATTATTTTGCCACTTTAAAACTGACCTCAGTAATATTATTTAATTTCCATGGAGAATCCGATGAATGGTTATGAACCTTTGTCACTATCTTCCATTTGAATACTAATCACTAACCACCGTACATTACAACACACTGATTGATTACAAATATAGTTGTTTTTTCTTTAAATAATAATTATAATAATTATATAAAATATTAGATTTTCATAACTAAAATTGATATTAAGAAAATTTAGATGGTTAATAATAGGTATATATAAACTGAGACAAGAAAAGTGTTCATAAAAAGATTCAACTAAAAGATTTAGGAAAAAGTGATGAAGGTCCATATCTACTCATTATATTCTCTATGATAATTTTAGTCATTATTGCTCTGAGTTCTAAATTTGGAACATAATTTTGAATGTTCGACTCTCTCGGTTAGAAGATCACGTTAAGATCTTCATTATAAATTTATAGTAGCTTAACAATAAATGAGAAATTTAGATAGACACAAACGATTAATGTTTGGACAACCAATTTACTTTAATAGATTCATTGCGAGAATCAATGGGAGGCAATGGACTTTATTTATTAAATATTTTTTTTCTAAGAAAAAAAGTCATAGTTTTTATTGATAAAAAACTATATGGTTCAAATCAACAAAGTCATATATCTCTTGCAAAAATCAGTTAACAAAAGTGCCAGAAAAGCCATTAACATCAGAAAATCAAAATTTTTTATCGTAGTCTTGTCAACTTCTAGAAAAATCTGGAAACATCATAATAAATTGGGGAGAAACAAACTAAAAGCAAAAACAACCCAAAGGCCTATAGATGCCCCCGGTCACCTCCTATTTATCCATGAAACCAACCGGCAAAAGAAGACATTTCTTAGAGAGCAAATCAGCCTCAATATTGTTCTCCCAAAAGGTATGATGGAAGACAATCCAGCTGAAAAGAGGTCTGATCCTGTCAATGACCTCATAGAGAGGAAGAAGAATAATGTTCCAAGGCGGCTTGCTCAACTTGAGACAATCAATAATCAACTTGGAATCGCCAAAAATCTAAAGCTGATGAACCCCAAGCATGTGGGAGAGTCTCAATAGGATGAGACAGGTTGAGAATTCAGCACAATTGTTTGTCACATCACCCAAACCGGCATCAAACTGAAAAGAAAGATGGTTGGAGAGATGAAGAGTCCCTCCGACACCGCCGACCCTAGGCCTGCCTTGTGAAGCTTCATCCACGAAGGCCCAATGGAAAGAAGCATCAATAACTGGAGGATTGATGATGTGCACAGGTTTAATAGAGACTTCCTGTGGAAAAGCTTTGAAGATACCAAAGTAACGTCCCACAATAATCTGAGCTTGGATATAATTCCATAAAAAATAACCTTATTCCTAGCGAGCCAGATACCCCATACAACAAATGGAGCTATCATGTGGCCAACTCTTCCATGCAGAAGAGATGTTGTTCCCATCCCAACATAGGCGAGAGCCAACAAGTGAAGAGAGATGACACCAAACCTCACGTGCAAATTGATAGTGAATAAATAAATGATCAATAGAGTCTGCAAAAAGTTTGCAAAGAGGACATTTGTTGGGGCCGGAGTAGAATCTATGAACCAAAATGTCCCATACTGGGACCTTGCCCTCTAGGAAAAGTCAAAGGAAAAGCTGAATTTTGAGCAGACAGTTAATTTCCCATATGGTATGACACCACCAAGAAGGAACTATTCCTTCCTCCGAAAACTAAATATTGTTGCTTGAATCTATGCCTCTTTTCCATCTCTATCTGACATATTTTATATGTGAATATTAACTTTTGATAGCGACAAATAAGTGCGACTGATGTGCTTTCAAAGTAAAGACATGAACATGTTAATAGGTTTTAGAGACGTTCATAGTTTGACTCACAAATTCATGGACACTTTAAAAACTTTTATTTTATGCTCTTCTGGTTATATGGACTCTTTTCCAGAATTTTAACATATGATTTTAAAGAGGCATTACATGTTTCTCTCAAATTGGTTAATACTTAATATTTTTATTGAGTAAATGTCGCAATATTTTTATTGAGTAAATGTTGTAACCGTCTGGTATTTGTTAATAAGAGCGGCAAGATTATATCCATTAACGATGTCTAACTTTTGTCATTTTATAGAGAATATTAATGTGAAATGAAACTCAATAATAAAAGGGTGATAGAACTATTTCAAAGAAAACATTGATGTGAAATAAAATCTCAATGATGGGAGAGATGTATGTAAACATTTAAGATTTAATGAACTAAAAACGCTTTAAAGTGATGTATGCTACAGTTATGCATATGCCATTAGACGGTATACCACTCATGAGATAACGGGGCATCAAATCATTTTGTTTTCTAGTTTTTTCCCTTCAAATTGGATTAAAATATAAAAGTATGGCATGTAAATTGTAATTTCAGTAACTTTGTAATGGAAATCATCATCTGAACACTTCTTCTTATACCGGATTCCAATGGGTACTTTAACAAAATATATACTTAGAACATTGTTTAAAAAATGAATTGGAATAATTTCAACATTTGTGTACTATGCAATTAGGACAATGAATCTTAGACTATATCTTTCTAAACTGCACCTTTGTTTAGTTAGTTTGGAGAGAGGTTCTACATTCTCTAAAATGTTTTATTTCTAAACTGCATCTTTGTTTAGTTAGTTTGGAGAGAGGTTCTACATTCTCTAAAATGTTTTATTTTGGTTTGTTGAAAAGGAAGCTCCCAAATCCCTACATTACTTTGTGTTATGGGGCTCTAATTCTTAAGAAACGAGATGTTATTTCAAAATACCTTTATTTTCATAGCTCATGAATACTTTTCTAAACAATGGAAATCATCATTTGAACACTTCTTCTTATACCAAATTCCAGTGAGTACTTTAACAAAATCTATACTTATAACATTGTTTAGAAAAGGAATTGGAATAATCTTAGCATTTGTTTACTATGGAAATAGGACAATGAATCTTATACCAGATCTTTCTAAACCACACCTTTGCTCAATTATTTTGGAGAGAGGTTTTACATTCTCTAAAATAGTTTATTTTGGATCACTGAAAAGGTAGCTCCAAAATCCCTATGTTACTTTGTGGTGTGGGGCTCTAACTCTTAAGAAACAAGATGTTATTTCAATATACCTTTATTTTCATAGATCATGTGGCACACTTAATAGGTCCCCCATTGAACCTCCACATAACTATGCCATGTTTTTCTGGTCCAAAACAATTCAACACAAGAATTCATGCACGTTCGTGGTATGTGTGTGCTTTGTAAGACGTGAGCATTCCGAAGTGCATACGCACTAGGAAATACATGCATTTATGTATTTATAAATAAAGGGTTGATTCTTCATTTGCTTATTCAGGCTCTCGAAAATGATGATGTTAACCCCCACTTGGAGTAAACATGAGTGTGTTACAACTAGAAGCATTCATCCATCATCCATAATTTACCAAGGATTCACCATCATACAGTGTAGGTAAGCCTCTTTTTTCTTACCAATTTTATCTATTTTACATTTTATAACTTTTTTGTTGTTGAATTATAGTTATTATTCTACAAAGATGTTATAAAACCATGGTCCATTTGAAAACCAAAATCCTAACCCCCCATAAGACCCAAACATTGAAATAAAGCATTATTTAGATAAGACGAGAAACTTATTTGGGGAACTTAGAAACACAAGAGAACCATCTCGATTATCACTAGCCACTTTCCTTGAAAACATTATTGCTTCCATTGGCCATGCCCATGGCCAATTATCTAATATATCCGGCTATAGGGCAAGGATGAGAGAATTTTACTCAACTAGAATTACTAAGGAAGAGGTTAAAAAATTAAAAATAACCAAAGAATTGAGTTTCCAATTGTTCATTGATCCTAGAACCAACCAACCACCTTATTTGAAAAAAAGGCATCTTTGCATGGATTGGTGCACATTCCAATCATGGAGAAACAACTGGATGGATCGATGGTTTGTGGTATTTGATAAACCTCCTTACAATAACACGAAGAAAGAGGTGCCTTTGCATAGAATGGTGCACATTCCAACCATGGATAGAAAACTTGATGGATTGATGGTTCATGGTATTTGAGAAAACTTCCATGCAATAACAAGGAGGTTCCTTTGTATTTTCTTTGGAAATTATGGGTTGATTTCATTCTTGGTCTCCATGTCAATTATTTTGACATTGTTGAATTCTGGGAGGTTGGTCCTAGCTTGGCTCAAGACCAATCAAAAGATAGAAGTAATCCATTGAGAGGGTTTTCTTCTCCTAAGCACATTCCCATCCCCCCTCATCCAACTCATCTCAAAAATAGGAGTCGATCCACTAGTACCATGATATCATCCTTGCCATGTATTTTAGTGTAGCACAATGCATTGGAAGCAACATCTTGTTAAGAAACATATTCCAATCATGTTAGACCACCTGGTATCAAGCCATCAATTATCTAAGTTGGATTTTTGGATTTTAGGCCAGTTATTCCTCATTGATGCTCACATTGTGGACATTCTTGTTATGTCCTAAGTGAGGTTGTATTCAAGGTAGTTTCTTGGACAAGGTTAGCATGGCATAATTTTTGTATACAAGTAGTTGGTAGACATAACTTTAAAATATTTTTAAATGTTATTTTCTTTAGCATAAGCAAATATTCCAAGATGACCCCCCTCCATCCAAGTGGTGGGTTACCTCATATGTCGTAATGGATGCAATGATTGTTGCAGCTTGTTCACTTGGGGATCCTCACACCTAGGTATTTAAATGATTTTATGCCCCCCCCCCCCCCCCCCCCCNTATTATTCATTTATAATTATTATTGGATAGACTATTTAGTAGCATAGGGAACATACACTAAAAATGGTTAATTGATAGCTTTGTATTTAACATTGAAAAAGGTTAAACAAGATATGGTTCAAGAACATCCAATAAGTTTGTCTTATTGGCAAGTGTAGTTTCCCATATATCAAGTCATTTTACAATGGATCTTGAGGAAAGGAAACAATGGTCACACTAGGAGTGGATTGGTGTGACATAGTAGGTGTTGTGTGAAGAGTTGTTGGTTGAAAAAATGTCTATTTTTGTTCCAATAGAGGACATCGATAAAATAAAGTACTAAAGTAGGAGAAGTGTGAATTATTAACTAGGTTGAGCCTATTGGGTTCTTTTGTAACAAGTAGTATGTTGGTTTCCTAAAATTTACTAAATGTATCAAAGAAATTTGTATGAAAAAAGGTTCAACCTAAGTTTCATGTGTTATTCTTGAAATAGCATGTGCAACATGGGATTTTATGATTACTCATTTGGGTGCATTATGAGTTTTTATAAAGATTTTCTAGAATATATTGAGGTTACTCACATGCCTAGATCTTATTGTATTATTAGGGAAAACCCAAACCCTAATTTTGTACTTGAATTGATACAAGAACCATAACACACTAGACAAGAGTGTAAAGTACAATGAAGAAGAGCTCCATATGAAATGAAAAGTTCACTCAAGCTCTCAAATCTCTGATATGAGATTGATGTGATAATGAATGAATGAATGAAAGAATGAAATAAAAATACTCTTCCATCCCTTTATAGAATAGGTGAGGGAAACTGACAATAGTAAAGTGGAGAAGATCCAAAAAAATAATTATCTCAAGCAACCTAGATAAACACGAATTACACCCACATGCAAAGTTTTTCAACTCTATGGTGAAACATGTCAAGCTCCAATGTAAGCACACTCATCAAGAAAGAGTCAAATGTGAGCTTTGAACAAGAAAAGGTCCAACACTCTCCTCCGAAGGTCTCCAACTCTCCAATGCTACCTCTTAAACCATGTACTTATTTGGGCCCACGACACCTCCATGAATACTCTTCAAACCAAGTGTCCCAAGTCAAGCACAAGACTCCATGTAAGAAACCAAGTGATCCCATGTCATCCATGGCCTAACACCCTCCTCCTAAATGCCCCACTACACAACATCTGTTCATGTCATACTACTTTGTGAATCAAAACAGGTTCCCAGAAAACATCTTCAGAGTAGCGACAAAGAAAAAAACATATATCGATCTTCCACAGAGGTCAAGAAGATAGTCACACATACAATCATGCTATGTATATATCTCCACAATTTCCTCCTTTTCTACTACATTCCCAATTCTATATATAGGCTTGCACCTTTTACAAAATGGTCCACTTTAATGGACTCTCTAACTAACTTGGACCACAAACTACAAAATCATGACCAAAAAGTACAAAACTATGATCAAGCCGACTCTTTGTCAACTTTTATGCCTTGTGCACCATCCTTGGTCTTGTGCATCATCCTTCCCCTTTCACACCAAAACCACCTACCAATAGGCCCCCAACACAATCTTGTGGCTCACCCTCGAGCCACGTTAACTGGAAACAATATCTTCATTAGCTTTTATCTTAAAGTGTTCATAATGTTGCTTGATTTCCTCAACTGTATCCTTCGCCTTGTCGCTGATCCCCGTGCATTCTTCCACATCTTGCTCATATGGGTGTTCGAAAATCTTATCTGTCACCTCCTTTCGACTATCCTACACTGCTTTAAGTGCATTTACTTCCTTGAGTGCTAATTTCTCTCCAACATCCTAGAACTCATCCAGTTGAGTGGTACAAAGATGTTGATGCTATCTTGCCTTGGTTACGCGCTGCTGCAATTCCTTCAAATTTTCCGCTTTAGTGGCTTATACAATAGGGGGCATCGCTCTGAGTGATGTCCTCATCATAGCCAATTGCGCTATGACTTCTTGCAACTATGTTTTAAGCTGCTGCAACTGCTCATATTGGACCATACTGCCCTAAAACCGCGTGGTCGTATCTGTGATCAACTTAGCTTCCTTCTCACTTTCCTCGAGCTGGGTTGCCGCATATTCAATGGATCCTTTGTGCACTATAACTTTTTCTGGTGGTGTGTCAGGGTCATTTGTGCATGTAAATCTTTGAGTTCTCCTCTTAAGTCTACAATGGCATGTCCTAACCTCTGATATTTGGCCTCCATAGCCATGTCATTCATTATATCTGAGACTTCGTGACAGGCGAAGGAAACCACTTTCTCCAGCCACGCCCTATCATCCCATAGCTGCTATTTTTCCACAATGAGTACATCTTGTTCCTTCTTGAGGCTCTCTATATAATTCTTTTCCAACTCAACCTGATCCTATGACTTCAGTAAGTGATCACTGATAATTTGTTCTCGGTCGACTAGTTCTTGACTCGCTAACTTCTGCAATCGCACCAAAGAGTGCATGGGTAATTCATTTACATCTAATGTGATCATCTCAAATCTCTGAAGTGAGGCATCAACATCCTCATTGTTGGTATCCACTTCCCATGGTGGAATCTGAATTATTCAGACCTGCTTACCGACACTTAACTCGCCTGTCCGCTGCAAGACATTTTCTTCGGGAACCTTCTCCAAAATGGAATTAAATAAATACTGGAGTTGAGTATTTACCTCTTGAAATCCTTTAATCGACTGCTGCCTTAGATGAATCTCACTCGTAGTGGTCACATTCGCGATCACCACTATGATGCAGTTTACTTGCTCATCTACCATCAGCATAGTGCTGCTTTCTTCTCCTGGTTCTTGCTTCTACTTGGTCCTCGTCTTTCAAATTGGAGATCCATCTCTGAATCCATCGGAGTCCTTGAATATTCCTCTTGTGACTCTTTTTCTCTTTCTTGCACCTGTGCTTGATCCACTGGGGAATTGGGTGGAGGACCCGCCACAGCATCTGGCACCTCTTCAGCACTAACTGATGCTCTCCACTCTATAGGCCAATCATCCACTATCACGTCAAGCTCCTCCTTAGTTAACTTGTATTGAATATATAACCACTTCCTTTCTAGGTCTCGTCTTGCTTATATTTGAATCGCGTGCAGTCCCATCACAAATATCACGAACCACCTATATTTTGTAGTCGCTTCTTTAGATAAGCACAAAATATTCTTAGCTGTGACTTGTAGCACATCCCAATATAGGAAAAAATGAATTGCACAATCAGTTAACCGATCCCTCTGGTTGATATACCAAATGTTTTGGTATCTCGCAACCTTGCAGACCTAGGCGATCTCGACGTCCATCCCTTGATAGTCCGTAGGTTCCATCCATGACATTAATGCAATCAAAATCAACAGCCAAGAGTAAGTAAATGGTCTCTTACCCTCCTGCACAAGCATCACATCTTCCATTAGTTGGTTGAGTAAGAATAATGACCAGTTCATCTGTACGCCCTCGATGCACTGCTTTACGCATGCGATCACCCCCAATGTGCATTGATTGGGGCGGTTCTTGCGCACAACCTTAATGACCAAGAAAATGAAGTATAAACACTATGTCATTCATATGTAAAAGGATAAGTAACTCAGACTCTGTACCAAATCTATAAGAACAAACCCTAAACTACCCAAGAATCCTAACAACAACTCACTTGGAAGACAACATTGTGCAAAAAAAAAGTTAATCACCTTGGAACAAGAAGGTTGGGTCAACAAGATTGCAACAAGATAAAAACCTGAGCAAAAAATTAACAAAAATTCTGACAAGTGGTGATCCAAACAACATTCAAGCCAAATATGAACCAAGTGGCAAGACTAGGTACAAGGTCTACTTCACAAAACTCTCACATAAATATGAATTAATTAAAAGAAATCACATACCATAATAAATAGAGACCAAAGAACTGACAATATTGCACCAATGAGGCCCAAAGACTTGGTCTTGAACCCAAAAGACTCAAAGAAAAACCGATAAAAATGAAACCCTGGCCTGCAAATAATTGTTACAAGAATACATGTGATTGTGTATTGAACAACGTACGTGTCACACACAACTGTATCCATGAAAACTTGTGTTTTTTTAGGGTAAACACTGGTGCATATAGCTTGCGCTAACATTTCTTTCTTAAAATATTGAAAAAGAGATAAAAAATTGAAAAAATGAGAGGTCTCGATTTGACTCAAAGGAAAATCATTTCTGCAAATTTGATCAAGAGCTCAAAACCACAAATGATTGGAAGAAATCACACAAGAAAACCCCAAAGAAACTTCCATTTCCTAGTGGAGTTTCTATTCCTGTTGTTAGGAATTATTCCTATGACTATGGTTATGGAGATCACCAACATACTGGATTATACTCAGACTGAAAGAACTACAAACTAGACTCAAACTAGACTCCAATCTATTTCTCCAAGACCTGCAAGAAAAGATACCTTCCTCAAACACTTTTGACTATCATAAATCTGAAACATGTATAAGAAAGAGGCTGAAACTTAACATTGAAATCAGAATATATGAACATGATTCATTGAACATCAAAAAGTGTACACAACTTAGTGGAAAGGGAATTTCTCTTTATTAATAAAGTAACTTGGAACAAGTACAAATTTACCTCAGTCTGACATTGACTCCTTGAAACCATGACCCGGGTCTCCTTGCTCCTCTTTTCTAACCAAAATCCTCCAGGATAATCTAAGGTTAAGTGTTCTGTGACTTGCTCTTAGCCTCTCTCATCCTTTTATGACAAAACCAAAATAACAGTTGTGAGGAAAAAGAAGTGGGGAAGGTGGGGAAGTTACAAAATCAAACTCAACCACCTTCTAATTAATCTCTTTCTATTTTTAATTAATTTTTAAGGATACACTAGTGGTGTAAAGGCAAACTAAGTGTGATACATGGGTTTCCTTTAGACAACCCACATGTACAACTTTTAGGATAAAAACTCTAGTTGTACAAAGTCAACTAGCATGTGGAACACGAGTTGCTATACTTCCACGTGTTTGTATGCCTTAATCTCATGACAAAAAGAGACAAAGATGGAGTAAAAAATGAGTGATTAGGACCATGATCATTTATAGAAAACTATCTCTTCAATCTATTTGTCCTTTTGTGTGACATAAATCTTAGTATCATCAGTTAGATGGAGAAGTGTCGATTCGAAGGATAACAGTTAGACATATGAATCTCTTTTGATGTAATCCAATGTACAAATGCATATAATTTAGATGTGGTGTGTTGCATGTCCTAGGGGAAGTCATGGCTCACATAACCATTCATGAGTAAAGGATAATGACAATAGGAAATAAAAATATACGAATTTAATTGTCATAAAACTGTGAGTGTATTGTATATTATAACTTACACTATTGGGGGAAAAACACATCTATTAAAAATACATATTGTTAGAAGGTTCATATGGTCGTGTGATTTCAATTTTAAAATTTTTTCTTCTATAATAAGCAATGTGATAGAGTCAAGCTATAAAAAGAAGGCACCTTCACACCCACTATAACTTCCTCTTCTAGAGAAATATCATCTTTCTTTAAAATTCATAGGACATCACCTTGTTTAAAAGACAAAGAGGGACCAACCTTTCATCTAAACATTTTCATGGCCAGTTTTTTATTTTTTATATTTGAAGAAAAAATATCTCTCCTAACATCCAATGCGTTGATTTTTTTCGATGATATGAGCCTCTATAAAGAAGATGATTAATTTTTAAATATATGAATGGGATCTAGTAAGTAGGAAATATTAATATCATCCCAATATTGAAGCTCATAAAATATATATATTTTGTTTCATCCAAATGGGAATTTTCTCAACATAAGTATCAAAAAATTCATGATCATCGAACATAGTCTCCCCATTTGAATTGAACAATTTCATAGATTCCTTCTCCTTCTATATGTCATATTCCCTATGCCAATTAGTCAGTTTCATTGTTTTAGGTTATCAAGAAGTCTTTGGTTTACTATTGAAATCAAACGATATTCTTCTATAAAGTGGTATTGTACGAGTAATACCCTCAAGCATTTGTACACCAACTTTTGTAGGTTGTTGGACCATCTAGCCTCTGTAGAAGACCCACAACATTTACATCCATGATAACCGCCTATTACAAGACCTGAAATGTTATTTTATATAGAGAAAATTAGTGTTAAAGAAGACAATTACACCAAAATAATTGTAAAAATTAATGGTATGAATAATAAGCAAATCAATCAACATGCTAACCAGAGGAAACTCCTAATCCGAAATAATCATGCATGGTTTACGCACATATTCCATACAATCTAAAATACCTCTTTGATGGGATTGGTATTGATACATAATATGCAACTATCCCTTCCTGTCATTGCTTAAATTCATGAATCAATGATTGTAGGTAGGCATTCATATGCTTAAATTGTCTTCTAGCAAGGACTATAAGAGGAAACATAAGATGTTAATTATTCATAGAAAACCATCGAGGGGATATTGTTATTAATTTAAACTATTGACCAAACATAATAGTTGGTTTGTTGGTGGGAATATGGATTAACTGGAAATGCATGCATATGATCAATCAAAGGATAGATAATCCATCCTTTAATTTATTAGTCATGTATCCTCTATATGATGCACAGATATTTAACCTTCTAGGATTGACATAACATATGGATCATTTATGTTCAAGGCATGTCACCCTTGCAACATAGATAATTATTAGCGATAAAAGAGCCTTTGAATCCTTGGGATTGTAGTCATGTTCCTCAATATATTATGAGGAGGAAAATACTTCTATTGTTTTCTTTATTATTTTCTAACTTCTAGTACCTTTAGGATATCATGCTCACATTCTAGAAATATATCTTTGTCTGTGTATTCAACTCTCTATAGAATACAATAATTTGGACATGCATGGAATGCTATGTACTTGAAACAGCCAACATTTTCAACATTTACCTTACCTCTTCATAGCTTCTAGGAAATACTTTATCACCTGAAAGTAACCTATCTTTGAGTAACTTACAATTACTAGGAAATAAAAATGTGCACTAACATCAAGCATGCATAAAATTGACCATTTAAAATGTTTATCACGCGACCTCAAAATATAGGGGACTTTATGTTTATTTACCTCAAAATCATTGAGAATCATGCATGTAACATACCATACATTTCTTTCAAGTTGTACAGTAACATTATTGTCCCTACTTTGGTGAAATTTAAGAGTAAAACAATTTCAAAGAAGGTATTGGTGATATTAGCATCATCTACTAGCTCATCATATTGGAATGCATTTAACAAAATTATCCCCGTATCACTCAAGTATCCCATAAGAAATCATCCATACCCACCTCTATTTCATTTCCTTGATTCCCAACATATGAAGAACTCGTATGATTATAGACATTCTAAATTGGTGACTTGGACATAGTGAAAATTGAATAGGTGGTTGATTCAACCATGCTTGGCATGCTTCCTCTCCCATGAAAACCACTAATGTTCTAAGGTAAAATTCAATTCATTGTGTTGCACCATATTTTCTTTTGTATTTTTATGTAGTGCAATGGTGTTCAACATCGAATCTCTTTAGAGCTTGACAATTGAGGTGCATGGACTATGATAGTGACTATATGCATGATCTCCTATTATGTGTATTTTTGCAATGCCCATTTTTTTCTAACATTGGATTCCTCATAAAAAAAATATTGTAGTGGATAAGTTATGTGACATCAAATTCAATGGCCTCGTCATTGTAGTTATCTCACAAAAACCTCTTCTTTGATTTTGTCAAAAAAAAACCCTAAGTTTCAAGTATAGTGGCATGATTGGTTTTCCCAACCACACTAAGCTAAAAACTAGCCACTATGAAACTTGACTAAAATGTCTCCCCATTAATGTCTCCAATATGTATCCCCTATAATGTCTCCACTATGTCTCCCCTAGCTGCCATATGTTATACATAAATTTGGCCAATTGAATGTATGCTTTAGAAATAAATTTGTGCATGATTCTTTTCTTCTACTTTTTTTTCCCATTCGCTCCCTTATGTATCCTATCCTATGTTCACCCTATAGTAGACGACAAAGGGTTTTCAACCACCATTTTTTTGTACTTTCTACTATTGGCCTCTTTCTCCTTTTAACGTATCACTAGATAATGTCTTGCATCCTCCCTGTGATTTGGATTATATCTCTTACTCTCTTGTCATAAGACAAGGGAGTTTTTCTCCTCTTTCTTACCCCACATTTGTTAGATATCATTAGCATTGATGTTGACTTGAACTCTACCATTGGTTAGGGATTCATAACATTGTAAATCCCTTTTTTCATGTTGGGTTTCATCCTTATCCCTTATGAGAGATGGGTGCATGTTGTTCACTATATATTTCAAGTGGGGTCACCTCACTCCTACCTCATCTTTGTGGTTTCCTATTACCATTTTCATAATCATCAACCATATCGATGGATACGATTCCCTCCCACCTTTTTTTTATGGAAAAGAAATCCTCATTATATCTAATGGAAAAAAGGGTTGATATTTATCATATCGCTTACACCAACACTCATATGATGACAGACATAAGACAATGTTGATGCATCTAATAATATGAAGACCATATGATAACACACATGATGGTCAACATAAATATTAAATACAAAATTAAAGTAAATAAACACACTAAAAGAACACATTACTACTACATAATTTACTTCTTCAATGAAATATTTTAAGTCTATCTAATTCATCTTGGTTAGTTGACATATATCATTCTCTAGAGAAGGGGTATTATATTCATGAGAGACAAATATTTGGACATTCTAAAGCTCCTCCTCATAGACATGCTATATTTGTGTCTCCTTCAACCCATGAGAGCACACACATGTATTACAAATAATTTTGTTTTTATTGAATTGTGTTACTGAATTATAACCATGTTAAATTATATTTGTTTACTTTCATAGAGAACCCACATTCTAGTCATGAGGTGACACCATACATTGATAATCACATTAACATGAGTTTGGGAGGTAGGGAATCACTCCCATATCACATTATCCATGCATCATCAGAGGACATCGTTGAGTTCTATGGCCCATGTATTAAATATGGAAATTATTGTTTAATAATATATGTCTTTTATTTTGAAGGTTTGAACTCACAAAGTAAACACATTTTTTAATGTGTCTTTTTGTCTAATTTGCAAAGTCCTTTAGTGGACAATATCATTTTGCATATCCCCCGCCTTGAGAGAATGAGATTACATATATCACCATTAAGAAAATCATTGGACAATACAACTAATTGTGCATGGAGATCCATGTTATATCTCATGATAGTACCATTCTATCATTTATGTTTATGCTTCCAAGGAGTTTCAATCAATTAAGTGATTTTTATCAACGGCTGGGGCCACAAAGTGACCTCTAGTATGGTGTTATCGTGAGTAGGAGGAGAGAGGTGTTGGGAAAGATAAATGGGATGTGTTGAAATCCTAGAAAAGAGGGTTTGATGTGAAGGTACTCTATTTGAGATCCATCTTGACCATGTGAGGGTAAAGCTACTTAAAATTAGAGAGTTTAAGATTGAGTTTGTAGCATGATATGTTTATAATAGATTTATTGGATCATCAGGCATGTTCCTTGGCCATGAAAATGTTCCATTCCATTTTTAAACACATATATATGTTGATTTTTTGTTGCACATGGAGCTTGAATATACAATAACACCATTGTAGCTTTATGGTCCTAATAGAGGACATATTTATGACCACCCTAGGGCTCATAGAGACCTTTTTTTCAATATCACCTCCTTTGAGATTGTTACCATTTTAGAGAATGAGTATAATTTTACCCTAGGAATTGGAATATCCATCACAACCAAGAGTTGAGGAAAGGATTATGATGGTAGACATCATGCGCACTATGTTGGGCACGGGGGGGTTCACTAGGTAGCCAATACTATCACACATGAGTTCATATTGGGTGATAAAGTACTAAATAAAATGGAAGAAATACATTGTCTTCTATATAAGGGTCAAGGGGTATTTTTAATATGTTAAAAACATATAGATATTAGGGGGGTTTATAATTATGTATCTAGGGGTTTGAACGTGGTATTGATAGGTTTGCATTGGTACTCTATGTCTAAAGTTGATGTGAACCTATCACTATGAAATTTTGCATAAGTAGAGATGTTAAATTTATGGAATACATGTCATGGAATGAAATGGAAAATGGCACTTTTCACAATCCTTTTGTTATGTTATAAGAACATCAAGCACCTACAAATTAACTTCCAAGATTGCAAGTTCGAGATGAAAATAGTTCTTCATCCAATAGTGATTCAGATTCTGACCATGGACATAAAAAAATGAAGAGTTTGAAAGTTATTTATGAGCAAGATGATAATATAGCATAATTTTATTTTTTATCATCTCACCCTTATTTTTTTGAAGAAGCTCTAAAGAAAAAAGAATGGGTTGAGGTAATGAATAATAAAATTGAAAGTATTGAAAGAAACAAAACATGGGATTTGGTTTTATCTACCAGCAGATAAAAATACCATCGGTGTTAAATGGGTCATAAAACCAAATTGAATGAAAAAGGTGAGATCGAGAAAAACAAAGAGAGGATAGTTTCCAAAGGTTTTTCACAACAATATGGAATAGACTATGGTGATAATTTTGAACCTGTAGCAAGATTGGATAATGTTCAATTTGTATTGACCATTGCAACACAAAAGAAATGAGCTATTTATGAAATGTATGCATTCTTGAATGGAGTGTTAGACGAAGAAGTTTATGTTTATCAACCACCTAGATTTGAAGTCAAAGGGTAAGAGCACAAGTGTACAAATTGAATAAATACTTGTATGAATTGAAGCAAGTTACAAGAGGCTAGTACAACATAATTGATTATTATTTACTCAATGATGGTTTCAATAGGAGCAACAATGAGCCTGTTTTGTATATCAGGCCAAATCAACAAGGTAGTATTCTTATTTTATGTTTTATGTTGATGACATGAACTATAAAAGGAACGTGTTGACAGATGAATTTAAAGAAACAATGAAAAATGAGTTTAGGTCACATATCTTGGATTAATGAAGTATTTCTTAGGTATTGAAATGGAACATTCTGATCATGGTATTTTTATTAGTTAGCAGAAGTACACTACTGATGTTTAAAAAAAATCAAAATGGAAAAGTGTAAACTAATAGACACTCCTATTGCATTTGAAACTAAGTTAAGTAAGGAAGATATGAGATCAATAATTAATTCCACATGGTATAAAAAACTTGTTGGAATTCTTATGTATCTTCTACTAGACCTGATGTAGCTTATGCAAAAAGTTTCATTTCATGGTTTATGGAATTTCCTAAGGGTTCACATTGGAAAGTTAGAAAGAGGTTTTAAATTACATTGCAAGTACAACCACTTATGGTTTGTGGTATACATATTCATCAAAACATATGCTCATAGGTCACATAGATAGTGACTTTGTAGGAATCATTGAAGACATGGAAAGTACACTTAGATATTCTTTATTTTTTGGAAAGAATTTGATTTCATGTGCATCCAAGAAGCATCCCATAGTTTCCATATTTTTTGTATAAAAAGAGTACATAGAAACAACTACAACAACATGTCGTACCATATGGTTTAAAATACTTTTGATATATTTTGGACAAAGAAAGAAAGAATCTACTTTGATTTTCTATGATAACAACTCTGATATTTCCTTGTCAAAGAATAATGTGTTTCATTATAAAAGAAAACACATTGACACTCAATTTCACTTCATTCATGAACTTGGAAAAAATGACGATATTCCACTCCTGGTTTGTAGTTCAAAAGAAATCTTAGTAGAGATATTCACCAAACCTTTGAGAAGAATTATTTTTGAGTTTCAATGATAAAATATAGGCATTGTCAATTAAAAGAATGTAACCTTCGAGATTACGAGGGAGTGTTAGAAGTAATCTCATTGTTATATTTTTAGTAAGTTGCTCTCCATTCAGTTTGTTAACTGTTTAAATTGTGTTTGGCTTAAACCATCAATCTTCAATCCTTTATATATTGATATGTAATATATCTTTGTTTATTGTGTTCTACATGTATTATGTCTTTGTTTGTTTATGTCCATACTTTTTCATACACTATTCATTAAAAACCAATTTCAAGGGTGTCCACAAATTGGAGGTATAGTTCAAGATGCTTACAACAGACAAAGGGAAATGGATGCCAATTTCATACAATATTGTGACTCCAATTTTCTCAAGAATGACACCACATGGTGCACCACCTCACATCCTTGAACTCACTCCATTTCTGAAATTAAAGGTGTTTCTCTTCCATCATGACTTCTTAATTGTTGATTTGAGTATGTACTATTGACTAAAGATTAGGCTTCATAGAACTTGCAAATGGTGGAGCGATTGTTTCTACAATATGTGGCCATGCTCTGATTCTTCGTGATCATGGTGAGTAAAGAACAATAATCATTAATAATGCCAAGTATTCGAGGCCCACATTCCCATCATAACTTGGCATGAATGTTGGAGTTTCCTCTCTCTAAAAATACCCAAACACCTGACCAATCCTTAATAAAGCTTTGTGTTTGTATATATTATGCCTTGGGTCATGAGGAATTTGAGGCCTTCCATACATTACGCATTTGAAGTTAGTAAATTCTTTACCTTTCATTTTTTTTCTAAAATTGCTTTATTTAGGGTTATGACGTTTGATTTATGGAGTGATAACTTGGCTATTTCAATATTCTATAGCAAGAATGGTAGGGTATTATTTTTCTATTTGAATTCATGTACTAGGGATAATCTTAATAACACCCACGAATTTTGTATGTATAATAAATGACTGAATTTACCTGATTCATAAAAAAAATTGGAGGTTATTTTATCAATAATATAATATGTATATATAATTTTTTGGTTAATCTTTCATTCTATTATAGAATCTTGCAAAATATTGGTGAATATTTCACTAAATTATAAGATATTGTAAAATCTTGGAGAATATTTCATTGAACTATAAAATATTGTAAAAACGTGGTGAATATTTCATCAAATTATAAAACCTTGTAATATCTTGATGAATCTTTTTCTAGGAAAACTCATATTTTGATTTTGTGGATTACTAGGGTAGTGTAATAGAAGAGCATATACCAGAGCTTTGTTATTTTTTCATCATATAAGCAAGCATTATGATCTTAGGATCTTTTCACTGAGAGAATAACAAGCACAACAATAAAACATAAGCACATCACAAGAGACAAGAGACACAAAGAGTTTTTGATTGGGGAAACCATAAATGGAGAAAACCCCGCAACTTCCTCAAAGATAGAATCACCACAAGATGTAAGACCCAAAAACAGTAAGATGCACTCCTGACAGTAGTAGTCTTCTTCTTCTGTCTAGTCCCAGTATTTCCTTCCGCACTAATGCGCCACACTTGAGTGAGTGAGTGATGTGTAGTACAAGTGATAAATAGAGAGACTCTCACTCTCTATTTATATTCTTCCGTTCACTTGAAGTGCACTAAATCATGTTGGCCCAACTAACAATTACTTACTCGAGCCTACACCTTAATTAGTGTATAATAACTCAAGTGCCCCGGAACTATGGGGACTTCAACAATGACTTGACATGACTTGTTTACATTATTAATCCTCCTGATCGGAACATCGGGGCATGACAACATGACTCAAATACATAATAAAAACATCCAGGAGTAAACATCGGGTTACAATACATAAGAATACATTTCGAAGTTACGTATACATCAGCACTCCCTCTTAACTAGGAAGGTATTCTTTCGACACGATTTTCAGCACTGGTCTTCTTCTCTGTATCAACTGGATCATCTTTGTCTTCAAGTCATCTTCGTATTCAAGTCATCTTCATCACTGGATCTGGATCATCTCTCGATCTGAATCGTCATAGAACATCATCATTGGATCTGGATCATCACTGGATCCGGATCATCATCACTGGACTGGATCTGGATCATCATCACTAGAATGGATCTGGATCATCACTCGATCTGGATCTCTCGGAGTCATCATAACTGGATCTGGATCATAGCTCGATCTGGATCTTCTCTAGTCATCATCATGTGTGTACTATCTCATCATAGGAAGTTCTACAGAGCTAGCCCTTTTTCATGCTGGTTGTAGGCCTAGCCACCAGGTAGGTCTTCGCCCAACACTTACATCTGACCTGCTCATCAGAAAGGCACGCCCAGCACTCACATTTGATCATGTAGTAAACTACAATCACATCAGAAAGGCCCAGCACTCACATTCACCAGCATGATAGGACATCACATCACTAACATCTATGAAATGGCTATGCACTTATATCTGACCTACTCGTCAGAATGGCACATTCATCCAGGCGGGAACACATCCTACCACAGTGATGAATGACTCTCACCCAGGTCGGAACCCTTCCTACCACAGTGATGAAAGATTTCCACACATTCACCCAGGACGGAACACATCCTACCACAATGATGAACGACTCTCACCCAAGCCAGAACCCTTCCTACCACAGTGATAAAATATTTGTGCACTCACATCTGACCTGGTAGGAACTGAATCCTACACCCTCGTCAGAATGGCCCCCAGTCCCTGACTGAGCTACCTAGTAACGGACTAGGCACCTCCACTCTCCCTGAGAGTGGTAGTTGCCCTTACATCTGTCCTACTCGACAGAATGGCCAGCACTCACATCTACCATGGAAGGAACTTAATCCTTTAGCCATGAATAGAATGGCTCAGCCCTTACATCTGACCTGCTCGTCAGAATGGCTCTCTCAGTCCCTGACTGAGTGTTCCTGGTAATTGACCAGGTGCCTCCATTCCCAGAATGGCAGTCGACACTCATATCTGACATGGAAGGAACCAAATCCTCTCACCATGACAGAATGGCTCAGCCCTTACATCTGACCATGGAAGGAACCAATCCTCTCACCATGTCAGAATGGCTATGGGTCTCATCACTTTCTCTTGGAAGGAACCTCGATCTGGAGAACACCAAGTCTCTCTCTGAAGTACTCAAACTTTATCCTAGCCAATGGCTTCGTCAATACATCAGCTATTTGTTCCTCCGTCGCAACATACTGGAGCTTCACTACTCCTCTCTGCACCATATCCCTGATATAGTGATACTTGATCTCGATATGATTCGACTTGTCATGGAACACTGGATTCTCTGACAACTTCACGCAACTCTGGTTGTCACAATGTATACAAGTAGCATCCAACTGGAGATCAAATATATCAGACAGTAGCTTTCGCAGCCATACTGCCTCACAACTAGCTGAACAAGCTGCAACATACTCTGCTTCAGCTATACTTAGTGCCACACCGGATTGCTTCCTGCTAAACCAAGAGATCACACCTGATCCCATACTGAAGCAACATCCTGAAGTACTCTTCCTGTCGATGGCACTGCCCGCCCAATCTGAATCAACATAACCCTCCAGGTTAATATTCTGATTCGCATTGTACTTGAGTCCATAATCAACTATACCCTTCAGGTACCTCAGAATATTCTTTGCAGTTGTCAAGTGAACACTCCTCAGATCTGTCAAGTACTGGCTCAAGGTGTTCATAGCAAAGCAAATGTCTGGTCTCGTGTTTTTCAGGTACATCAATGACCCAATCATCAGACGATACATAGTAGCATCAACCGACTCTAATGAGGCATCACTTAATAGCTTCAGGTTCGATGCCACAGGTGTGGCCATAGTCTTGCAGTCCATCATCCCAAACCTCTTCAAAATATCTACTGCATACTTCCCTTGTCCAAGGAAGATTCCATCCACACTCTGCCACACCTCCATACCTAGAACAATAGTGCATCGACACATAACAGGAGCATCACTGGTCTTCCGTCTTCAACCTTGAAGCAAAGGTTGGAATCCACTTTACTCTCAGTAAAGCCTAGAGTCATCAGTAATATTTCCATCCTGTCGTATCATGTCGAACCTCAATATATTCTGTAGTCACTCCCTCTAAAGCGAAGCATCATACTCCCTCTGTCTTCCATACTTTATGCACTGAAAACATTATGTACCGGAGTGACAAGTAGCTTCCTATGCTACTAGTATTCTATGTATCCATCTAGTGTATAGACTTGCATCTTCAACCTTGTAGCAAAGGTTAAGATCTTCATCAGGCTCATCATGTATGTGTTTAGACTCTTACTGGCTGCAAATGTCTCTTCGTAGTCTAGGCCTTCTTTTTGTGAGAAGCCTCGTGCTACGAATCTTTACTTTGTATCCCACGACGTTTCCATCTACTGCATGATGGAACTATGAACTTCTCTTCAGGTCTCGATACTGCGCCCTGACATCATTCTTCTTGAACTGGTCTTCCCTTTCTTCTTGGTGGCTGGAAGGTTTTGCATCAATGATGTCACTGCACTCGTCATATTATTCTTCATTTTGAAATGTCGTCACTTGCTCTTCAGAACAAGTCTTCATTCTTCTTTGCTTGTAGGAGATTATGTATGTGGTCTTTCCTACAAGTCAAATGCAATTGTATGGTTAGAAACATTTCATAAGGAATATTTATATTGGCAAACACTTATGCATAAATATATGATCATGCAACTACTTTAGCCAATACAACATTCATCCATATCTCACTTGAAACTTTCTAGATGCCTTCCATCTCTACCAGGACAACATTGAGATTGTGCACTAATCCAATATGTCAGCAAAGAGGTTTCATTCTAGATAAGTAGAAATGGAGAGTTGTATAGCACCATGAGCTACTTACCCATCACATGCATATTAGTAGTATATTGCCATTAATGCAAACATCCTATAATGCATGATACATCAACTGAATATAAACAAATGCATAACAAAACAATATCATGAAATGACAATTGAATACTTATCTTTATTTGTTTCGTGGGTAGATTGCTTCTTGAGCCTTCAGCTTCATCTTCTTCTTCATTCATGGTAGCATCGTTTCTTATCCAAATCATAAGGAGGATAAGAAGTTCTTCAAGAGTTGAGTTCTTCATATTCCTCATTGCTTGAGGTATCTTCTTTGAGAGCTTGATCTTCATTTGCTCCCATCTTCTCTTCTCTTCTTATGAGTCGAGCTTCTTCTTCTTCCTAGAGTTTGCTGAAAGTAATCACTTCCTTCTGGAACACATTCCTTGAATGAATGAATTCCATGATCCTGGGAGGCCATTCAAGGTGGCCATCACCGCTTCTGCATTCTTCACTTCAGCTTCAAGTTTTTCTTGATTTGAGAGACTATTATGACTGCATGGTCTCTGCATTCTAGATCTTCACATTCTTCAACTAGTTTCTTTAGGTCATATTCTGATTTTTGTTCTTCCCTTCAAATAGCTTGAAATTCTGGAAGACCTTCAACAGCTTTGCTTGCAATAGGTAGTGCTCTGTAATGCATATGTGCAAGCCTTCTATGCCAAAGCTCATTTGGCTCTACTGTGTCATGGATCAAGGCTTGTTCTGGATGGTCCTTCAATTTGTACAAGCCTCCTTCTTGTTCTCCAATCACTGCCGCATCATCGATAGTCTTTCCTTTTGGCCACATGATGGCTTGACCATCTATGAATGCAACCTGCATTCCTTTTGCATCAATGCTAAAATGGAGAGAAGGTTCTTCTTGAGTCTTGAAACAAACAATACTTCTTTCATTATTAGAGACTTACCAGAGTCTAGCTTGTATGAAGATTCCCCACTACCTTTTATTGGATATTGGTAGTCATCTCCTAGTTTCACCTTGTGAGGTGATTCATGTTCTGACAGTCTTACAAAGGATTCCTTGAATCCCGTCATATGTTTGGAAGCCCCACTGTCTATAAGCCAATCATCACTTCCATGAGTAATGTTACCTGTGAGAGATGATATCATAACATATTCATCCTCACTTGAATAATCTTCACTTTCATATCTGGATCTCTTTCTGGATGGTTCATCATCTTCTGCAGCATGAGCATGATGTCTTCTTTGGCCTTGACCAAGTTCTTCTTGTGAAAGGCTTCTAACCTCGTCTCCCTCTGAAACTGGAACCTCTATACTCATGTAGGTGTCCAATCCATTTTCTTCAAAGAGATCATGTACTTCTAGGCTTGGAAGTTGTCAACTTCACCAAGCTTATCATCAAGCTGATGTGATAGATCACTTTGAAATGAAAACCTCAAATGAAAATAGCAAAGGATTAGATCTTACCGATTTGAGGTGTCCGTCCTGGTTCCGGAGCTGGCTGATCTAGGGTTTGTCACAGAAACCCTAATTTTCAAAACTTGGAATATTTCAGATCTAATTGGATAGACATATAGATCTCTTGAAATGGAGTTTTTCAATGTACTCCTTTTCTGAAAACAGTGGAGGGAAGCTCCCGGAACAGGAAGCCCTAATTTTCCAATTTCTTCTGCAGAAATGCCTGTTAATATTTCTGTAATATATCTGAAATTTATGCTCCTATATGTATGAAATTTCGTACTGAGGTAAAATCGCATGTTACTGATCCAAAACCATAGGTTTCATCAGAATTTGTTTCACCATTTGGGACTTATGAGCCTTTTCCCAAGGTGACCTGTTACAGGACTATTCAGAACAGCGAAGTTGTACGGCATGCCACGTGTCACTGGTTCATCCTCTGATTCTGATCTTCGGACCACCAAAATTAAAGTCCGTGCAATTTATGGAAAATCTTCATAAATTCCATTTGGACCTCTGTAGCCCAAGATATTGCAATTCTCCTCAGGTGTCCTGTTTAAGGATGAATTCTGGAAGAGGCTGGAACCCTAACTTGGAGGGATCATATCTCCTAGACTATAGTGAATCCGAGGCGGATTTTTGGACACAGTGTTAATCAGGATTTTATATTTGGCCCTTGAAATTTTCACCTTCTGAGACTTCGCCAAAATTGGAATGTAGCGACTGTACCAAAAATTAGTAGTTTTAGTATTAGGGTTTTTCCTAGCTCAGGGTCAAACTAGGGTTTGACTTTCCTGGAGTTTCACCCAACCAAATTTATTGATCTAGGTCTCTAAAATTCGGTTTTGATGAGGAGAAAAATCCTATGTTGGTCTCACTCAAAAATTCCTCTTCTGTAGAAAGCCCTAATTTCCACATCGAAACTGAAAATGCTCAAAATCGAATTCCGCTTCAACAGAAAGATGCGCCCTAAGGAGGAGAGTTGTTCCAGCTTACTTTTGCTGAAAATATGTGGAGGAAGGTCCACAAAATAGGAATCCCTAGTTCCCGCTCTGATACCATGTTATTTTTTCATCATATAAGCAAGCATTATGATCTTAGGATCTTTTCACTGAGAGAATAACAAGCACATCAATAAAACATAAGCACATCACAAGAGACAAGAGACACAAAGAGTTTTTGATTGGGGAAACCATAAATGGAGAAAACCCCACAACTTCCTCAAAGATAGAATCACCACAAGATGTAAGACCCAAAAACAGTAAGATGCACTCCTGACAGCAATAGTCTTCTTCTTCTGTCTAGTCCCAGTATTTCCTTCCTCACTAATGCGCCACACTTGAGTGAGTGAGTGATGTGTAGTACAAGTGATAAATAGAGAGACTCTCACTCTCTATTTATATTCTTCCGTTCACTTGAAATGCACTAAATCATGTCGGCCCAACTAACAATTACTTACTCGAGCCTACACCTTAATTAGTGTATAATAACTCAAGTGCCTCGAAACTGTGGGGACTTCAACAATGACTTGACATGACTTGTTTACATTATTAATCCTCCCGATCGGAACATCGGGGCATGACAAAATGACTCAAATACATAATAGAAACATCCTGGAATAAACATCGGGTTACAATACATAAGAATACATTCCGAAGTTACATATACATCAACAAGCTTTACTCTCTCAACTCCTAGGCTCTCAAATGAACAAATGCATCAATGAGGAGAGGAGGGATTTATGTATACATTTCACAAGTAGTATTGGGTCACTCACAAATAGAGGTGTTGGCGAAACACAACTACATTAACTAGATTCAAGGAAAGTGGGGACTCCACTTTTTATCTCATCCATTAATGGCCCAATAGACATGTCGGGACCCAAATCTTGACATATAGACAAATTGATAGAATTGAACACTTTACATTGTGGAATTACTATGGAACCCATTAATCATTATTGCAACATGGACTATTATCGACACCCACAACCTTAATTTTGTGTATGAATTCACAATTAGCTTATTTTCTAACTATCTCATTTTAAGCTACCCTTTAAGAAAATAGTAACCTACTTATCTATTTATAGACACCAATGCTACTTTTTCCATTCTTTTGTTGATAATCAAAATATGAATTATGTCATTTGATTTAGAATTTTTAGAGTTACTTAAAAACTTGCAATGGTTATTAGAAATAACAACATACACTAACAAGAATAGAAAGCACATTAATGCATCATCACGCATATCATTAGAAATACTCTGTTAAATACTGTTTTTCTCAGATAAAATGAGGACATGTTTGTATCCATGTCCTTGAAATTTTTGAAAGAATTCAAAATGTGGTAAATTGTTTTAGCACCCTCATTGAATACAAAAGACTAGATGTCAAATAGCTTAATGTCTACATCTTAGGTCAAACATTCCCTATATAGAATATATACAATCATGATGGAAATGAAGCATCGTGTTCCAACTAAATCATGTATTTATCATACGTAACTAGATCCATTTATGGATGATGATAGAAATTACACATCAAAACAAATCACCATAAAATATTTTACATGTGAATGACCCTTACAAAAAACAAAATATGATAAACAAAGTAACGAAACCAATAAATTTAGGTCACAAATAAAATTGAAGAAATTCACAACATGAATAAAAATATATACTAGTCATGAACTTCTCAATACAAATAAAACAATCTACTAGTACGCTTTGGATAAATCTACAAAATGATAACCAAAATAATGGCCATTATATTGTAGCCCCACCATTAAAATCAGTGTGCATTCATTTATAATACAAACGTCCCAAACATCAATAATAACAGACATAAAATATGAACATATACACTCTCATTAATTCCTTAGATCCAATAATAATTGCAAAGCAAGATCCTAACAAAAGCACATTTTAAACAATTGGCTCAAATTTAGTTTGAATATATAAAAACCATGTGATGTCTCTCCAGCATGAGTAGCACCCACTAACAACATATAAATGTCAGTCGATTGTTTAAACATGACGAGGCATACAGTAAATCATATATTTCGAGATCTATAACACTTTCATGAAACCAATACTCCTAGGATAGAATAAAACCCTAATAACACATAATGAGCCCTAAGAATTAAGAGTTCCCTAGAATTCAATAGGTCTCAGAAAGCATTCGTGATAAAAAGCATGATAAAAGGTGAATTTACAATATAATAATCTATTATAACTGTGGATAAAAAAATATAACTCATGATAAAAATCATGCCATGTTAATATTGGATAAAAGGTGTGATGTGAGTTTGTATTCTTTGATTAATTGCATGTGTGACATGCCCCTTCAAGAAATAATCTTTTGGCAATGGAGATGTTATGTGAAGATTAAAATGTTAAGAAAGCTAAGAATGAAAAGTGGAATCACATCAACCAAAACATTCACCTTATAAGCGCAATATGAAATGGTTGAACCATGAATCACTATAGCCTTTATATAGAATAAAAATAGTGCATAAGTTTCCATCCAATATAGGAAATCAAGGGCTCAAAGAAGGCATCACATGAAATTGACTAAAAATACAGGAAAATGCAACCATATGCATGGATTAAAAGGAAAAAGGAGGGAAAAATAACCCTTGGGAGCCTCTATTATTGAAAATTTGGGGGAGGAGTGATTTCACTAGATTTTTTCTGGAAATTGGGGGCAGAAGATAGATTAGAGGGAGATTTTTCTAGGGAAAAAATAGTTTCTTTCATTTTCCTTATTAATATATAGGGGTCTATTCATTTTGGAATTATTTTTTTTCTAACAAATATTGGGCGAATATATTTTAGCTGAAAAATTCATTTCCATATAAGAAAATAGCCCACTAAATTTTTGTAACACCCTTAATATATCCCATGGGATATATATAGCCCCTAAAATTATCCATGGAGCTTTCTTCTCATAAAACCTCCTTTATCCTTATGTGTGTGGCTCCCTACCTACCTATGCAACCTCTCTTCAAATATATATTACATCTCTTCAATAAGGTCTCTTTAGCATTTTTTTTATGTGAGACTTTTAAGTTATTAATTTGCTTTGTAATACTTCCATGCTCATCTTATACCTAATCCATAGTTCTATCACATGATTTTTAGTTCAATATATTTAAATCAAATCATACTAGATCTTAGTTATTCCACTTGTTTGAAGTAAGGACCTAAATTTTGATGGAATTTCAAGGAGAAATATCTCACACTCCTAAGATCCTATATGTTTGTACA
This sequence comes from Pseudotsuga menziesii, assembly GCA_001517045.1. Taxonomy (NCBI): domain Eukaryota; kingdom Viridiplantae; phylum Streptophyta; class Pinopsida; order Pinales; family Pinaceae; genus Pseudotsuga; species Pseudotsuga menziesii. The sequence continues at coordinate 403,829 of LPNX010615032.1, forward strand.
AAACGACAAATGGATTTTTCCTTGTATCAAAAAAACCCTAAAAAAATCTATTATAAGGGAAGCTATCATTGTATTGTTATTGGCATTAAAGTTTTGAGACTTGGATTTTGACCTAGTGGTAGAGACTAAATTGTATTTTAGAGAGATCACTAAAAATATGGGATTTATATTGCATACTGCAATATTGTTGTAGAGATTGTATTGTAATTTTATTGTAGAGATTGTTGCCTAAGTTATTCTATATTTGAAGATGCATTCAATTGTCTCTATTGTTGGAGTGGTGTTTAGTACTGGTAAGTAAAATCATGTAGAATAGTGAAGGAAGATAAAGCATTCCCTCATTTTCAAAAATTTGTGGGATGACATTTATGAAGGAGAGGATGAAATTGCACCCAAGGAATTTACAACACACTAAGAGCTTGCAATATGGAAGAACAATGATGAGATACAACACACTAAATCATCATCTATCTCTTTAGTAAATGGATACTGGGCCTTTATGCTAGATCTACGGTCTAGATCTATTTTTCCATTGAGTTTAGGGCTATTTAGTCTATTCAAATTTATGAAGTTTTTACCATTTTCACTTGTGTTTTTATTGCGCTTGGAGATTTTTACTATGGATTTCTCTTTCTCGAGCTCGCGAATGTTTTGGTTTTCAAAGATTTCTACCGATAAGTATTTTCCCTTTGATTGTTTTTTCTATTACTTTTAAACTGTAATAGTTTTTTTACCATGGTTGCTAAATTCCAATCAGAAATGGCGTCCACCACATCCAGAAGTACCAGGTTGAAAACTGCTCTGCAAGAGCAGAAGATAAGAAACCCCAACACCAGAGTATTCACGGATACTAGTGGGTGTGTCTCTAAAACCCTCCATTTAGACTGGTCGAGAATTTACACCATTTTTTACAAGGACTGTTTCTCGACAATTCCCCACGACTAGCCTGCCTATGCAAGAATTTGGAACTCCCAGCTTCATTGCATTACTTCATGGACTCCTTTCATGCCCTAGATAGACCCATTTAAGTGGGAATTCGATAATAAAAACCCTAGCGAGCACACCTTTGATGACCATGTTCATACCCATGTGGTCTCTTTCCATCCAGAAGTTTTTTCCACGGCTTATTCCCTTGGATCTCCCAAACATCTTCTGACTTCCAAATTTCTCAAAGAATCCTTTTCCCGATTCAACTATGAGGAGGTAGTGAAGTCTTGGATGGAAAATCCAGTTGAGTATGTTCCTATACCAATAAATTCTTATCCCGTTTCCTGGTTCAGGGGTCCTTTCTCATTACTTGTAGCCATGTTCTGCCATTTGTATGTATTGGCAAATTGTTCCTTCTTCAAAGCTGAATGGGTTATGATATCCCATCAGATTTTACTTACAGGTGAGCCCTTCAATTGGGCACAGATTCTATCTGTCAATATGAAGGAGGAGATTGAAAAGTATCAGAAGACCTCAACCACCAGGAAGCCGAATTTTTACATGTCAAGGTATATAATGGATGTGTTCTGTGTGACCTCTGTTTTTCCCACCCTAGGTTAGAATTGGAATAAGAATTCCCCACCATTACACATTTATTGTTCTAATATGTGGGAGGACAGTTTTGTCCCTCGAATCTACGAGATTTGCGACATGTTTCTTGGGTCAATGTATCATAAAATTTTCAAGGCTAGCGCTCCGCCATTTTCTAAGAGAGCCAGAGCATTAATTGCATTACACAGTGATTGGTGTGTTGGAGATTATTTCTCCTATATCAGAATTTGGGGCAGCAACACAGTTCATTTTCTGCCCAGGATAGTTCTAGACCGCATGGTATTACAAGAAATGGCCTTTCAGACTGTCATTAATGGGGTTTTTCCCAAATTAGAAAGTAATAAAAGAAAGTCTTGACCTAAATTTTCATTGAGTTTAGATTCACTTGTTTTGTAGACTTCCACCCATGCAACTGTGCTGGGTAAAGAGATTACTAATATGAACCTGGGGGAATCCCCCAGAAGAATGCATGACCCTAAAGCTTATCTGTCTAGTCCCTTTATATAGGAACGTGCTAATTTTTAGTATACTCATGAGGATCAGCTTGATGATTCCATTTACAGAGCGACTATCGATTTTTAAGAAGAATTGAGCAAGTTTACTAATCCAGAGGTGAAGGATCATGTGTTCAAGTATAAAAAGGACCTAAAGGATTCCACCCTCCATTTCAGAAAGGTAAAATTGGCCATAGAGGAGAACCTTCAGAGGAAAAACATAGAAAAGGAAGCCTAAGATCAAGAAGAAATCTCTTTTGATTCCCTTGATGCTTAGATAAAGGTTAAAGGTAAGGATATCATCGAGACTCCCCCTAGAACCCAACCTTCACAGATGTTGGATATCCTTCATAAAGGAGCAGAATTCAAGAGAAATATGGAAAATCTTAGTTATTAGCTCCAGACACACATAGAAGAGTCTGAACCTTAGCCAAAGAAGAAGAGAACTCAGCTTGTTCTTCAATAGCTATAGGTACCAGAACCACCAACTACTGACCTACAACAGATACCTTAGTAAGTACCCATGGAAGAACTGCCACTACCACCATCTCAACTTGATCCTAAAGAGAAGTGCCCATGCAGATCCCTCCAGTTCAGCAGGTAGGTCCTCCACCACAACCTGAAATTGAAATTCATGAGATTCATAGTGACTTGGAGGAAGAATTTGGGCCTGCTACAGGCCCTGTAAATATTCTTACCTCTATGAATTCTTCTATCCCTGGTACACGGTTATCTGAAAAATATTTTTGATTCATTATTTCCTTAGTCTTCTTTTTCCAAATTAAAATTAAAACCAATTCTTTAAGATACAACTAGAGACCCATCGATGTTGGGATAATTTCCCAATTCGACTTCCCCTTCCTCTCCACTTATTTCTTTGACCTCCCCTATATCCCACACTACACCTACATCTCTCCCTCCTCTCTTTCTTTAAATAAACATTACTTCTGTTTCTATGATTCCTTCTCCTCAAATTCATACACCTGCCCTCACTTCTTCCTCATCTCTTGCACCCATTTTTTCCACTTCTCTTATGTTTATTCCACCCATCAGTGTGGAAATCCTAGTCTCCCAATCACAACCTGATCCCTTGGTCACCCCCCAATATGAAACAATTTCATCATCTAAAGGGATGGCGGATTTTGGTGAGATGTTGTTGTTTCTTTAGGAAAATATTTTTGGAGCAAGAAGTACAAATAAGTCATGAAAAAAGGAACAAAGAGGATGAGGGAAGTAACAATCAAACAGGTGCCTACTCTTAATCAAATCATCTAGAATTCAGACTCCCCTGACATCAAAAAAGGGGCATTGGACACAGTAGCTTCTATGGTGTATTTTGCAGGGGCTAATTATGACTCAGTTTCACAACTAAATAAAGATATGTTGGACAAAGAACAAGAAATGCATAAATCCAAACAAGATTTGGTGGCAGCTGAGGCACACCATAAACAACAAGTCCAACTCTTGAAACAAGATCATGAAGAGAAATTGAAACAGTTGTAGAAGAAGAGTGGCTATCTCAAACATCAGCTTGAGAATTCATATGTTCTTAGTCAACAATGGACAGATAATATTGCTATCCTTGAGCAACAGCTCAAGGAATCACAACTAGTTTCAACTTCTTCCTCTTTATCTAGATTAACAGCATAATAATTCAAGTAGTTATCCTGTAGAATTCATGATGAATTCTATCAATCTATGGCCAACTTGTATGCATGTTTCAATGAAATGCAGGAATTGTACAACTCATTTGATCAACAATATGATGTCTTGCAAGATCATCATACTCGCAGAATGGAAGCAGCTAAGGCTTTTGACAACATATTAGATTGGAAAAATACATCAGAGATAAAGTGTATGATTTTCGAGTGATGGATAAACTTTGGACCAAGAAAAATGAAGTTAAAGTCAAGACTTGGGAGAGCATCTATGATGCAGTAGAATCCATCATCAAAGGTGTACAGGAGGCATGCAGACGTAGGTGGATGGTTGCTGAAACCTTGCTCACTTTTATTTATTTTCCTTCTCTAGACCCGATTAACCAGGCACTTCCCATAAGCTCATATTAGAAGAAATTGAACAAATATTTGATGTAGTTAAGGAGAAAATTCAGGAGATAATCCAGCTCACCATGCAGGAGATCATGAAATGGATTGAGATACCTCATTCTGTGATGGTTAGAATACAGGTGTACCTTGGATAGTGGAAGAAATTCAAGAAGAAGGATATTTCATCCCAAATTTGCAGAACAGAGGTGCACCTAGAACATGCAAAATATCAGGACATAGATGGTTTGATGGACCTAGATTCCAAGTGGCGTTCCATCCTTGGAAAACCTTGAAACCATATTATTTGTAATCCCACGGCTTGGGAATTTTCCTTTTTTGTAAAATGTAATATTATCTAAAGGAAAGGAATTTCCCAAGTAGGGAGAGGAACATTGGAGATTAAGCATAGGAGTTATTCTTAAGAGAAAACTGCTAGTTGCATAACAGAAAAGCTTGTGATTTTTTGTAGTTTGTAATTTTTTGCAAGTTAATAAAATTATAGTCATTTATGCTATGTTTCATGGTTGTTCATTAAAGTTCTTTAATGAACTCTAGTCATTCTTCCATCTATTTGGCATGCTAATTATTGGTTGTATGTATTAATGTGTTGATCCACGTATTTATTTTTCCTTACCCAATTGACATATTAAATGTATGTTAAAAAAATGTCTTTGTTTGATCTATGTGATCTATTTTACAGCTGATGATTAGTTATTGATCTTTGGTACTGATTTGTCAATTAGTATTTCCTCGTGGATATGTTGTACATCTGTAACATTTATATAATACTTTGCAATGTTTTGTGTAAGATTTATTTAAAGTTGGTTAAAGAGATTGATCTTAATATGCATGATTGTACGTTGAGAAATTAATTTCTTTTTCCTATTATATTTTGCAGTTGCCTATCTTGAATCCACTTTTCACCCTATTTAAGTTTTCTTAAACAGTTAGTCTAGGAATAAGTTACTTTGAATCTTTGCTCACTCATCCTCAGAAAAATATCTTATAGATATAACAAACCTTTGTGCCAGTGGAGGCCTTGTATCCATAGGAATTAGCCATCCCAAACAACTTGGGGATAGGATAATCTCTACGTGGGATAGATTCGAAGCCTTTCTAGTTGGACTTTTTCCTCCTGCTGATTTCCTTGTAGTTTTTCCAGCAATATACAACATGGGTCGTCAAAAAATGGCTCTAGAAGGATGGTCATTGTAAAATATGTCATGACAACACACTAATAAACCTCCTCATCCTCTATCACCCATCATCACTAGAAGCCACGTCCAATATTCTATGTCTGCAGCTCATCCTACAGAGGATCACTCACCCGTCCCTACCACCCCGATTTCAGAAAGATCCATTGAAAATATTCTCACACCACTTAGTAGTCGAGTTCTCACTTTTGAACAGTGGAGAAAAAACACTAACGATATTTATATAAGGGTGGAACTAGGAACTGATACCATTCGTAGTCTCAGAAACATTTTATCTTCTTCTCTTTTGACTCCTTCTCTTTTGACTTACTTCTCCTACTCAAAATATTACTCCACAAGGAGACACCCCTGAATCCCAAGCTAGTCCTTAGTTAGAAAATACAAAACAACCCCTATAATATCCACTCCTTGGAAACCATCTTGTTGGAGTACCACCACCTACACCACCTCCTCCATCCCCATCTTCATCAGAAGGGTCGTCGGATAGTGAGACTTTCTCAGAATATTCAGAAGATCCACCAGAAATACCAATGGTAGAGGACCTTAACAGACCTTGGATCGATTTGGATTCATTTCTTATCCCTGTATAATTACATAAATTACCTAAGAACCCTGAGAAGTGGCTTCCCAGCTCCAATCCAGACCATAGGATCCCTACGGAAGATCATATAAAGAGTTATATGCAAGCTATCAGACTGAGGAATGTAATTCATGAGGATGTGGTATGTAGATTATTTCCTTACTCTTTTGAGGGACAATAATTGACTTGGTATTTTTCTTTAGAAGCAGCATCTATTAATTCTTGGAAACAATTTGAGGAACTATTCCTCCAAAAATTTGGAGATGATAGTACCCCAGAACACCTTGTCATAGAATTGTCTTCTCTCAGGATAAAATCAAAAGAAGGAGTAAAGGACTTAAATCAAAGGTTTTCCTGTCTCAATAATAGGATTCCCGTCACATTCCTTCCCATTAAAGAACTGTTAATAGCCTACTATATCAAGGGTTTACCTATGACTATTTCTATGTGGGTCAAACATGTTCATAAAACTACTCTGCAAGAAACCTTTGCAGAGGCTGTTATAATAGAAAAGGATATGTATGGTCTTAAATATAATCCTGACCAAGAACTAGAACAACCTTCTACGTCCAAAATTATGAAAGAGCATATTCCTAAAACCACAACCCGAAACAAATACCCTTACGAAATGGATAACATGAAGAAACTGCTACAAACTATTTCTAATGAGCTGGTAGATCTGAAAAGAGCTACTAGTGATAACCAGGGAAACAATAGAGGTTAGGAATGGCCACCACTTAGAAGACCTTACCATCCTCCATTAAATAAAACTCCTCCAAACCCTGGGAAACACTCACCTATGATGATATTTATTATATCTTTAAAGCCTTGACTTCCACACCTCAAACTATGCATAATGATACTAGATAGGAAGCTACAGAAACTATGCCTCCTACTAATGAACATGATCCATATATGAATACTATATATTGTTTTTTAGAACTGCCTATGGCAGAAGAAGAACATGAGGAAGATACAAAAGTTTTTTTTGGATCTGCATCATTCCTACAACACAAGGAGTAAAGGATTCACATCACAGGACACTCCACTAATGTCATCTGCTCAGGGATTAGGTAAAAAAGTCCCAATAAAAGAAAAGGTAATCCCCGAAAATGAATATAATTTAGTAGACGATCTAAAGAAGGGAAAATCTAATGTATCTTTGTTTGAAATTATCAAGATACCATCTATTAGAGAAATTTTACCCTAGAATATGGTATGAACAAATCTAGAGAAGCTCAGAATCATAACTTAGAAATTTGCAGAAATCCTGAATCCCAAAGGTCTAGTACAAAAAGAGTCCCACCTTTCTTGCTTACTTTTGAGATTTTTAATAGGAACGTCCATAATTGTATGATCGATTTAGGGGAATCCTCAAATGCCATGCCTGTGTCTGTGTGAAAAAATTTGAATGCAACTTGGGAGTCTTGTCCTACACTGATAGTGCAGTTAGACAGTTCTAGGGTAAAAGTATTATGGGAACTAAAGAGCACGCTTTTAACATTGTCTGTCGATCTAGGATACATCAGACAGTGGATATAGTAGTAGATGATTTTCTTGAAACATATGGAATGTGGCTAAGCAGAGACTGGTCTGAGAAACTGAAAGGATATTTTTTTCTACTACTAGTCCCATTTGTGGTTGTCGTACAATGGGAGGCCTAATCAAATCAAATCAAGAAATATCCTCTCATGAAACAAACAATCACGGATCTAAATGATCCAATTGAACCAATAGCCTTTTTGAATACAATCGTTGAACATTACACCCTTGACTCTTACTTTGGTGATTTACCTGCTGACACTTCCCCAAATAAGAATATTGATAGACTGTCAAAAATCAACAATTGTAAATTTATTCCATTTTCTGGTGAATTTGTACATAATGTATATCATGTTAATTCCAATTTTAGATTAGATTTGTCATCATTGACACTTTTTTTTATGGATTTAAGTCCAAATATGGTGTTGGCGCAGGTTGTGTACTTATTGACCCCAAGGGCGCAAAATGGATGATCGCTTGCAGACTAGTTGGAAGGTATTTGATGATGACGTCCAGATATTAGACTTCCTCACAGCTCAGGAAACTTTCAAATATTTCACCATAGATGAAGTCCAACATGAAAAATCTCTATTTGATGATACTTTTCCTTCCAATTTGATTCCTAAGTTAGTCCTTAATGTTACGGAGAGAAATTCCTATGGCTTGGGGTACCACAACAGACAGCTAGACTCCAGAAATCAATCTTTCCCAATATGCAATAGAAATAAAAACATCTAACACTAAAGGATCGAACCTCGTACCTTATTTTAGACGATTGAAGTAGATCCCCGTTGAGCTTTCCAATCTTCAGCTTGAATTGTTATAGCACGTCCTCAACAACAAGTAAACAATACAAGCATACTATATTTCATGGTGTTAAATCTATTCTAGCATATATAATCAATAATGTATAAGAATTTGACATATTCCAATGGACACAATATTCATTCAAATACACATTACTAGACAGGAAAATATATTTCTATTAATATGAATCAGAGATTACAAGTGACAACCTCTGACGACACGTCTGCGAACCGAAGAAACTGAATCCCCCACTTGGGCCTCCACCACCTCAATCCTCCATCACTCCGATAGCAAGCTTACTAGCAAAAGGAAATCTTGGGAAGAACACAACAGTGCTCCAAGGGACAAAGGGATGCAGACTCAAGCATAAGTTCTGGCAACAATGGACTATAGTTTCGATACTCTCAATTCTCTCTTATGCTTTCAATGTCTCAAGGGTTCCTTATATAGCTTTTCAAAGGGATACTGAAAGGTTGAATCCGTGTGACCTCAAGGCATATGGAAGGCCAGGAGTCATATGAGTCGAATCCAAGTCAAGGAACGCTCCAAAGGATTTTGGATTATGTACACATCTCGATGTACGCGACTATAGAGGGAATATCCGCGTATGTACACGGTTATCGGGGAAAAGGCCGCGTATATCATTTTTCTTATGTTTTTAGGGATGGTCAAGGATACATCAAAAGACAAAAAGTGGTCCATATGGGCTAATGAGTCTGCAGCGGGACAGGGGATGGCCATATAATGTGTGATTCACCTAGTGTGGTGAAATCCGTTATAACATTTAATTTAGAGAGAATTTATGATTTGCAAGATAGGTTCAAAAGAAACCCAAATTGAAAAACACATAGTTCTACTCTAAACCATAACACTGTTAATATGGGTATTGATCAAACCCATTAGCTCATTAATATAGGCCTTGCTTGCACTCCTAAAGAGGAAAGAGATTTGAAAAATTATGCAAAGAATACAAGGATGTTTTCTCCTGTACTTATGATGATCTCAAGACCTTTGATTCTTCCATTATGCAACATAATATACCCTTAAATCCCGATGCAAGACCTTATCAAAAAAAGATGAGAAAGATGCATCCAAGTCTCGAACCATCCATAAAGAAAGAGCTTGAGAAGCTCCTAAAATCCATAATTATATTTCTTGTTAGACACACACAATGGATTTCCAACTTGGTTCTTGTCCGCAAGAAGAGTAGGGAGATCAGATTGTGTGTTTACTTTAGAAATCTCAATAGAGAATCCGAAAAGGATAACTACCTTGTTCCATCTATGGAGAAAATTTTGCAAACTATTTCGGGTGCAGAAATGTTTTCTCTGCTTGATGGATTTTCAGGATACAATCAGGTTCTAGTTACTAACTCTGAACAACTGAAGACTTCCTTCAGAACACCCTAGGGAACCTTTTCCTATAAGATAATTCCTTTTGGGATAATCAATGTTTGTGCAAATTTTCAGAGGGCTATGGACATAGCCTTCATAGGTTTGTTACATAACTCTGTCGTTTTTTATTTAGATGGTATTACTATTTTTACAAAAGAACGGCATCATCATTTATTAGCATTGAGGCAAGTTTTTGATAGGTGTAGAAAGTATGGCATCTCTTTGAACCCAAGAAATCATTATTTGCAGTCACAGAAGGTAAACTTCTGGGCTTTATTGCTTCAAAATATGGAATAATAATTGACACAGAAAGGATTGAAGCAATTGCAAAAATCGGTCTCGCTAGTTCAAAGAAGGCTATGCAATATTTCCTTGGAAAGATCAATTTTGTGAGGAGATTTATTCCCAAATTTTCACAGATTGTTAGACCACTTCAAGACATGGTTAAGAAATATGTTTTATTTAAGTGGTATGACATCCAAAAGGATGCATTCAAGAGTATTAATAAAGCTATAATGGAGGCTGTTGCATTAATGCCTCTTGATTTTTTGAAAGATTTCATTTTATATATGTTTGCTAGGATGTTTCTTATGCTGCCATGCTTACTCATAAAAATGAAGAGAACATGGAGATCCCGATGTCTTTCATGAGTTCTACAATCAAAGGAGCCGAATTAAATTACACACAGGTGGAAAAGAAAGCTTATACGGTTTACAAATCTGTGAACAATTTTAGGCCCTATTTGTTGAAGTCAAAGACAAAAGTGATCGTCTTATATGCAAGAATAAGGAACGTGTTGATCCAAAAGGAGTTGGGAGAGAAAAGAGATTATTAGATGATTGCGCTCCAAGAGTATGACTTGGAGATAAAACCTGCCAAGATTGTAAAAGGGAAGGTTTTATGTTTATTGGCAGCCCAATCAAATGTTCTAGAGCAGGAATGACAATGCATTCATGATGAAGATATGTTTGCTCTGATGTTATTTCTGCTTCATCATCAAAATGGTATGACGATATTATATTTTATCTTACTCACGGGTATGCCCCTCCAACCCTCGACATGAAAAATCATAGGACTTTCAGACTCAAAGAAACACCTTATCAATTTATTGATAATGTGTTGTTCCACAAAAATTATGATGGTGTCTTTCTCAGGTGCCTTGAAAAACCGGAAGGTGATAAAATTTTGGTTGACATGCATGCAGGACCTATGGGTGGACACTTCTCAAGAGAAACTACAACCCACAAGGTATTAAGAGCATGGTATTATTGGTCCACATTATTTAAATATTCCTATAACTTTGTCATAATATGTGAGCCTTGCCAAAGATGTGTTGGACAATTGAAGAAGCCAGCCTTTCCCCTTCAACCTGCATTGTCCAGTATCCATTCCAACAATGGGGACTAGATTTTGTTGGTCCGATTAGTCCCCCTTATGCATTGTAGCATAAGTATATATTGACTGCAACAGATTATCTCACTCGGTGGGTGGAAGAAATACCCCTAAAAGTTGCTAACACCAACTCAGTTACATTCCTTTTGGAGAGTAACATCCTTACCAAGTTTGGAGTACCTAAATCTTTGGTTTTAAGCAATTCCTCTTACTTTAATTCAATTGATATTACTCATTATTCCCTTGAAAAATGAATTAAAGTAAAGTATTAAGCTAACTATTACCCACATGGTAATGGTTTGGAAGAATCCTGAAATAATAACTTGATCAATATCTTGAAGAAAACTGTGGTTGAAAACCACGAGGATTGTCATACAAATATTTTTAATTCCTTATGGGAAGACCACATTACTCCTAAGGTTTCAACTGGAAATTCTCCCTACTTCTTGGTTTATGGAAAAGATTCAGTGTTACCATTGAATCTTCTTCTCCCATCACTACATATTGCACAGTATTGTTCGTAAGACGATGAGTCCTCCCATTTACAAGATAGAATCGACACTCTTCTCAAGTTAGAAGAGGAGAGGGAGAAATCTAGGAACAATTTATATCATCACCAACAATCGGTGAAAACATGGTTCAATGATAAGTCTTCCACCAGTCGCGAGTTTCAGATTGGGGATTTGGTGCTTAAGTGGGACAAACCCTAGAAGGAAAAATGATACTATACCAAGTTTCAATGTCTGTGGTTAGGGTCGTTCATTGTTACAGAAAATATCGACCCTAGTACTATCTGCTTACAAATATTGGAGGGTCTTTCTGAAGCCTATCCAACGAATATCCATCTCCTTAAGAAGTATTTTTCTTTAGGTAAGTTTCACTTACTTGTACATAGAGTGTAGTTTTCATTGATTTTCTTTTAGTTTTTGGTTTGGTTTGATTGCTTTCTTGTTTCTTTTCTTTACAAAACATTTTATACTTACAATAGCTAGTTTCATTTGGTAAAGTGGTTTATCCCTAGAACGTTTTAACTAAGGAATTATAATTTGGATATGCCAGAAAATTCTACTTGGTTTATACCTAGATCAATATCTTATGAGAATGCAATCCATAATCTATGCTGAATTTTTCACATTGAATATTCGTTTCCAATGATCACTATCTTTACTTTCCTCATAATGATGATTGAGTGTTTTGAGTACTCTTGTATTCTTGTTGGGGTCTTTCGATGATTGTTGGTTGCACATCTATAATAGATTCATCAACCTTTATTCTTTTCTGATATCACCTTGGTCTCCTTGGAACTAATAAAATCACCCTAATAAGTGTGAACTGCAAGATAGGGGGTCTTACCACAATCAATCCTATCATGTTCATAGACATGTTCAGTGAATGACATTACCATCAGCTGGTTCCCAAGCCAGGGTAATGGCTTGCAGTTTGCATTTGTAAATTCTTTTTTTAAATAAAGCTTGTTGTATTCAAGAACACAGGGTCTTATCACAAACCATCCTCACCATGTTCATGGATCTTACTTGGAATGAAATTACTAATAGGTGGTCACCAATCCATGGTAATTTATTTTGGTGTAAAAATCCAAAAGACAAGGAGTCTCTTGATGGAGCTAGCTTGTTTAGTTTCAAGGTAAGACCTATGTGTGGCGTTGTTTGTTACCAGGGAAACAGTCTTGTTGCAACTTAGTTGCATTATGCTTAAATAAAAGGAAAAAAAGAAAAGAAGGTAAAAAGAAGAATTATTGTATATATATTCCTAATATTCAAGTCATATCCAAGGCTATTGATGGTTAGAATATCATGAGATAGATCCAAGGTGCTCAATAGAAGCTTATCTAAAACTGCCTTCATTATTGACATCTTGCTAGCATGGATACCTCAGTGCTTTTAAGGCTTCTTCATTTGTTGAGTATCATTATTAGTGGTTATGGGACTATAAAATTTCAATATTATATATATTTTTCTCTATTAGTTTTGGTTGTATCCTTATGAGTTTACTGTTTGATTATGAACTTAAAATATTTTTGCACTGACATATCTTCTTTGGAATTTTTATGTGGAACTGTACAGAAATAACGGCTTCGCCCAACGAGTCGCCATTTGTTGCTGGAAGAAACAGATCCCATTTTATTACCTCTAAAATGGGAGCCCCTTAATTTTTAAAAATTGGCTTTTGAAGCCATGATCTTGTTATGAGAATTCTTAAACTGTAGGTATAGTGTTTTGGACATAATAAATTTTCCTTATAAGCCTTTTTTTTGGTTTTGTGGATTTCAAAAGCATTTTTTTAGTCTATAAGTATTCTATTTTTGTTTCTGCATTCCGCATTCCGCTAAGGAAGATTGCGAAAATCCTTTTTTTGGAGGTTACCGGAAATTGTTTTTTTCGACTTATGTTTTCTGCTAAGGCAGATCATGGGATTCTTGTTTTCTTTCAATTAAATTTGTGTTTCTGACTTTTGCTTTTCGCTATGAGGATTGCGGAAGGCAGAAATCCCATGTTTGCAATAAAAAAATTATTTTATGTTTCCAACTTCCGATTTCCGCTAAGGCGGGTTGCGGAAGCTAAAAAAGTCATTTTTCACACTTTTTTTCACTTTTTTTCAATTTTCTGCTTTTTGATTTCCACTATGAGGAAAGCGGAAGGCAGAACTTTAATAAATTTCCTTGGTCAATAAGTTATTTTCTAACTTTTGCTTTCCAAAGGCGGAATGCGGAAAGTGGAAGGTGCTTTAGATCCCGCATTTTACTTGCATGCCTCGATCTCAATCGTTCCTTTATGCTAGATCTATGGTCTAGATCTATTTTGCCGTTGAGTTTTAGGTAATTTATTTTGTTCGAATTTATGGACTTTTTACCATTTTCACATGTGTTTTTATTGTGCTTGAATATTTTTACTGTGGATTTCTCTCGCTCAAACTCATGAATTTTCTAGTTTTCAAATCCTTCTACTGGTAAGTATTTTCCCTTCAATAATTTTTTTTGTTACTTTTAAACTGTAGTAGTTTTTTACCATGGTTTCCAAATTCCAATCAGAAATGGCCTCCACCACATTTAGAAGTACCAGGTCGAAAACTGCTTTGCAAGAGCAGAAGAGAAAAAAACCCCAATGCGGGAGTATTCACAGATACTAGTGGGCGTGTATCTAAAACCCTCCATTTGGACTGGTTGAGAATTTATGCCATTTTTTACAATGATTATTTCTCAACAATTCCCCTCGATCAACCTTCCTATGCAAGAATTCAGAGCTCCCAGCTTCACCGCATTGCTTCACGGCCTCCTTTCATGCCCTACACAGACCCAATTAAGTGGGCATTAGATAATGAAAACCCTAACGAATGCACCTTCTACATCCATTTTCATACCCATGTGGCCTCTTTCCATCCTAGAATTTTTCTCAGTGGTTATGCCCTTGGACCTCCCAAACAGATTCCGAATTCCAAATTTCTCAAAGAATCCTTTTCCCAATTCAACTATGAATCGGTAGTGAAGTCTTGGACGGAAATTCCAACTGAGTATTTTCCTAGACCAAGCAATTCTTATCCCGTTTCCTGGTTTAGGCAACCTTTCTCATTGCTTGCAGCCATGTTCTATCATTTGTATGGGTTGGAAAATTGTTCCTTATTCAAAGATGAATGGGTTCCGGTAGCCCATCATATTTTACTTACAGGTGAGCCATTCAATTGGTCACAGATTCTATCTGTCAATCTGAACGAGGATATTAAAAAGTATCAGAAGACCTTGACCACCAGGAAGTCAGCTTTTTACATGTTAAGGTATGTAATGGATGTGTTCTACACAACCTCCGCTTTTCTCACCCTAGGTTTGAATTGGAATAATAATCCCTCATTGGTACACATTTATTGTTCTGATATGTGGAAGAACAATTTTTTCCCTTAAATATATGATATTTGTGACCTGTTTCTTGGGTCGGTATCATAAATATTTAAAGGATGATGCTTCGCCATTTTTTCAGAGAGCCGAAGCATTAATTGCATTACACTGTGCTTGGTATGTTGGAGAGTACTTATCCTATATCAGAATTTGGGGCAGCATAAAGTTCATTTGCTACCAAGGATAGTTCCAGACCACATGGTATTACAAGAAATGTCCTTTCAGACTGTCATTGATGGGGTTTTTCCCGAATTAGTAAGGCATAAAAGAAAGGCTTGGCCTAAATTTCCGTTGAGTTTAGATTCACTTTTTCTGCATACTTCCACCCATGGAACTATGCTGGGTAAAGAGATTACTAATATGAACCTGGGGGAAGCCCCCAGAAGAATGCATGACCCTAAATCTTATTTGGACAGTCTCTTTGTACAGGAACATGCTAAGCTTCAGTATGCTCATGAGAATCAACCCGATGATTCCATTTACAGAGCGACTATCGATTTTCAAGAATAATTGAACAAGATTACTGATCCAGATGTGAAGGATCATGTCTTCAAGTAGAAAAAGGACTTGGAAGATTCCACCCTCCACTTTAGAAAGGTAAAATTGGCCATAGAGGAGAACCTTCAAAGGAAAAACATAGAAAATGAAGCCCAAGATCAAGCAACAAGCTCTTCTACTACCCTTGCTTCTTAGAAAAATGATAAAGGTAAGGTTGTCATGGATAATCCTGTGAGAACCCATCATTCAAAGATGTTGGATACCCTACATAAATGGGAAGATTTGAAGAGAAATTAGGAAAATCCCAGTTCTCAGCTCCAGACACACCTAGAAGAGGCTAAACCTCAGTCGAAGAAGCAGAGAACTCAGCTTGTTCTTCAACAGTTACAAGTACCAAAACCACCACCTACTGACCTGCAACAGATGCCTCAGAAATAACCCAGGGAAGAATTTTCACCACCACCATCCCAACTTGCTCCTCAAGAGCAGGTGCCCATGAATATCCCTCTAGTTCAGCAAGTAGGACCTCCACCACAACCTAAAATTGAAATTCATGATATTCATAGTAACTTGGAGGAATACGTTGGGCCTACTACATGAACTGTAAATATTCTTACCTCTGTGACTTCTTCTATCCCTAGTACATAGTTGTATGAAAATGTTTTGATCTATTATTTCCTCAGTCTTCTTTTTTCAAATTAAAATTAAAACCAATTCTTGAAGATACAACTATATACCCATCGGTATTGGAAGAAGTTCCCAATCTTATTTCCCCTTCCTCTCCACTTATTTCTGACCTCCTCTACTTCCCACACTACACCTACATCTCTCCCTCCTCCCTTTCTTCAAATAAACATTTCTTTTGTTTCTACGATTCATTCTCCTCAAATTCATACAACCACCCTCACTTCTTCCTCATCTCTTGCACCCATTTTTCCCACTTCTCCTATGTTTATTACACCCATTAGTGTGGAAATCCCAGTCTCCCAATCACAACCTCATCCCTTGGTCACCCCCCAACATGAAACAATTTCAACCTCTGAAGGGCTGGCGAATTTTTGTGAGGATGTTGTTATTTCTTTACGAAAATATTTTTGGAGCAAGAACAAAAAAGAAGTCATGAAAAAGGGAACAAAGAGGACAAGGGAAGGCACAATCAAACAGGTTCCTTCCCTTAATCTAATCATTTAGAAGTCAGACTCCCTTGACATCAAATAAGGGGTATTGGACACATCATCTGCTATGGGGGATTTTGTAGGCACTGATTATGATTCAGTTTCACAACTGAATAAAGATATGTTGGACAAAGAACAAGAACTAAAGAAATTCAAATAGGGTTTGGTGGCAGCTGAGGCACAAGTCCAGCTCCTGAAACAAGATCATGAAGAGAAATTGAAACAGTTGCAGAAGAAGAATGACTATCTCAAACATCAGATTGAGAAGTCAGATGTCCTCAGTCAACAACAGGAAGATAAGATTGCTACCCTTGAGAAACAGCTCAAGGAATCACAACTAGTTTCAGTTGCTTCCTCTTTCTCTAGATTGACAGTAGAGGAATTCAAGCAGTTAGCCTATAGAGTTCATGATGAATTCTATCAATATATGGACAAATTGTATGCAGGTTTCAATAAAATTCAGGAATTTTACAACCCATTTGAGCAACAATACGATGTCCTTCAAGATCATCATACTTGCAGAATGGCAGCAACTAAGGATTTTGACAACATATTAGATTGGAAAAAACACATCAGAGATAGACCGTATGATTTGCGAGTGATGGATAAAATATGGACCAAGAAAACTGAAATTACAATCGAGACCAAGGAGAGTATCTATGATGCGGTAGAATCCATCATCAAAGGTGGTCAGGAGGCATGCAAACCTAGGTGGATGGCTGCTGAAACCTTGCTCACTATTTTGGATTTTCCTTCTCTAGATCCAATTAACTAGGTGCTTCTCCCTAAGCTCAAATTAGAAGAAATTGAACAAAATTTTGTTATAGATAAGGATCAAATTCAGGGGATAATCCAACTCACCATGTAGAAGATCATGAAATGGATTGAGATACCTCATTTTGCAATGGTCAAAATACAGGTGTACCTTGGAGAGTGGAAGAAAGTCAAGAAGAGGGAGATTGCATCCCAAATATATAGAACAGAAGTTCACCTCGAACATGCAAAGTATCAATATATTGATGATTTGATGGACCTACATGCCAAGTGGCGTTCTTCCATTGGAAAAACTTGAAACCATATTATTTTTTAATCCCACATCTTGGGAATTTTCCTTTTTTGTAAAATATGTAATATTATTTAAAGGAAAGGACTTTCCCAAGTAGGGAGAGGAATGTTGGGTATTAAGCCTTAGTAGGAGTTATTCTGAAGGACATACTTCCAGTTGCATAATAGGAAAGCTTATGATTTTTGGTACTTTGTAATTCTTTCAATTTAATAAAATTACAGTCATTTATGCTATGTTTCGTGGTTGTTCATTGAATGTCTTTAATGAATTCTAGTCATTCTTCCATATATATGGAATGCTAGTTATTGGTTGTATCTATTAATGTGTTTATCCATGTATTGTTTTTTCCTTACACAATTGGCATGTTGAATGTATGTTAAACAAATGTCTTTGTTTGATCTACGTGATCTATTTTACAACTGATGATTAGTTATTGATCTCTGGTACTAATTTGTCAATTAGTATTTCCTCTTGGATATGTTGTACAACTATAACATTTATATAAGCCTTTGCAATGTTTTGTGTAATATTTATTTAAAGTTGGTTAAAGAGATTGATCTTAATTTGCATGTTTGTACGTTCAGAAATTAATTTCTTTTTCCTATTATATTTTGCAACTATCCTATCTTGAATTTACTTTTCACCCTATTTAAGTTTTCTTAAACAGTTAGTCTAGGAATCAATTACTTTGAATCTTTGCTCACTTGTCCTAAGAACTAATCTTATAGATCTGACAAACCTTTGTTCCAGTGGAGGCCTTGTATTTATAGGAATTAGTCATCACAAACAACTCGGGGATAGGATTGACTCTGCGTGGGATCTATTTGAATCCTTTATGGTTGGAATTTTTCCTCATGTTGATTTCCTTGTAGTTTTTCTAGCAATATACAACCTAGGACACCAACAGAGAGGTACTTTTGGACTACACCAAGATTGTATCGAAAGTATTCAAACTTTACATGAGCCAGAGTCTTAGTCAATACATATGCTAGTTGTAGCTCTGTAGTTACATACTTTACAACTCCCTTTTGAACCATATCCTAGATGAAATGATATTTGATTTCAATGTGGTTTGACTTATCTTGAAACGCAGGATTTTCTGTCATATTAATACAACTCTTATTATCACAAAAGATATCAGTAGCATCTATCCCTGCACCAAATAGTCCCGCTAACATATTTTTAAGCCATTTTGTTTCACTACATGCTAAACATGCTACAATGTATTCAGCGTCTTTCGTACTAAGTGAAATACTGGTATGATTTCTACTGAACGAAGAGATCATGCCTGATCCCCAACTAAAACAACATCCAAAGGTTCTTTTTCTATGTTTGTCACATCCTCCCCAATCTGAATCTGCATATCCATGTAATTTGATCTCACCACTAGATGCATATCTTAGCCCATAGTCTAAAGTTCCCTTTAGATACATCATCACATGTTTTTTCCCCAATAATTTGAATGTGTTTAGGATTCACCATATACTGACTTAAGGTGTTTACTACAAAACATATATATGGTCTTGTATTGGTTAAGTACATCATAGAACAAATAATCTATCTATATAAGGTGGCATCAATAGCTTTTGAGGTATCACCATTTAATAGCTTCAAACATGTTGTCATTGGAGTATTCATATCTTTACAATCTAACATTCCAAATATTTTTAAGATTTCTACAATATATTTTCCTTGGTTTAGGAAAATCTTGTCTGGATATTGTCATACTTCAAGACCTAGAAAGTAATGGATCCTTCCAAGATCTTTCATTTCGAACTCTGCAACAAGCTTCTTCTTACATTCGATGATAGGATTATCTTCTCCTGTCAAGAACAGATCATCTACATATTGTAATAAAACCATAATCCCATCATCCTCAATCTTATATCACAACAAAGAAGAAAAAACATGAATAGAAAAAAAACACAATAGATAATCAAGAAAAACACATAACAAACTTGAAGGTCTAAACATTAATGATGCCATTCTGAAGGCAGTGGAGACCCAACGTGAAGCTCAATACCAATATTTGTCAGTTTCAATTTCTGTCCACTGACACCAATCTCATCACCATGTTTAGAATTGCATGAATTCCAATTCCATTTACTCTTCTTAGATGTGTCTTCAAGCATCTTCTTAGATTCAGACAAATTACTTGTAAATCTAGTCCTCTTAGCCTAAATATCCAACACAGTAGGTCCGCGTCAGAATTGAACTCCCTGTACAGGTATGTGCCTGAAGGATAAATAAAGAAAACAATTCTTTAGGAGCCCAATACTTTTCAACCAACAATCATATATAACTCAGTGACTGCAACTTGGTGAGACCTCTGGCCCAATCAATTATCATGACCTTTGATTCGCCAAAAATAGAAAGCTAGAGAATTTTTTATTTTTTTTTGCGAACCATAAAAGCCTCCATAAGGCTAAAAGTTCATGCAATTGCTTTGTTGGATCGATGAAGATCAAGGTGCATGGCACTAATATTACTAATAGAAGGTAGAAAACTTACAAAAATTACACTGCATTGCCAAATTTGCAATTTTCCATGACACAATTAAAAATGACTAACATAAATGACTAATTCATATTCTTCTAGCTAGTCATTTTTTATGTCGTGACTAAATTAGTCATTTATTTTAGTCATTTTTAACTCTGTCACTTATTATCTAGTCATATTTGTTAACTGGTGACTAAATTAGTCATTTATAGTTGAGTCAATCAAAATTGCTCATATTTAGTAGTAAATCACTTGGAAAACCTGTGGTGACTAGAATTTTTAGTCACCTAGTAGCTAATTCCTCATTTTGTACTAGTGTATAGTAGAGGTTGGAGTCTACTTTACTTTTAGTAAATCCTAAGCTCATAAAAAATCCATCGATCCTACCATACCATGCTCTAGGTGCTTGTTTTATCCCATAGAACACCTTCTTTAGTCTACATACATGAGTTTACTCATAATTGGTCTTGAACCCTTGCGGTTTTTGATATATATCTCTTCTTCAATCAAGCCATTTAGAAATGTTGCCTTCGCATCCATTTGATGTAAATTTCAATTCATATTACATTCCAAGGAAAGGATGGTTATGACTAAGGTGTATCTAGCTACTGGTGCAAAGGTCTCCTCATAATCGATCCCCTCTTTCTGGGAGAATCCTTGAGCTACAAATATTGCCTTGTACTTTTCTATACTTCCATCTGCTGAGTATTTAGTTTTGAAGATCCATTTTGAGGTACTACTTCCCACACATCATTCTTCATAATGGATCGATATTCCTCGACCATTACATCAACCCACTCCTTCTGTTTTATTGCTTCTTCAAAACAAGTTGGTTCTTTATCAACTAGATCACACATCAAATCCATATAACCAAGGTATGACTTTGGCTTCTTTCTTTCTCAGATGGTTCCTTCTGTAGGACCATGTCTTTTGCTTCTTTGATTACTTCATGGGCCTAGACATATTTTATCTTTCGTGAAATTAATTCATTGGGTAATTCTTCAAGTAATTGATGTTTTGTCATATCATTATCCTCAGGCATATGTACTTCTTCTTCGTTTCTAACTGGTTTAGTACTTTTAGTAGATTTGGGAGTTTCATTGCCCTCTTCATCTGCCTTATCTTTCTTTGACTTTGTGAAGGATGTATCTTTGTCAAATGTGACATCTTTGTTAAGCTCTATTTGATGGTATCCTGGGATATAGATCTGATAAGATTTTTATTTTTCACTATACCCTACGAACAATCCCTTCTCCTTGGGAATGTGGATGTATACAGGACAACCAAATAAATTTAGGTGACTTACCTCTAGCTTTTCTACGGAAGACATTTCTTCTGGAGTTTTAATCCCAAGGGCACTGTGGGAAATTCTATTTTGTACATATATTGTTGTTCTTGTTTCTTATTCCCATAGGTACATTGAAATATCTTGATCATGTATCATAGCTTTCACAACATCCATGATATATCTATCATTTCTTTCTCCCACACCATTTTGTTGTGGATTATAGGGAATGGTGAGCTCCCTCTTAATCCCAAATTCCTTGTAGTAATCATTGAATTCATTTGATGTGAACTCTCCTCCATTATCTGACCTCAAAATATTTATTTTCTTATCAAAGAGATTTTCCACTAGGGCCTTAAATTCCTTGAACCTTCCAAACACTTCATCCTTCTTTTTCAAGAAGTATATCCAAGTCTTGTGGTAGTAATCATCAATAAAAGAAGCATAGTAGACATAACTGCTTAATGAATTAGTTTGAATTTTCCCACATAAATTTGAGTGAATAATATCTAAGATCCCTTTTGATTTACTATCACTTTTTGGATAAAGATTCTTAGTATTATTTCCTTGTGCACATCCTTTTCACACTCCTTCATGTTCTATCTGAATTTTTGGTAAACTAGTCACAACCTTTCTTACAATTTCTAGAGATTTGTAGTAAACATGAACAATCCTTTTGTGCCATAGCTCACATGGGTTTATGGTACTAGTTACTAATGTTGAATCTGTATGTCCCTTCAATTTGTAGACTCATCCTTCTGCAAATCCAATCTCTACTGCATCATCTATGGTTTTACCTTTTGTCCACATGAGAACTTTTCCATCCACAAAAGAAACTCTGAATCCTTTTTTTCTAAGGCTAAAATGGAAAGAAGATTCTTCTTTATTCCTGGGACATACATGACATCTTTCATTTTCATAGGATTTCTAGAATCCAATTTATAGGATGCTTCTCATATTCCTTTAATGGGGTATTGGGAATCATCTCCAAGCATTACTTTGTGTGGAGATTCCTTTTGTTCAAGACATGAGAATGATTCCTTGTAACCAGTCATGTTCTTGGAGGCACCACTATCAACTAGCCAGGTGTCATTTCTTGGTGACACTGGTCCTGTAAGAGTAGAGATTAAAACGTATTCTTCACTAGAGTCTTAATCCTTCTTTGTTTATTCTTCAACTTCTTGATCACTATATTCAGCAACATGGGCCTGAAACCTTCTCATCTTTTTTAGAGTCTTTCTTATTTCATGGGAAAGTTGATGGCAACGTGTCCCATATTGTGACAAGTGAAGCATTCAAAATCTGAGAATTCCCTCTTGGGACCTTTAAATCCTTGAGTCTTAGGAGGATGGCCACGACTCTTCCTTTTTCCTTTGGTGTGGGCTATCAAGGCTTAATCCTCATTGTCATTTATATTTTCTTCTATAGCTACTATCGTTTCTTCGTGTTGGACACATTCTTCCAATAACTTTTGGAATTTGGTTAGTTTCCTTTTTGAACATATTCCTCAGATAAATGATTCCCAATCTCTTGGAAAACCATTTAAGGTTGTCATCACAATCTCAGCTTCTTCAACCATATCATCAATCGCTTCTAGCCGATCTTTTATTTGAGCTACTCTTGTAAAGTAAGACTACATGGTCTCTAAATTTTGAGCTCTTACACTTTTGATTTGATTTCTCAGGGTCATTTTTCTATTAATATTTCTTCCTTCAAATAGAGCTGATAGAGCATCAAACATTTCTTTTGGAGTCTCCCTTGAGGATACTTGAGGAATCAAGTTATCTTTGATAGAGTCAGCTTTGATCCTTTTAGAAATGATCATATCCTTCTTATGCTTGGACATAGCTTCAGCTTCTTTTGGTTCTTTCACTTCCTCTTTCACAAATTTATCTAGATCATTCTCTTATAAGATGAGCATGATCCTATCATAGATTTTCATCTAGATTGGTATTATTTGTCATCTTTAGAATACTGATAACTTCAAATGTAATAAAGAGGAATAATACTTACTTGAAGAAAATAGCTCCTGACTGACCTCCTTCTGGGTGACCTAGGGTTTGATGCAGAAACCCTCATTCTTTAGTTGGGATCACAGGTAGTGATGAATGGTGGAGAATATGCACCTACTTAGGGTGAATTATTTTGTATCTTCCCTTTTCTGAGATTGATGATGAAACCTCAGGAAAATTGAAGCCGTAGTTTGTCTCAGCAGCAGTAACTGGTCCAAAATTGAAAATTCTTGGAATTCAGTTCTGTCTCCACCGAAAGATGCTCTCTTCAGGGGTGAGTTGAGAGAGCCCTCTTTTCTGGTTGATATGTCGAGGGAATTTTTTAGAGTTACAAAACCCTAAATATGTAGCACTTCCTTTTAGGGTGTCTCTGATACCATGTTGAATTTTCTTAATTTACTTAGATGATATCTTAAAACAAATAGTTACTAGTAGATCACTAAAAGAATAAAAATCACAGAAACACAAGAACACAAATATTTTCGTTGAGGAAACCACAAGGGAGAAAACCCCGAAAAACTTCCTCAGTATCTAACTCAACCAGAGTAGTGTAAAACCTAGAGAATTGGTTCTCTCTTCTTTCTGGTGCACTAATATTTCTCTCTCTTGAAAAACAACTTGAGTGAAAGAGTACAAATGAAGGGGAGTGCCTCCCTATTTATATTCTTCAGTTGAATTGACCTCTAAACTAATAGGTTCTATTTCTCTAACTGACTAGGCTGACTTGTCCAACTGGACACCATAAATAACATTTAATATATTGACACTTGGGTACTCTTGACCCGACTTGCATACGGAGGTTTACATTGATTCTTTCAATGATACTAACAAGACCTAACTCATCCCCTGAAGGAGGAATACAATCAATACATCTGTAATATTTTCCAAAGTTATAATACTTTAACATAGATTCCCATTATCTTGAGTCACCACCTCAATCCAATGGGGAAATCAAAGATCTCAAATTCGACACTCTAGTGGAAAAAACTATGGAATGGGAGAATGAATTTTGGAAAGAATATATTTAATCCAACTAGAGAGTCTGTGTTCCTTACTCAAAGAGGGAAGTATCAGTCACATGATTCTTCTAGAGGAGATGGAAACAAAAGAGGATGTGCATGAAAGAACTTTAGATGCAGGGGGTAGGAAAAACTACAGTGAGAGATCTAATATCTAATGTGTATGTTATGTAAAGAAGGAACATGAGGAAACTACATGCATAGTTTGTTAATAAAGAGAAGAGAAGTGAAAGAGGTAAAGCTCGTGAATCTTTTGATGTCATTGTTGCACATTGTATTGCAGGTATGAATGAAATTAAATTTAGTACTTCATTTGTTTCTTGGAGAGATACTTGGATGATTGAAACAAGTGTGACCTACCATGTGACATTTATAATAAACACTTTTAAAGTTTTGAATGACAATGTAGATGGTATAGTGTACTTTGCAGATCATTCAAAAATCAAACCTAAAGGAATTGGCCCCATTTATATTAAATAGTCTGTATTTCCTGATTTGATGTTGCATAATGTTTTTTATCTTCCAAAGTTGTAGAGAAACTTGATATATCTTGTGCACATCCAAAAACAAGGCCATTCTATCCACATATTTGATGGGAAATTTGAGATAAGGAGATCCTCTAAAAACTAATACATAATAACTATAAGGGAAGATGATAGATTGTTTAAACTAAAAGGGAATTTTGTAAGAGCTCTAAATTTTGCATACCACTCTCAAAACGAAGAAGGTACCTTTTCATCCTCTCTCTTGTGGCATTATAGATATGGACATATCAATTATGGAAGTATTAAAAAATTTAAGCATAAAGGTGTTTTTGGTTTTCATGCCATTCCAAAGAAGATGAAGTAATGCGATTTTTGTATCCTTGACAAACATAGTAAACAAATTTTCCATGATTCAAATTCCAGAGCATGTAGAAAATTAGAGCTAATACACTCTAATTTGGGTGTCCTCATGCCTATTAATTTGAATATTTTGAAACATTTAAACACTTTCATGTATGGATTGAAATTAAGCAAAATCTCACACTGGAACTCTTCATGGAAATAATAGAAAATAGTATACTTCTAATGAATTTTAAAATTATATTCATCAACATGGGATTATGCATCTAACCTCTATTCCATGTAATCCTCAGTAGAATGGTGTAGTAGAAATAATGAACATGACACTCTTGAATATGGTACACTCCATGTTATTATTCAAAAATGTGAAATTGATTTTTTGGGGTGATGCAATTTTTTGCGCAGTTTATTTGAGAAAAAAAATCCATATCATTCTCATTCCAACAAGAATCCATATGAAATTTTGTATGACCACATTCCTTTAGTACTAAGGAATCTCAAGGTATTTGGTTCCACATGTTATTCCTTAATTCATAAGGAATGTAGAAACAAACTTGGTGCAAGGAGTAAAAGATAAAAATTCTTGGTGTGATCAAACACGACCAAGGAGTATCATCTTTATGATGAGATAAATTAAAGTTTTATAATTTCTAGAGATGTTTTTTTTCTTGAAATGAATAAAAATGACAAGTCTATGGAGAGACAACATGATTGCTTGGGTAAATTTACCCACATAAATACATTTCACGAACTTGACAATGATATTCCACATCTTGAAGTGGGGATTCCTATCTTGGATAAATATTTGGAATCTCCTTTTGTATCACTATATCCCCTTCACTACTTCACTAGAATAGGAGGTTTAATTTGATGATTCTATTCCGAGGTTTGGAATATTGAAACTTGAAGACAATGAAGCATATTTAGCTGAGCAACCTAGACCCTCACAAAAATTACCAAAGTGGTTCATGAAGACACTTGAAAGTGTTCATCCTAATGAGGTTGGTAAGACATGAACCAAATTTTGACAAGACAAGAAAATGGAGATTATGTATATGATTCAAATTCAGGTGATGTATATGAATCATATGATTGTGAATTGAATTTATCTACCAACCATAAGAAAACATTTCTTTTAATAAGCTACATATTATCGTGAGTGGAAAGAATCTATGTAGAAGGAACATGATGATCTCATTAAAATGGGACATGGAAATTAGTGGACTCTCCATTTGGAACCAAACCAAGTAGTTGCAAGTGGGTGTACAAGAAAAAGTACAAATTAGATGGCTCACTTGACAAGCATAAGGAGAGACTTGTGGAAAAATAATTTGCATAGAAATAAGGAATTGCCTATGGGAAATATTTTTCTCCCACAACAAAATGGTATACCATTCGTACTCAGATCTCTTTCATTGCACAAAATGGATGGAAATTTCATCAAATGGATGAGAATACTACATCCATGAATGGAGAATTGAAAGTGAATGTATTCATGTCTCAACTAGAATGTTTTATTGTGAAGGGACAAGAACAAAAGGTATGAAATCTTGTCAAGTATTTGTAAGGAATAAACCAAAGAACAACATGCATCATATGGAAATCTAATTGAACTTCACCTTAAATGAATTTCAAACACTTTAATCTTGAAAAATATGGATTTTTTGTAAAGAAAGTTCGAATATCTATTGTTTATCTTATAGTGTATGCAGATGATATATTGATGATAGGGAACATGGAAAGATACATTGCATCCATTAAGAAATAATTGAAGAAAGGATTTGAGATGACCAAGTTTAGACATATTCACTACTACCTAGGTATTGAAATGACCTAGAATCCAATATATATATTCATCTTTCAAAATAAGTAAATTGGAGAGTTTTTTAATAGGTTTGGCATGATAGAGTGTAGCCCTATTTCTACTCTAATGGAACATAATTTGAATTTTGCATCAAAAGAAGGAAATAAATTTGGGGACACAACCAAGTACATATATATTAACTTGTGGGGAGTATTATCTACCTTACCACCACTAGACCTAATATTTCATTTCCAGTTGGGGTCATTTCTAGGTTAATTCATTCAAAACCTTGTTAAGAACATCAAAGTGTTGAAAAGAGATTCTTAATATACTTGAAGGAGACTCGAGACGTTGGAATCAAATACTCTTAGGTGGATGCATTTAAACTAATTAGATATTTTAATTCAGACTTTAATGACTATAAAGAAAATGGAGTATCAACTTTGAGCTACCACATGAGTCTTGGATCAATATTTATCTCATGGATATCACACAATTCAATATATATANAATAGAGGAAGAATATGTGGCTACTACATAAGAAACAAAGGAGACTGTGTGGCTTAGGAATATGCTTGAATATTTTTAGGAGAAACAAGTGAATTCTAATTCTACTCCTCTTTTGGTCTAAAATAATTCTACAATCAAGTTCACCAAGAATGTAATATTCCATGATCAAACTAAGAGCATCAACAAAAAGTACTATGTAAATCAATGTCATGTAGAGGCCAATACTTTTCAATTGAGACATTGTTCCACAAGTGAATAAATTACATACATCTTCACCAAAGCTCTTGGAAGAGAAAAAACTTGAGAAATTCATAATGATTCTTGGAATCAAAAGCATTCCTTCATATTAAGCGTGGAACGATGGATACCTAATCCTATGGGATTATGGTCAATGTGTAAATATTGTAAACATTTGGCTATATTTCTAGTTACCTGAAAATAAAGTGAAGAGTCTTTCAGAAGTCCCAAGGACTTATCGGAAGATCAAAATCAAGGGTCATTTTTTCATGTATACATATTTTATTCATGTTAATGAAAAATCTATCCAACTTGGAGTTACCCAGGCCTGTCACTCCCAAACAAGACGAGGAGATTGAAGAAGTAGGTGAGTTACCTCAAATATAAATATCTTCCCTTTAATGTAGTACATATCATGGATTATGATAGGATATGACATATCAATGAAGTGTAATTATGGGATGACATATAGAGTGCCTTGTATAAGTGACCCAAATTGTACAAGACCTAGAGCTCATTAGTACATTAGAAACCCTTCCATGTGATATGATGTGATATGATGTTATTCATGGGTCATGTTGTTAGTGTGGTCAAACTACTGGAGAGGAGGGTGGATCATTGTTTCCATCAACCCTTATTTTATAATCCATTTGATAAGGATGATGATACTTCACCTAATCCATTTCCTCATCCTCCTCCACCTCCTCATCCTCATGCTCCTCCACAAGTCAACAAATCTATTTGAAATACTTACACTACGGGGAAAAAAACACATCTATTCGAAATACATACTATTAGAAGGTTGGTATTGTCATGTGATTTCAATATTGAGAAATGTTCTTTTATAATGAAGCAATTCCATAGAGTCAACCTTTAAAAATAAGGCACCTTCACACCCACTATAACTAAATTTTCCAAAGAAAGATCATCTTTCTTCAAAATTCATAGGACATCACCTTGTTTAATAGACAAACAGGGACCAACCTATCATCTAATTTGTTTCACAACCAATTTTTATTTTTAGTATTTGAAGAAATAAGATCTCTCCTACCATCCAATGTGTTCGTTTTATTTTATGATGTGTGCCTCTATAAAAAAGATGAATAATTTGTGAATATATGAATGGTATCTAATAATTAGGCAATATTAAAATGATCCCAATATGGAAGCTTATAAAATATAAAGTTCATTTCATCACAATCATGAGTTTTATCAATAGAAGAGTAAAAAAAATTCAATGTCGTCGAACATAAGCCCTCCATTTGAATTGAACAATTTCACAAATTCCTTCTCCTTCTCTATGTCATATGCCCTATGCAAATTAGCCAATATCATTGTTTTAGGTTGTCAAGCACTCTCTAGTTTACCGTTGAAATAAAATTATATTCTTCTAGTAAGGTGGTCTTGTATGAGGAATACCCTCGAGAAGTTGTACACCAAATTTTGTAGGTGGTTGGACCAACTAGACTTTGTAGAAGATCCACAACATTTGCATTCGTGATAACCTCCTATTAGAATACTTGCAATGTTATTTTATATAGATAATGTTAGTGTTAAAGAAGACAATTGCACCAAAATAACTATAAAAAATGATAGTATGAATATAAACAAATCAATCAAAATGTTAACTAGAGGAAACCCCTAATCCCAAATAGTCATGCATGGTGTACATACATATTCCAGACAATCTAAAAGACCTCTTTGATGGGATTGTTATTGATACATCATATGAAATTATCCCTTCCCATCATTTCTTAAATTCATCAATCAATACTTGCAAGTAGGCATTCATATGATTAACTTGTATTCTACCAAGGACTATAAGAGGCAACATAAGATGTTCATTACTCATAGAAAACTATGGGGGGGGGTATTGTTATTAATTTCAACTATTAGCCAAACATAATAGTTGGTTTGTTGGAGGGAATATTGGTTAACTTCGTCCATGTATATGCTCAATCAAAGGATTGATTCTTCATCCTTGAATTTCTTATACCATGTACCCTCTATATGATTCATGGCTAGTTAATATGCTAGGATTGACATAGATTATGGATCACTTATGTTCAAAGCATGTCACCCCTGCAACATAGAAAATTATTTGCATTGAACGAGAATTTGAATTCTTGGGATTGTAGGCATGTGCCTCAATATATTATGAGGTGGACAATTTTTTGTACTTATTTTTTTTCTTTTTTCTTTTTTAATTTCTAGTGCCTTTAGGTTATCATACTCACATTCTAGACATATCTATTTATATGTGTGTTCGCCTCTATATAGAATGCAATCATTTGGACATGCATGGAATGATATGTACTTGAAACACCCAACATTTTCAACATTTACTTTGCCTCTTCACAACTTTCAGGAAATAAATTACCTCCCGAAATTATCTTATATTTGAGTAACTTGCAATTAGTAGGAAATAAAATGTGCACTAACATCAAGCATGCATAAAATTGACCATTTAAAATGTTTATCATGCGACCTCAAAATATAGGGGACTTAACTTTTATTTACCTCAAATCATTAAGAAACATACATCTAACATAACATACATTGATTTCAAGTTGTAAAGTAACATTTTTTCCCTACTTGGGTAGAATTTGACATTAACAATATTTCAAAGAAGGTATTGGTGATATGAGCATAATATATTATCTCATCTTGTTGGAATGCATTTAACAAATTTCTCTCCATATCACTCAAGTATCCCATAAGAAATAATCCATACTCACCTCTAGTTCATTTCCTTGATTCCCAGCATGTGAAGAACTCGTGTTTCTATAGACATTCTAAATTGGTGACTTAGGACATAGTGGATATTGAATGGGTGGTTGAGTCAACCATGCTTGGCATGCTTCCTCTCCAAGTTGTTCTTTTTAATTAGACTTCTCTCCATTTGACATCATAGTATCCTTCTCCCATTTAATTTAAAAGATGAAGAGAAATATAAATGATGTTGAGATGATGTTAACTAAAATAAATTATGTCATGACGTTAATTACAAGACAAATTATGTGGTTGTGTAAGGATTTTTTTTCATACAAAATGTTTCAAAAACTATATATAGAAAATGATGACAAAAATTTAATGAGAAAATTGATTAAGGTATTTTTTATGGTTGTAATGCATTTACATAAGACTTATAATGATGAAGGTTTTCTTTACCAATTAAAATTTGCAAGAAACCTTCATGAATACTACATATGTTATCGATGACCTATTCGGTGTTGTTTTTCGAAGCATGATAGAAAAGTTACACATGTCAATGTCCATTGTTTAATGGTTGATACATTGAACTCAATAATTATCTAGGTGGTGCTATTAATGCATCATAGTTGATTTTTTAAATGGATGCATGGTAATGTTTAAATTCTCAATCTACAAGCAATTTTAAGGTTTCTTGGTAGAATAAACAATGTTTCCAACTCATTTTTGTTAGCAATATTTCCATGTATCCATTTGTTACAATGCAATTCATGTGTATTTAGTGTTACAGTGAAAATGTTAGGTGGCATAATGTTTAAACCCTTTCAACACCCTATATCCTAGATAGGTAACACAAGATAATGGAAGTTGCACCATAGTTTGTGAATAACATAATATAATACCCCAGTTTTGACCCCATGGCATTAAAATTGTACATGATGTAATTATTGTATTAAATCATGGCAAGGAGCTCAAGGCCAAGGCCTTGCCATTGATTCGGTGTTTTTTGTATCGGTGATCAAGGTTGATGCCGATGGTTCTCGTGTTGGTCAAGCACAGTATATTTTGAAATATCATGTAAGTATACAATTTAATAAAATACCACAACTAGCTATGCACTACAATAGATGGGGGCATGATTTCACAAGGAATAGGGAGGGGATTTAGTCCAACCCTTGAGCCATAGGGTAAGGATAGATGTCCATGGGAGAACCCTTAAACCCTCATCTACCTTTTTTTCCTCTACACTCAATCATTCAAGTCTTCTAGAATTTGGTTGAGGCAGTTAATGCCTTAGGCAAAGCGAGGCATGGAAGTCGGTTTCGTGACTAAGTCAGCCTACAGTCTAAGCAAACCTGTAGCCTGGGGGAAGCTTCATTATTTCTTCTAAATAAAGTAAGCACATGAATGCATTCCCAATCCGTAATTCCTGAGTTGCCCATAACTTTTTGTTCATTCTTCCATTCCATTCGATTGATTATGTTTTCCACTATCTAGAGTCGTGGAATGGGTGGTTCTGTAGTGTTCTTATGTGTTACAGAGTGGTATGGAACCCTGGTCTCTTGTGTACAAGTGAAACCCTATTTCTCCCATGTTACAGAGTGGTATGGAACCTTTATTGTTTGTGTTATAGAGAGGATCCTTGTTTTGTTGTGTCTCCTTGTGGTTTGTTGTTATGTGTGCCCTGGTTTGGGTCTGAAATGTATGCAAGAATTAGGAGTGGAAGAGACCTTTAATTGGCTTGGTAAACCTACTGAAGAGAGGAACCTCAAAAAAAGATAAGAGTGGCTGGTGAATCTTCTATGCACATCTTGAAGAGCACTGGAAGGGAAGGTATAGCCTGAGGGACTGTGTAGAAGAGAAGGGGATACTTCCTTTTGTTAGGTTTGTAGGTATTGTGGATTCTAGGCTAGATAGATCCTGTGGAGGTGTCCCTATATCTATGAATAAGCCACTAGCTTAGCCATTCTACCTTTCCACTTCCTTAGAAGCCTGATAAAACCAAACATAGATTGGCTTGGATGACAGCCTGATAAACCCAATGGTATATTGGCTTGGCTAGGCATCCTGATAAACCCAATCATATATTGTCTTGGCTGAGCAGCCTCATAAACCCAACGATGTGTTGGCTTGGCTATGTCTTGATATGCATTTGGCCATGTGTGATCCTTGGTTGTACAACTTGATAAACCCAACTAGTAGCTAGCTTAGCTGAGTATCTTGATAAACCCAGTAGGGAGATGGCTTGGTTTAGTATCCTAATAAACCCATCTAATAGTTGGCTTGATTGGTCCTCAATATGAATGTTGGATTGACTACCTGCTGTTTGATAAACCCAATTGTTAGTTGGTTTGGTTGAGTATCTTGATAAACCCAGCAGTGTATTACCTTGTTGCTTACAGCTTGATAAACCCAATTGTGTAGTGGCTTAGCTGGACAGTCTGATAAACCCATCTGTAGGTTGGATTGACTGTGTTGATATGTTCTAGCTATGTGTGGGCCTGTTGTTCCCTAGTTTCTTGTGGAAATCATGCCCAGATCGGGGGTGGCAATTGTGTTGAGAGATTGATGAACAAAATTGGCCTATGGTTGGGTGGAATGTTGTAGCAACATGGCTAGTTACGGGACAGCTTGATCTTCAAGATAAGTATTCTCTAGTTATTCTTATTTCAACAATTTATTTTCTTATGAATGTACTGAATATGTTGAATGCTTATTAATGATTTAAGTAGAGTTTACTATTGTTAAATGTCCCTGCATTTTGCATCTGTCTATACCTTTTATTTTCCACTGCATTTTTCTTATGATCATGAAGGTTGGATACTTGGTTGAAGAGTCAAAATGCGTCTATATTAAGGTAATATGTGTTTCTCCACACTCCAGGATCCGCTCGTGGAAGGCAGAAGTCGCCAATCGGAAGGAGGGAAAAATGAGGAAAATTTAAGGAAAAAGTTGGATTTCTGCACCCCAAGCCGCTGCAGAAGGCAGGATTCAAAAGGCATAAATTAGCAGAAACATAAAATGGTTAAGGTAAAATGTTGGATTTCCGCTACCCGAAGTCCTCCAACGGAATGCAGAAAGCGGAAGGTGGAAATAGGGAATCCAAATACAAAGGTAAGTGTTTCTAAGTTTTCCGCTACCCAAAGTCTGCCAGCGGAATGCAGAAGCCAGGAATCAGAAAGTAGAAGGTGAGCAAATGACTCTATCGCATGTTGGGTTTCCGCTACCCAGAGTCTACTGCGAAAATAGGAAGGTGGAAGGAAGAAGAATAACAGTTGGCAAGATCAAACCTTAGATTTTTGCATCCCGAAGTCAGCCGCAGAAAAGAGGAAAGTAAGGAAGTAGGAAGTTGAAAAGAAAAAAAGTGGCAGGTGAGCTTACCACATTCCAGGATTTTCGCTACCCAAAGTCGAAAATCTGAAGGTGGAAGGCGGAAGTTGGAAAAGTCTGTTTTAGTCCGGAAATGACTTTTCTGGTTACAGAGTGGATTTTTTCGCTGTGAAACGACTGTTACAGTGGTGTTTGTTCTTGAGCATGAATGTTAAAGGATGAACATGACCCATGACTATGTTTAAAGAGAAATAAATAATAATATTTAAATTATTATGCATATTAGTCAGGTGTATGGGCACTTGGGTACATGGACATCTTGGTACAAGAGCGGGCAACAAAGTCGCATCCCTCCCTTATATGCTAATGTAGAGGGGAGGGGACGTGACAATGTGGTATCGGAGCTATTGGTTACAACATTGGTCCTAGATGGGCCAAGAGAATGGTTTTCATAGCTATTGGTTACAACATTAGACCTAGATGGGCGAAGAGAATAGTTTTCAGAGCTATTGGTTACAACATTGTGCCTAGATGGGCCAAGAGAATAGTTTTTAGAGCTATTGGTTATAACATTGGGCCAAGAGAATAGTTTTTAGAGCTATTGGTTTCAACATTGGGTCTAAATGGGCTAAGTTGAATATTTTTGTAGAGAGAAAACTATAGTGAACAATCAGTAAGTGGTTTTTAAATTATGAGATTTCTGTGCAACTAACAATGGTGTTTATTAACACATTGTTGCAGAGACATAGTGCATATTGGAAAAGTTGGTTTTGGCTTGGCCATGAGAATCAACATCATGAATGATGCACATGATCCCTATGAGCTTGAGGCATATGCTATGGGGGAAAACATTCGAGTTGGAAATGACGAAACGTAATATAATGGAAGAAGATATCAAGAGACTCCCCCAGATATTACATCCACCATGAGAATCCTAAGGGTGGAGTTGAAAAGTTACATAGAAGATAATGAAAGAATGATTAAATCTCAATAAGAGTAGAATTAGCTGAATACAACCATGTTGCATATTTTGGCAGACATCCAAAGGCAGATGAACTCTAAGCATTGGGCAGTAAATACAGAAGGAAGTAGGAGCAGCGCCAGAAGAAGAAAAAGGTCTTCTAGTGGATCATCTTACTCTGAATAATCCATTGAGTGTTCAAGCTATTCATCTCATAGGAGTTAGAGGAAGAGGCATTATAAGAACAGTTCATGTGATGAATTTAAGAAGGAAAGGCCTCCTACCTTTAATGGTGAGGTAAAATATTGTTAAGAAGCTGAATCTTGGCTTCTTGGGATGAGAAAAGATTTCCGATTCCAAGACTGCTAGGGAAATATGAAGGAAAGGGTATCCATATTCAACTTGAATGGAAGAGATTCCATATGGTGGGATAACCTCATGCAAGTGAAGAAGACTAATGATAGAAAGTTCGTGTGGAAGCAATTCAAGAAGTATTTCAAGAAAAAGTACCTCTCTGACAGGTACTATGATGACAATATTAAAGAGTTCCATGAGATGAGATTGGTACAACTGACCATGGAAGACTATGCAAACAAATTCTTGGAGTTTTTGAGGTATGTCAGATACATCAAGGATGATAAAGCAAAAATTTAGTGTTTTCTAAGTGGATTACCTCAGTCATACAAAGACATAATTGAGTTTGATGAACCTCGAACTCTAGAAGAGGCTATAAGGAAGGCCAATTATTTCTATGATCAGAACAAAAGCAAACCTGATCTCCATAAGACATGGAAGGACAAGAGGAATTAAAAGTATTACCAAAGGAAGAAATATTTCAAACCGTCTCACTTCCAAAATCAGAAAAGGAAACCATCACAAGATGTGACTAAGTTATCCAGAATAATGGGAGACAGGCCAAGAGATCCAAAGGATCCAAGAGAACCACTCTAGTGTTGGGGATGTGGAGGGAACCATATGCGTAGGAACTGTCCACATGAGAATGGGTATGTAATGAAATCTCACAACGTCTAAGGAGATGAAACGGTGGGTCAAGTAGCGACGACTGCCCCTATAATTTATGCAGCCCTAGAGGACCACTATGAAGATCATTAATCAACTGTGGTTGAAGTTGAAGGTAAGATTGTTGAGAAATCTCTTTCTATTTTGATTGACCCTGGATCTACTCACAGTTATATCACTCCTAGAATTGTTGAGATTTGTTCTTTTAAGAAGTTAAAGCATATCAAATCTTGGTTAGTTCAACTAGCCACTGGAACCAAGAGAAAAGTTAGTGAAGTGGCAGAAATATTTCCATTAGTCATGGATGGGTTAGTCACCTATGCATACTTGAATGTTATGCCACTTGGCTCCTATGATATTCTCATTGGGATGGACTAGTTAGAAATGCACAAAGTTAAGCTTGATTGCTACAACAAGACACTGGAATGCATGGATGAAGAAGGAAACCCAAGGGTTGTAAGAGGAATTCCAAAGGTGACTTTTGTTAGGAATATTTCAACAATGGATTTGAAGAAGTTATGTAGGAAAGGTTGTAGATTGTATGCAGCCCATGTTTTGGAGGCAATGGAGAATGAAACTCCTAGGTTGGAGGACTTTCAGGTATTGTAGGAATTCAGGGATGTTTTTCCTGATGAGATTACAGGGATTCCTCCAAAGAGAGACATTGATTTTACAATTGACCTTGTACCCAAAGCAGCACCAGTGTCCAGGACACCCTACATGATGAGCACAACAGAATTGGTAGAGCTGAAAATACAATTGCAGGAATTGCTGGAAAATAAGTATATCAGGTCAAGTGTGTCCTCGTGGGGAGCACCAGTTCTATTTGTAAAAAATAAATATGGGACACTCGGGTTATGTATTGATTACAGACAGTTGAGCAAAGTCACAGTGAAGAATAAATACCCTTTGCCTAGAATTGATGACCTTTTTTATCAAATGAGAGGAGCAAAGGTATTTTACAATATCGACTTGAGGTTTGGTTACCATCAGGTAAGAATGAAAGAGGAATATATTCATAAGACAACATTTAGAACAAGGTATGGACACTATGGATTTGTAGTGGTACCATTTGGTTTCACAAAGGCACTAGCTACATTCATGTGTCTCATGAATAGTGTTTTTAACAAGTATCTAGACAAGTTTGTTCTTGTCTTCCCAGATGACATTCTTATCTATTCTAAGAATGAAGAAGAGCATGAAGAACATTGGAAGCTGATATTGAAATTGCTAAGGGAGCATAAGTTGTATGGAAAGTTGAGCAAATGTGACTTTTATAAAGATAAAATTCAATATTTGGGTCACATTATCTCAGAGGAAGGAATATATGTGGAACCTGAGAAGATTGAAGCCACTATGAGTTGGCCAACTCCAAGAAATGTGACAGATGTGAGATATTTTATGGGAATTGCAGGATACTATAGAAGTTTCATTGAAGGATTCTCCAAGTGTTATTAGGAATATTGCACCTTTTGCGGACAGAAGTTGTTCCTCTGGTCTGAATGGTTTAGATCCAAAACAAATGAGTGAACGACAAAGGATGAAGACCTTTCTTGAATGCTGTAGACACCTGGAATACTACTTTGATTGTGAAATTGTGCACCTGCAAACATATCAAACATACAAGCACATCAAATCTACCTAAAAATCATCTGCTTATCCATGCTAGTGACTAAGGAATCTAACAACATGTACATGTGAAATCAAAACAACAGTAATGTGGGACGGAAATCAGCTTTGCATTAAGAATGTATGGAGAAGCTTACAACCGTTTCCTTAGTGTCGACAAGCCCCTCCATGAGAGAAGCACTTCATCCCCATAAGCTCCAACTTTGCTCTCTATGCTCTCCAATGATTTGGACTAGGTAGTCAATCCAACAGCATAACAATACCTCTATAGTTCTCCCCCTCAACTATGGATATGAGCTTGTAGTTGAGAGAATTGTGGGTGAGGTGGCTCCAAGATCCTACCATGGGGGATCTTGAGTTCAAACTAAACCATAATGATAGGGATAAGGGAGGACACGGGGCTCAAGTTCTAGAAGCCTCGAGAAACTTCTCTTTTTCCCATTTTACCCAGGGTACCGCTTTTGTTCCCTTATGACAGAGCGGTTTATATAAGAACCTCTTTAAGACCAAAGACCATAGGTGGTGGCACCACTTCTCTAAAACAGGATACAGGCGGTGCTGATCAAGGTACCGCTCATCAGCCACATGGTAAGCGCAGTGCTAGGTTTTTTCAAGTAGAATTGACAAACAGAGCAAGTTTCCACTCTAAGTGTTGGGATTAAGGGAAAACATGGAAGTTAAGGGTTTTATCACATGATGGTGACAGGATTTAGGTAGAATAGAATTCCCCCCAAATCATGAGACTTAGAGCAATACGATAAGCGAGAGCTTTGAGAGAATAAGTTGTCAGTTCAAGGTGAAAATGTTAGCTTGGTCGGAGAACGTCATCAAGTAGGAATCTATAGTACATCAATACTTTTGACTCATAGACAATTGTAACCAACTCATGGCTGCGGACCAATACAAGGTAGATCCATGAGAGGAATAAACAAGCATGGCTACTAGAATACAACATAGATCCATGTGATAGAGGACTCAAACTTGGACATAGCTATCGTACATACAACGTAGATCTATGTCATACAGACACAAATTTGAGCATAGCCACAACCATACAAATGTGGATCCATGCTAGATATACAAAACTCCATTGCAACCTGGGGAAAGCAATGAGCACTAAACAAATACCCAGGGTCTTCGCCTCATCTTCCACAAAGTATGATTCTATCCATGTGATTACAATGATCTGAAGTCGAACATGGTTGAAACCAATTGATTACTGGCCAATGATGTGAACCATTAACAAGTGTGAGGGAGATCACCATTGATGTCAATGATTCCCAAGGTACCCTAGTACAATCTATTGAGTGTGAATAAATGTCTTGATGTCGAACACCCAGTCGATTCTATCGATCAAAGGTCAATGATGTGAACCTATGTCAAGAGCGAGAGAACCTGTCATTGAGGCATACAAATCTCAAGGTACTATATTTTGTTTCTAAGACTATTTCCTGGATGATGAGCTGATGTCGATGGGAATAGTCTCGTCGAAGGAGGGCCATGATGAGTCCCACATCGACGACACAAAAATCAGAACATAGTTTTGAAATGATGTGAATTTAGTAACCATAAGACTAACTCAAAAGTACTGACACAGAGATTGTTTTGACTGCAGAGGTAAAACTTC
This sequence comes from Pseudotsuga menziesii, assembly GCA_001517045.1. Lineage (NCBI taxonomy): Eukaryota > Viridiplantae > Streptophyta > Pinopsida > Pinales > Pinaceae > Pseudotsuga > Pseudotsuga menziesii. Next base: position 442,975 of record LPNX010615032.1, read on the forward strand.
TTCAACTTCCCTTTGAACATCAGGTGGCACGACAAGAGCCTTGGAAGAATTACTAGACTAGAAAAACACATAGTGCAACAGTGGACAATGCATTCTTTTGAAAGACTCAAAGGAGTGACATGAATCATGAAAGTGGATCATCACAGAGATCAGCTGAATACCCAATTGACTGAAATGATATGCAAAAAAGTGCCATGTTCAAAGGTAACGACAAACTACTGCCATTTATTTGCAAAATGATTCCCTTCCCATTTTCCCCATCATGGTTGATGAGTGCCTCTTTCCGGTTTTGTGATTTCAAAGAGGGTAACAAACACTCATTATAGCTCATCTGAAGACAAGTCCAAACTCATATGTTTTATGAACCTGAGAGAGGAGGGGTTCGTTCCCAAAAAAAGGGTCTCTCAATGTTTAATTTAACGAGTCCAATGAAAGAAAACTTGGTAACGTTCATGTTTAGAGAGTTTGAACAACCACGAAAGAAGACTCCATAGGGTCCTTTTTCGTAAAATAGTTCACCTGAACTGAAAAAGTGATAACCTACCGTCAGATGAACGACTCTTCAAATGCTTTAATGAGTGTAAAGAAGACAAGATCACTCGACAATATTTTCGTATTTAAGGAGCCCAAAAAGAGTTTAAAGAAGACCCCACTAGGTCTCTTTTCATGATGAGAGATTTTACAATCCTGAAAAGAATCAGAAACGGACTCGGACCTTTGATGCTAAGTTTCGAGAGTGTGACCAAAGTGTCGTAATAAACACTAAAAAGAATTTCTCCGTTTTATGGTAGTACAAAAAAGTCAAAAATGAACTCCCAAAACTTTACTGCTACTACTCTTCTATCCTGTAACGACTCAAAAACAAGTGTTAAATTCCCCAATAACTAACATTAAAGGATTACGACTGATATATTTTGAGCAATAAATGATTTTAAAACAAAACTATAGCATGTCAAAACCCTAAAATGTATATAACAGTCATGTAAATAGTAAAAAATAAAAAACATTTTACTATTTACCCATAGTGGAGAACCTTTGGAGCATTTTCTTGGCCAGATTTTCAGTCGCTAATATCAGGAGCATCCACCATCAGATTTGTGCACCATCAGTTCTAGGTAATATCCTAGACCCTACTCTTTCATTTTATGCCTTCAATTTTAATTTTTAATGGTGTTTTGGGCTTATATGGCAAGCCCTAAAATCATGGAGTAGGCACCACTCTTATCCCTTGTGGGATAAGCAGTACCCCGCTAGAACCACGCCAAAAACATAGCGCACAGGTGGTGCCACTGCCTGTCCTCAATGGGACATAGGCGGTGCCGGACGTGTAGAAATAAAAGTGGTTGCGCAAGAAAAACTAGCTCATTTTTATTGATTTGGATGATTAAGAATGCTTCTAACAAGCCTTGTGATGATTTTTGATAGGTTCTTGTTGATAAAAAATGGTCATATGGAAAGAGAGGCAACATGATAACAAGGACGCCTTCACTAAATGAAATGCAGGTTTCATAGCCGCCTTGAGAGACTGCAGAATCTTAAAGTTCTTCTGCACACCCAGTATGGTATCGCATGAGCAGCTACTAGAGCATATACTTTGGATGTGGAATTCGGATTAACAATATTTCAAGGTTGGTGCTCACATATTGACAGTTGAGGTAGAGGACATCTACTTCTAGACTGGCCTTCCGATATGGGGTGCTCCCATCTCGCTGATTGGTTCCCGTGGGGGGGAAATTACTACTCAAGAGCTGATAGACCATCACTGCATTCTTGGGACCAGAACATCGGGGAAGAAAATTCCCATAAAAGCAGTGGTGGATGGCCCTCTAGGGACCGTGTTGTTTACCATGCAGAGAGTGGCGAGAAGCTAAGGAGTACACCACACGTCTAGAGCGCATATTGTCTATGCCATAGAGGCCATGGAACCTACAACATTTAACTGGGCGGAAGCCCTACTTCCGATCTTCAAGGATTAGCTGATCAAGTGTTGGCAGGGGGAGCTGAAGCAAATTGGTTTTGGTTCCATTCTAGCTTTCTTTTCTTTGAGCAGGTTCCACAGATGAGACCCTAGGTGGTCTTTACAGATTTGAGGGTATGGGACCCTCGCATGGAGATGTGGGTCCGGATTATGGCCCGTACTGGAGCGGGTAGGGGGAAGGAAAAGTTTGGTGACCCATTCTTTTGATGGTTGAGAGATCAGCTCCTCATGGTGGAGGACTATCAATATGCAGGCACTGACTTCAGTGGTGACCCTAACCTATCGCTCCCACCTGCTGGACAGTGGGCTGACATCGGTAAGAAACAAAAGACCCTAAAATGGAAATAGTGTTTTTTATGTTTTTGATGTTTTATATTTTTTATGTTTTAGTAACAAAACTTGAATGTTTTCATGCAGACGTCGGAGCAGCACGACCTGGGGGAGCCTCCCCATTGGACAGGCTATCTAAAGCTCATTTTGTACCGCAGGGTGACAATGTGACAGGGGAGTTAGAGGAGAACTTGGAGAGGTTGACTCTAGACATCCCCGATGCTTCTATCGATGACCTCCCACTGAGGTATCAGAGGCCTACAGCGGGAGTACGAGGACATTTTAGCATACTGCTACGTAGAGTAGCCCGGGCAGTGATGTGTTACCACGAGCATCATTAGATGATGAGCGCATGATGTATCCACTGAAAGCTGATAGCTTTAGGATTTTTGTATGGTGATTTTTTACCTAAAAGCCTACGTGCTTCAGATGAGGTCTCATGACCTACTTTTTGTAAAACATGTTCATATATATATATATATATATATACAGACTTTTACTTGGTGTTTATATGTCTCAAATGGTGAATGTATTTTACATGAGTTTTATGTGTCTTTTATAGTTTATTTACAATGAAACAAGTTTGATTTTCATGTCACGAATGGGCAACATGCCAATATAGGATGTAATTATCCAATAAGTCAGCAACTACATTATGTTCCCTAGGGATATGCCTATAGGTGATAGTTTCAAATGACCTTTCTAACAAACGTTCCCTCCAGAAAAGATGGAGAAGCACAGGATTCCTAATCATATAAACATGATTTAGATGAAAAACCACCAGTTGTGAGTCCATCAAGACTACCAAGTTGCGAACATATTGGGAGGCAACTTCAATCAGAAGACCTATGACTGCTTGATACTTGGTGATATTGTTGGTAGCGGGACCAATACAAACCGCTCCTGAACTGACCAAATCATAAGTTGGGGAATAGAGAACCCAAGCAGCTGAGGCAGGATTTAAGGTGTGGCGGAAAGCACCATTAGCGAAGCCATAGAAAGCTGCCATCTGCTCCGCATGACCAAACATGGTATAAACATATACAGACACTAAACTCAAAACCATATTGAAAATACTTAAGCACATTGAAATTCAAGTAATATACATATACACAAGATACTACCCAAGAGAGATCTAGGAATAGTACCTCTTTAGGTACAACCCATTGCGAGGTTGTCCTAAAGGGATTCCATCGTAGTCTACGAGCTCGTAGCCTCCTTTCTCTAAAACTTTAGAAATAACGAAAGGACCGTACCACATGATTCGAACTTTCCTTTCCCTAGTTTGTCATATCTCTGATCGTAAGTCAAAACTAGGTCACCCTAGTTAAAAGCACGAGGTTGGACAGAATTGTCATACTGCGCCTTGACGCATTTCGGGTGTGCCTCATTAGCTAAGGAAACATCTCTCCTAGTTTCATCAAGGTTGTTTAAGTATAGAAATCTCTCTACCTCTGTGGAAGTGTCTGGGAGAAGTTCGACGGCAAGTTTCAAGGATGGAATCTGACATTGAATCGGCAAGACAGCTTCGAGTCCATATACAAGCGGGAAAGGTGTGAAACTAGTAGCTATTTTCACTGAATTTCTGTAAGCCCAAAGAGCAGAGAAAAGCCTTATGGTGCCAGTTGGATTTATGGTCTCCAACCATCCGATGAAGCATCATTTTCAAAAATTTGTTAATGGTATCTACCTGACCATTAGCTTGCGGATAATAGGGCGTAGAGTTTTCATGATGAAAACCTAGCTTGGCACTTAGTTCCTCCATCATTTGATTATGGAAATGTGATCCGTGATCAGTAACTATGGACTGCGGGACTCCGAATCTAGCTGTCACATGATTGCATAGGAAGAGAGTGGCAGTCTTATCGTCCTCTGCATATGTAGGCATGGCCTTAGCCCACTTTGAAAAATAGTCAATGGCTACGATGATGTAACCATGCGCCCCGGTTGAGGTAGGCTTACAATGCATATAATCAATACCCCATTTGGAAAATGGGCCAACGACAATGACGGGTGTAGCAGAGCAGGATGAGTGCGCTTTTTCGGATAAAAATGTTGACAGGGTGGGAATTTCTTGACAGCCTCGTGACAATCTTTAAAGACTGAAGGCCAGAAATAGCTAGCGTGAAGGATTTTCTGGGCCGTAGCTATCCCAAATAAATGACCGCCACATGCTCCAGAGTGGAAATCATTCAACACTTGTTTAGCTTCCTCATGGGTGAGGCATTGCCAGAGAATGGAATCGATACCACGTCTATACAAAGTGTGATTCAATATGAGGTAGTATTTTCCGTGGTGACGGATACAGCGACGATCGTCACGGGATAGATTTGGCTGAAATATTTGTGTTTTGATATAAATGAGCAAATCTCCATACCATGGGTCAGTAGTGCTTATCAAGAAGAGGAATTCATCCGGAAAATGAATCACTGGGCTCAGATTCCGTCAAAGCACACGGAAGATCACACATGACCTCGGCAAAGACCAAGGATTTCTTTGATGTGGCTTTGGAAAATTCCAAATCAAACTCTTGTAGTATGACTATCCATCAGGAGTACTTTCCCCCGAGCACCTAACGAGTTAGGATGTAATACATAGGGTTTTGGTTTTCCAATACGGTGGTTGTGCAAAGCAAAATGTAGTGACAAAATTTTTGAACAGCAATGACCGTGGCCAATGCTAATTTCTCCACATGTGAATATCGAGTTTCAGAATCCATAAGATTCTTACTAGCATACTAGATCACGTGCTCCTGACCGTTGTTATTTTCCTGCACCAAAACCATAGCGATGGTAGTAGTGGAGGCAGCAATATATAAGATAAAATCCTTTGAATAATATGGGGGGTGTATCACGGGTGAATGAGTCAAAGAATGTTTGAGATTATCAAAGGCTCGTTGGGCTTGGTCATCCCAATAGAACGGAGTGTCCTTCTTAAGGAGACACATATAACCGTGTGTTTTCTTTGCAAAATTGCACACGAAACGACGAAGAAAGTTTACCTTCCCTTGCAAACTTTGGATTTCTAGAAGATTGGTTGGGGCTGGTAGAGCTAAAATAGCGGCAATTTTCAATGGATCTATCCGGATTCCATCCTTATAAACCACAAAACCTAACAGGCATCCTGTCTCAACGTAGAAAACACATTTATGAGGATTGAGTCGTATATTATAATGACGGCATCTCAGGAAAATGTCTCTAAGATGACTAGGGTGGTCCTCCCGTCGCTGTGAATGAGCAGGGAGGTCATCAAGGTACGGTTCAACAATATGTTTTATATCATGAAACGCATAAGACATTTTTTAAGCCAAATGGTAAATTCCTATATGCAAAGGTTCCCCATGGGAAAATGAATGCCATCTTGTGTTGATCGGTGGGTAAAATCTCAATCTGATTATAACCTAAAAGTCCATCCATAAATGAGAAGATGACACTTCCGGCACAGTTGTCGATAATCTGGTCGATATGCAGAGTAAGAAAGTTGTCTTTGGGACAAGCTTTGTTCAAATCTCTAAAATTGATACAGACTCTAATGGTGCCCTGCTTTTTATTGACATGAACGACAATTGATACCCATTCCGTCAAGGGTACAGGATAAATAAACCCAGCTTTGAGAAGTTTCTCTATTTCAGGTTTAATAGCTGCGGCCTTCCGTGGATGGACTTGCCTTAGTTTTTTCCTGACAGGTTTAGCAGTGGGATAGGTTTTTATTTCATGGACCACAATGGATGGGTCTATCCCTGACATTTCTTCATAAGACCAGAAAAAAAATCACGGAATTCTTTGAAAAGTGCCCTGTATGCTTCAGATTCTTCTGCCGGGAAGTTCTACCCAACATGAACATGCTCAAGGGTACCAGGCTTGGCTGATATGTCAATTGGATTTGTTTGAGTAATGTTGCATAGGTTTCCTTCAAAATCTGTGTCTTGCAACAATATAGGATTTTGAGGTGTGTTGACAATATCAGAAGAAAACAGGGATGCAAAGTCATGGTTGACCGAACTGGTGTTGGGGAGGAACGAGGATCTATGATGGTGATCCTCCCAGATAGGCTCATTCATACTCATGATCTCCATAATGGACTCATCAGAAGGAAAAGTCTTAGAGAGATAATCCAAAATAGGAAGAGAGGGTTCTAACCAGTAGGGCAGGTGGTAGGGGTCTGAAGCCACCAGATGAAGTTCATCAATGTGGTCATCGGAAAGGGTTTGAATGACGTTGTACATTTGTTCATGCAGACTCAACGAGGCAAACCCAACAATTTTTTTGCCCTTTGGATCATAATCAAATGACGAAATCATATTTACTGTTGCTGTGTTTGTGTTAGGAGGAGTGGACAAAAAATCCCCATAAGGGACGAATCATTCAACATGCCTACCCCAATCGACTGGTAAGGAGGAGGGGACTGGCCTAACATAGGGATGTTATTAGCCATAGAGGTAGTAACATCCGGCATACAGAAATCGAGCTGGTCAATGGTGAAAATTATCCCTAGATTTGGAAATTGGACAGTTCAAAATACCATCGAAGTGACAACAGTCATGGCGTAAAACCAATTTCTTCCTAGAAGGAGGTTGTAATCTAACGGGCCGTCTACTACTTCTACTTGAATAGAAACAGATTTTCCCCCAATCTCGACTAAAAGGGCTAATATGAGACCATGGGGCTGGAAACCTCGTCCATCAATAGCTTTCTGACTACTTTCGTGATGATTTGGAAAGCGAGTTTGTGAGGTAGTCTAGACTTATAGTTCTCAACATTGAAATGAATCAAATTAGTATTGTTCGGGTCTAAAGCTCCTAATGTAGTTAACAAGTTTTTGCGTTGTGTAGGACAACTTTGGAGTACTTCCAAGGTAGACATTGCACATGGTGCCTGAGCGAGGTCTTCAAATACATTATAAAATTGAGTAGCTCAAGAATTAGGGTAAAAAACAACCTTCCTAAGAGTACTTTTGGGTGGACACAAAACCATGTCGAGAGTAGGCTTCTCGATGGTTAGGGGGACAGTAAACGAGGATTCGAGAGAACCAGTAGAGGGAGATTTTCCTGAAGAAGACTTGTCTTCTTTCTTATCTGCGGGTTTGTTGTAACTTTGACTTCAATTTTTCAAACTAATAGTATCCGAGTAAATCATGCAAATTTCCTCTGAAGAACTAGAGTTTCCCCGATTAGACATGTGGTCTATCAGTTGTTGTTGAGAGGGAAAAGGATCCGTGAGAATTATGGGTGTGGGATTAGTTTTCAAAAATTGGGTGATTTTGTCCCAATGAGGACACTCTTTTGTGAAATGGTCACCTCCGCATAGTAGACATGGATATTTTTCTTTTCTTTTCCCTTTATCGTTATCATTGGTGGTTGGTTTTGGATTCTCCTGTTGGTTTCCAGGTTTTTTTTTTTAGCTTTACCTTTCTTTTTATTGTTGTCGGGTGTTTGAATACTTTGAATAGAATTGACCTCGATGGAAACCTTGGGAGTTGAAGGAGTAGGGGTGGAATTATGGGGTTTCTTGGCAGGTTTTGCTGCTGACAAGGACTGGATTGAACCAACAATCCCATCAACAGGGACTTCTGCTGGTGGCTTTGCAGGATCGGTTCTTGGGCGAAGAGCTTGAGGGATCAAGTCATACAAATTTCCAGATTGGGAATAGACCAAGTCCAGATATTGGGCTCGAATAATGGCTTGCTCTTCAGTAATGGCACTGCCCATAGCCACATTTTGGGCAATCGGAGGCAACAAATATTTAGTAAACCAATCAGCTAATAACTGATTTGGGATAGGAGCCTTAATAAGTCTTCTCCGCCTTCTCCACTCATGGATATGATCGGATATGTGGGTGGAGGTGTTCTATCACAGAGAAGTTAAGAGATCAGTGCTCATTTCATAATGGATAGGAAGCTGAAAGTGTATAAGAAACACAGTTTCCAATGAGCCAAAATCCACAAACGAATGTTGCGGAAGTTCAATGTACCATTTCACGGTTGTACTAGTCAAAGTTCACTGAAAGAGTCTTAAACGAACTGAATCATCCATAAGGGAGTTTGAAGAACACCACAAATGGAATGTCATGACATGGGTTTTTGGATCATCTCCTTGCTTCCCATCAAACTTTGGAATGTCTGATGGTAACTTTACCGAAATGGGAGGCCATGAGGGGTTATGTCGAATGGGATCATTAATCAACTTAGACAAATCAGGCAAGTCCAAGGTTGCTAGGAAAGGTAACTGACGATTAGGTTGCACATACTGGTAATATTGGTATGGCATATAAGTACCAGTAGGACTATAAGTAGACTGATAGACAGTTTGTTGTGATGAAGAACTATCGAAAGACCCGCCCAAGGGGTTGATTTCTGGGATCAAGACTATTAGGACAGTTGGGGCCTCCAGGAGGAGGACCACCAAGACCATTGGGACCACCAGGAGGGGGACCACCAAACCCTCTGGGACCCCTAGGAGGTAAAACTCCAGAGCCTTTGGAACCACTAGGAGGAGGGCCACCAAACCCTTCGAGACCATTAGGAGGGAAGCAACCAGGTCCCCCGGGACCACTAGGAACATAAGGAGGAAAGCCACCAGGCCCTCCAGGACCATTAGGCCCCCTAGGGGGAGGAATTCCATAAGGTGGTCCTTCGGCGCACCCCGCAGTATGTATAGGTATCCCCCCCATAGCTGGCATGTAGGACCAGTTAGGTTTCCCCCATGGCATGAAAGTATTACTAGGGTATGGAATTCTAGCATAAGGCATTCCTGTAGGGTTGGGTGGATAATTAATGTTTCCTACATGTACTTGATTTACTATGTAAGCATGCCCCTAAGAGGTTTGATTGGTTACAGGTTGTGCCCCCACGGGCTGACCTGAATTGGATGGGGGGTTAAACCACATTTGTGTTGGTAGGAGGGACATAAGCTGTAGATTGCTCTATACTAGAGGTCTGTCCATGACTAGGTACAATTCTAGTGACAGATAATGTAGGTCGTGTCGGGGGTTGTCCCCTGGCACTAGAAGGTATTGATGAAACAAGAATTGAATGTTGAGCCCCAGGTGCAAAAGACCCAGGAGGATCGGTAACAGACATAATATGGGAATCGGTGGGTTTGGAAGTTTGACCTGGATTATGTGGAGTCACAATGTGATCTAGAATCGGTTCAATGGGTCTCATAGAATCGAAAAGTGAACGATATCCCACAGGAACAACTGTGGAATGCGGTAGTGGTGTGCCCAATATGTTATCTATTTTCTTCTCAATTTCTTGTGCACGGAGAATAATTGCCTGGTAATGTCTACGTTCTTCTTCATTTGGTGAAACTTCTTCAGAAAAGTTTAAACGGGTGTCAAATGAGGCAATGTCTTGTCCTATAGAGGTATCACAAAATGGAGCATTGGGAGCATAATCTGGATGGGTAGTATCATCAACATGACCTTCTATGGGAGAATGGAAAGAAGTATTACCCCGAGAAGGTTGTTGGACCAAGGTAGACAAGTGCGAAGGATATGAACCTCCGCTTTCTATAACCACATTTTCTCCCACTTGGGAGTTGGTAGCAGCTCCTTGGTCGATAGCTTTCATAGTATTTTCTCCTAAAATGGGAATAAAATTAGGTGGCAAGCCCTGTACTCTACTGGACTATTACGAAGAGAAATTCCTATGGCTTGGGGTACCACAACAGACAGCTTGACTCCAGAAATCAATCCTTTCCTATATGCAAGAGAAACCAAATATCTAACACTAAAGGATCTCGGTTCGTACCTTATTCCGGATGGTTGATGTAGATCCCCGTTTAGCTTTTCCAATCTCGCTTGTACTAGCAATTTTCTTCCTCAACATTCAGCAAACAAGACAAGCATGCTATATATAATTGTGTTAGACCTACTCTAGCATATATAATCAATAACATATAAGCATTTAAAAACATCCATGGATCAAATACTCATTTAAATACACATGATTGGACAGAAAAAGATATTTCTATTGATATAAAACAAAGATTACAATAGTGACAACCTCTGTCGGCACATCTGCGAATCAAAGAAACTGAGTCCCCCACTTTGTCCTCCACCACTTCAATCCTCCATCTCTCGATAGAAAGCTCACAAGAAAAAGGCAAGATTGGGAAGAGCACAAAGTGCTCCAAGGGACAAAGGGATGCAGACTCAAGTATAAGCTCTGAAAACAATGGACTATAGTTTTATTGCTCTTCAATTCCTCTCCTTTCAATGTATCCAAAGGGTTCCTTATATAGCTCTTCAATGGGGTAATGGAAGGTTGAATCCAAGCGATCTCAAGGCATTTGGAAGGCCAAGAGACAAGTGACTCGGATCCACATCAAGGAAAACTCCAAAATCATTTGGCCTTTTGCACATCCCGATGTACGCGGGTTTAAGGGTCAAATCCACATATATACACAAGAAAGGAATTAAAAGTTGTGTATGGAAATTATTGCATGTTTTTAGGGATGATCTTGGAAACATCAAAGGTAAAAAAATGGTCCATGGGGTCTAAGGAGTTTACAGAGGGATAGGGAAGGCCATAAAAGTGTGATCCACCATGTGTGATAAAATCAGCTATAACAGATTCCCCCTAATGTGTGAGCTCAGAGGGGTCATATGATGGCCAAACTACATTATAAGTCCATCCCAGAAGTGGAGTGATGAATAACCCAGTGGAAGAACCAACCATCCAATCAATACAATACAATGATCAAACTCTACACATAACTGCAAGTAGATGTAGCAGTCCCGGATACATAAGAGTACAATGGCCATGAATAGGCATGATACAAAATATGACATGTGTGGTCATCACCACATACAATATAGATAGATCAGAATATCCATGATGAATATATACAAAGGATCATGATCTCCATGAAGGCTGAAGATATATAATGAATCAAGATCTCCATAATGGATGGAAACATCTGACATATACTGGAATCAAGTCACGAGAGTTGAAATCTCATGAACACTGCAATGATCAAGGAGATAGCATATATGACATGCCACCAATATGGAAGGTCTTCTACACAATCTGCTACAAGTACAAGTCCTACTATGCGAATATAGGTGTCGAGGTCAAACATAGTAGTCCATCGTCTGATTACCGGTCATTGATGTATACCGTTAACAGACATGAGAGCACCCACCGATAATGAAAATGGGAATCAAGGTACTAGAGTGCAAACTAACAAGTGTGAATAAAGGTGTTGAGGTTGAACACTTGAAAGGATCCATCGTTCAGGGGACATTGATGTATTCCCAAAAACTCTCGATAGCGAGAGAACCTGCCACTAATGACTGCAAGTCTCAAGGCACTCAAAATGACTCTAGATTCCTATCCCAAAATAAATGATTTGAAGTCGATGGGATGAAATCTGCTGGAAGGAGGGCATTAAGGAATCCCCCATCATCCAACATGAGGTACTCGACAAAACTGTATAATGTGGAAGGAATTTATCATAAAGTGCACGAACTAGTATCAGTACTAGGAATGGCTGACATGCAAAGTCAAGATAACTGAGGAATGGCCGACTCAGGTTTCAACTTCCTTTGAACAAGAGCATAAAGGCGAATGGTGATTGAATGTAGGCAGCATAAACTTGATATATAAAACTGGTACATCTCTGCGACACAAGAGGCATCGACAGAGGCTCCATAGGGACTCGAAGCTTAACCAGTCGGTAGAGATAAACTCAGAGAAACGAGTACAGCTCCTAAAGTCAAACTATTAACCCAACCAATGGATGTGATATACAGTGCTCTGTTCGAAGGTGACACAACTCGAATGCTGCCAAAGATAACATCTTTTCTTGTCCGGCTTTTTGGTTTTTCTATTTTTTTTGGACTTTTTCAAATATTTTGAAAATCTTGAAAAAGAATAAAAGTGCTTTATAGTTATAAACTAGGAGGAGACGAGTGTCAATGAGGAAACAAACTAGTTCCAAGTAGTGGAACATACCTATACTCAATGAAAGGACACATGTGTAGGATAACGACACTCGGGGGAAAGTCCCCTCCCGGTAAAAATGGGGAATCAAGCTGTCACGTCCCCATGCCTCCGACCGGTGAAGAGGACGCGACTACAAGATTTGACCACCTAGGCTAAGAGCCCCATGAACATGCACAGGTATAAAATTTCTGAAACAGAATGCTTAAACAAAAATTAAACTAAAATATGCACACAGAATTGTTTATCATGCACAGATGCAATTTAATCCTCATACACAGCGGAAAACAACAGCATTCATACATGCATGTATTCATTTAACATGTTCATCAATTTCATTAACAGAAATTAAGATTGCAAAAGTAAAATGGATAAAACCACTTATCTTATGATGAGCTTGATCCACAACCAGCTATGTCGTTGCAACATTCCACCCAACCATAGGCCAGCGTGCTCCTTAATCTCTCAGCAGCGCTGCCACCCCCAAGATGGGCATGATTCTTCAAGGAATAAGGGAACTAGCAGGCTTACACATAGCTAGGGATATACAAAAACATAGCCAAGCCAACACAGTTGGGTTTATCAGGCCAATAAGGAGCTGGAGAAGGCAAATTGCTAAGCTGGTGAGCTCATTACAGAGCCAAGAACACCTACACCAGAACTAGCCTGACCTCTAAAACACCCAAACACACCCAACACAAGGAATCAGTCCCTTCTCTGCTACACAGTCCCTCAGGCCCTGCATTCCCTTCCATTGCTATTCAGGGGTGATGGAGAAGAAGGCCAGCCCTCTAGCTCTGTCTATGTGGTTTCCAGCCACCAGGTTTATCAAGCAAATCTAAGCCAACATCTCTGCTCCTCCCACAGTCCGAAGACCAAACATTGCACTTGGCAATTAATTTAGCTGTCACAGCTTAAACAGGGAAAAATATTTTTGAGTCGTTCTTGGCCCTCTCGTGGCCAAAAGGAATCCCAATAATCGATTACACAGTCCCAACTAAATAGTAAACATGGGGGGGAGAACAATAGTTCCAATCTCAACATTAAATGAAGGAAATTACACAACCATACCGGTCTGTAAGGAGGAGATACAGCTGAGGACGTGAATGGATCTTTTCAGGAAATCGTGGGTGAAAACGGACAGCTCTCAACTCGCTATATCAGCTGGAAACCAGGATAATTCCTGTGTGTGAGGAAGCAATCCGTCCCCGTGAGGAAAGGAACAGACAATGGAGGTCCTGCGTGAGGAAAACAACTCTGTTTTTGCCCGTGGATGAACAAACAACAGGAAGGACGCGAAATTTCAGTGCGTGGGTGTTCAAAAACTCGTGGAGCCAAGAAAAAAAATGTCTGTGTGAGGCCAAAACCGCCAAGATCCTGTGCGTGAGGAGAAAAAAAGACAAAATCGTGGGTCGAGTGGAAATTTCCTGCGTGAGTGAAGTCAACAGGGGTGGAGTGTGCGTGGAGGCATGGACTGACAGTCCTACCACGCCACTCCCAAAACAATTAACTACCATAACTTCCCTCAGCTACTAGTAGAAATTATTAACTGAAGGTGGTTGGGATAAAACAAAAGAAGATGACACATGGGTTTTTCCCCCTTTTGGATCAAGGTTTGACAAATTCCCCCCCCTCCCCCACATCCTTATCCTTGGGAAAATCATGCCCCATTCGATTTAGTTGTCGCGACCATAGCTAGTTGTGTTCATTTTAATTATAGATGCATATTTACATGATGACCAACATAATATATGCCACATGCTCCGATATACCATCGGTGACAAATTTAAATCCTAAACATAACGTGACCGAACAATGGTGGGGCGTTGGCCTTTAACTCCACACCATGATCATTTACAATATACACATCATATACATCTAATGTAACGGGGTCAAAACCGGGGCATTACATTCCCCTGCCCCTTCAATAGCACTGTCCTCAGTGCTTACAGAATTGAACAAAATGCTACACTGGCATCACCTCAATGTTCCACAAAATTGAACAAAAATGGATGTGCCAATCGCATGGCATCCTCCAGCTCCCACGTAGCCTCTTCAGGTCCGTAGTGCTCCCATTGTACCTTTACCTGACCTATGGCTCGGTTCCGGAGCATTGTGACCTTCCTGTCGAGGATGCGCATTGGCTCGATTCGGAACTCTCCCTCGGGTTCCACCTGAATCACATCCCAATTTATCACATGGTTAGGATCATGTACATATATTTTAAGCAAAGAAACATGAAAAACATTATGAGCTCTAGTGCTAGCAGGAAATGCAATTCTATATGCAACTGGCCCTATCCTTTCAAGCACTTCAAACAGCCCACAGTATCTTGGTGACAACTTGGCACAACTTCCAAGCTTCAAGGAACTCTTCCTTGCCCTCACTCTAAGGTAAACATGATCCCCAACATTGAACTCCCTATTCACCCTATGCTTATCTGCATAGCTTTTCTGTCTGTCCTGTGCTGCTTTCAGCTTTTGCCTGATCTTTACGACCTCTTGCTCCATTTCCTTGAGCAATTCTGGTCCAAGCACAATCCTGTTCACTGGATTATCCCAAGTCACTGGTGTTCTACACCTTCTTCCATACAAAGCTTCATACGGACTCATCCCCAAGGATGCTTGCTGCCCATTGTTATAAGCAAACTCTACCAAGTGCAAGTAATCTTCCCACTTGGTTGGTTTGTCCATCACATACATGCGAAGCATATCTTCAAGCACCTGATTGACTCTTTCTGTCTGCCCATCTGTCTGAGGATGGTATGCGGTGCTGAAATTTAGCTTTGTACCCAAATTTGCAAACAACCCCTTCCAAAATTTGGAAGTGAACTTGACATCTCTGTCAGAAACTATTGCCTTAGGAAATCCATGCAATTTGAAAATCTCCTTCATGAAGATCTTTGCAATGTCGCCAGTCTCATATGTAGACTTAACGGTATAAAATGTGCTGCCTTAGTCAACTTGTCTACCACAACCATAATAGAATCATGTTGTCTCCAAGTCATTGGCAATCCTGTAATAAAATCCATGGAAATAACTTCCCATTTCCATTCCGGAACTGGCAAAGGCTGCAACAAACCTTCTAGATGTTGATGCTCAACCTTTACCTGTTGACATTTCATGCATCTTGAAATGTACTCAGCCATGTCCCTTTTCATACCTGGCCAAAAGTACTGCTTTCTAGCTGTTGCAATTGTCTTCTGATATCCTGGGTGACCAGAATATGGAGCTTGATGGATTTCATCCATGACAACTCCCCTCAAATTCGCTACATTCGGAATATAAATTCTTCCTTTAAAAGTGAGAAGTCCATCTTCTTCCAATTTATATCCCTCGTACCTCTTCTCAAGACTTTGCTGCTGCAATTTGTCTTTTACCTGCTCATACAATTCATCTCCGGCAACATGATTGGCAATATGCTGCCTCAAATCTGATTGGCAAATACTAAGAGATGCCACATGCATTTCCTGCACCTTCCTGCTGAGTGCATCTTCTACCTTATTCTCTTTTCCCTTTATGTGCTTGATTTCAAAATCAAACTCACATAAAAACTCCAGCCATCTTGCTTGCCTAGCATTCAGAGTAGGCTGATCAAACAAATATTTCAGTCCACAATGATCCGTTCTGAGCTCAAATATCCTACCCATCAAGTAATGTCTCCACATCTTGAGAGCATGTACTATGGCTGCAAGCTCTAGATCATGAGTGGCATAGTTCTTCTCATGCTCCTTCAACTTTCTTGACTCATAACATATCATGTGGTTGTCCTGCATAAGGACTCCTCCAAGCCCTTGTCCGCATGCATCAGTGCACACCACAAAGTCTTTCTCTGGATCTGCAACCTTCAGTACTGGTGCACTGGTGAGAAGACTCTTTAGCCGCTCGAAGATTTCTTCACACCTTGCTGTCCATTCGAAATTCATCCCCTTCTTTTGCAAAGAAGTGATGGCATGTGCAACTTTGGAGAATCCCTCAATGAATCTCCTGTAGTATCCTGCAAGTCCCATGAAAGATGTTACATCTGTCACATTTCTTGGAGTAGGCCAATTCATAATGGCTTCTATCTTTTCAGGGTCCATAGATATACCCTCCTCTGAGATAATGTGACCCAAATACTGAATTCTATCTCTATAGAAGTCACACTTGCTCAGTTTTGCATACAACTGATGCTCCTTGAGCACTTGCAATGTCAGTCTCAAATGCTCTTCATGCTCTTCCTCATTCTTAGAATATACAAGAATGTTATCAAGGAAAACAAGAACAAACTTGTCCAAATACTTGTTGAAGACACTATTCATGAGGCACATAAATGTAGCTGGTGCATTCGCGAGTCCAAATGGTACCAATACAAACTCATAATGCCCATACCTTGTCCTGAAGGCTGTCTTATGAATGTCTTCATCCTTGATTCTCACATGATGGTAACCAGACCTCAAGTCAATCTTGGAAAATACCTTTGCTCCTCTCATTTGATTGAAGAGGTCATCAATCCTAGGCAAAGGATATTTATTCTTCACAGTAACCTTGTTCAACTGCCTGTAATCAATACATAACCTGAGTGTACCATCTTTCTTCTTGACAAACAGAACTGGTGCTCCCCAAGGAGACACACTCGGTCGAATATACTTCTTTACCAACAGCTCTTGCAGTTGCATCTTTAGCTCTAGCATCTCTGGTATACTCATCCTGTAGGGTTCCTTGGACACGGGTGCTGCTCCTGGCACAAGTTCAATCGTGAAGTCAATGTCCCGCTTTGGAGGAAGCCCTGGAATCTCATCAGGAAACACATCCCTAAATTCCTGTAACACCTGATAGTCCTCCAAGCGAGGAGTTTCATCTCTCGATTCCTCCAAAATCTGAGCTGCATACAACTGGCAACCCTTCCTACAGAACTTCTTTAACTGCATTGCTAAAACCTGCCGTACTGAAATCACCGTTGGAATACCTTTCACAACTACAAGGTTCCCTTCTTCATTCATGCATTCAAAAGTCTTATTATAACAGTCAAGCTTCACCCTGTGAGCTTCTAACCAATCCATTCCAATGAGAACGTCATAGGAACCAAGCGGTAGAACATTCAGATCTACACAAGTGACCAATCCATTCATGACCAATGGACATTTCTTTACCACTTCACTGACTTTTCTCTTAGTTCTAGTGGCTAGCTGAACTAACCAAGACTTCCTATGCTTTACTTTCTTAAAGGCACAAATATCCACTACTTTAGGAGTAATGTAACTGTGAGTAGAACCAGGGTCAATTAGAATAGAAACAGATTGCTCAACAATCTTACCTGCTACTTCAACCACAGCTAACTGGTGATCTGCATGACGGTCCTCCAGTGCCGCATAGATCCTAGGTACTGCCCTTGCTACTTGACCCACTGTTTCTACTTCTTGAACATTATAAGCTGTTCTTGCACTCTCATTCTCGAGTGGACAATTCCTAAGCATGTGGGGTCCTCCACATTTCCAACATTGAAGTGGCCCTCTATTCTATTGTGGATCCTTAGGCTTTTCTCCGGTCACTCCAACCGGCTTACTCGCAGCTTGGGATGGCTGCTTTTGCTGATTCCTGAAGCTAGAAGGTTTGAAACATTTCTTTCTTTGGTCAAACTTCTCGTTCTTCTTGTCCTTCCATGCCTTATGGTAATCAGGTTTGCCTTTGCTTTGCTCATAGCAATACTTAGCTTTCATTATTGCTTCTTCAAGAGTTCTAGGTTCATAAAACTCAATTCTATCTTTGTAGCACTGAGGTAATCCACTCAGAAAACGTTGGACCTTCACTTTTTCATCTCTGATGTATCGGACATACCTCAATAGTTCCAAAAAATTATTAGCATACTCCTCCATGGTTTGCTGTCCCAATCTCAGCTCATGGAACTCCTTAATCTTGTCATCATAATACCTATCAGATAGGTATTTCTGCTTGAAATACTTCTTGAACTATTTCCACTTCAGTCTCCTTTCACTGGTCCTCTTTACTTGCTTGAAGTGTTCCCACCAAATGGATTCTCTTCCATTCATATTGAATATGGAAACTCTTGCCTTCATTTTTCCTGAATAATCATGCACTTGAAAGTACTTTTTAATACCAAGAAGCCAAGCTTCAGCCTCTTGTCCAGTCTTTACTTCACCATCAAACATAGGAGGTTTAGCTTTCTTAAATTCATCATGAGAGCGATCCCTATGGTGTCTCTTCCTTTTTCTTTTATGAGAAGAAGAACTTGAATCCCCGTTGGATTCTTCAGAATTAGATGTTCCACTAGAAGTTCTTCTCCTTCTCCTAGTACTGCTCTTACTGCCTTCTGGTCTTGCTGTACCTCGGCCAGAGTCTATCTTTCTCTGCAAGTCTGTCAAACTCTGAAACATTGCAGCATTCAACTGATGCTGCTCTTCCTAGGCTTTAATCAATCTTCTCATAGTGGCTGCAACATCTGACGGTATCTCTTGAAATCTCCTTCCATTAGAGTCAATGTCATCATTTCTATTTCGGGCATTTTCTCCCATGGCATCTTTTGCTCTCTCGTATGAATCCCGAGCATCATATCCATCATGGGTTCTCATACTGAACCACCCCTTACTTACCAAACTGCACTACCTGGAATACTTCTCTTGAAGGTGACTATAATTCTGCAAATGTGTTAGCAACACAAGTTTTAGATGCATAACATTGATATAAAACATCATTACTTACCTTCTTCCTGGAGTAATCATAAAAATACAAATGCCCAAACACACAAAATTTTCTTCATTAAGAACGTCTATTTGAGGGGGATGACGGGGGTCAAGGTGGATTTCGCACAATCTGGCGCATAAGATCGCTGCCAATTTCTCTTTTTCAGCCCTGAAAATTCCCTGAGAAACAGTCAAAAATCCCACTGGAAAACAGTTAAAATCTGCTGGAAAAATGTCAAGGAAAACTCAAATTTTTCCCCTTGCACAGAATTGGATCTCATTCCACTATTCCTTCCGCTGAATCGGCTCCCGGAACCATTCTTCCTTCCACAGAATCGGCTCCTCTTTCCATTCTTTCTTTTGCCGAATCGGCTCTCTTTCCATTCTTTCTTCCGCTGAATCGGCTCCCGGAGCACTTTCTCTTCTGATTTGGCACTTAGAACAACTTGAACGTCGGACGTCGGCAGACTTTTGACATCGGAATCCAAATGACTTTGGCTTCCACAACGGCGGCTTGCCAAACCTTAACTTCTTCCGATCGGCACTTAGAACAACTTGAACGTCAGACGTCAGCGGCCTTTCACATCGGAAGCCAAATGGCTTTGGCTTCCGCAACGGTGGCTCGCCAAACCTTAACTTCTCCCGATCGGCACTTAGAACAACTTGAACGTCGGACGTCGGTGGCCTTTCACATCGGAAGCCAAATGGCTTTGGCTTCCACAACGACGGACTGACGGACCACTTTCCCTTCCGACTGGCGGAAGTTCACTTCGCAAATCCTTCCGCAACGGCGGACGAAAGATCACTCCTGCCTCCGATTTCCCAACAAATTTTCAAAATTTGTCTTTCTTCGACCACGTCAGCTATCGGCGTTCTTTCACGTCGGATGTGGAATCGCTTCGCCATCCGCAACAACGGATGGGAAAAGGTTAAACCTTCCACTACAGTGGAGGTCAATTCCGCCAATCCTTTCGACTATTCAAACACTTAGGCGAATTTGAAACTTGCCGCTGCTCTACTAAACAGAGAAGGTAATTCTACCTTCTGTCACTGCATCTTCTTGGCCCATAGAGGCCCATTGCTGCAACCCAGAGCTCTGATACCATGCTGTCATGTCCCCATGCCTCCGACCGGCGAAGAGGACGTGACTACAAGCTTTGACCACCCAGGCTAAGAGCCCCATGAACATGCACAGGTATAAAATTTCTGAAACAGAATGCTTAAACAAAAATTGAACTAAAATATGCACACATAATTGTTTATCATGCACAGATGCAATTTAATCCTCATACACAACAGAAAACGACAACATTCATACATGCATGTATTCATTTAACATGTTAATCAATTTCATTAACAAAAATTAAGATTGCAGAAGTAAAATGGATAAAACCACTTATCTTATGATGAGCTTGATCCACAACCAACTACGTCGCTGCAACGTTCCACCCAAAGGCCAGCGTGCTCCTTAATCTCTCAGTAGCGCTGCCACCCCCGAGCTGGGCATGATTCTCCAAGGAATAAGGGAACTAGCAGGCTTACACATAGCCAGGGATATACAAAAACACAGCCAAGCCAACACGGTTGGGTTTATCAGGCCAGTAAGGAGCTGGAGAAGGAAAATTGCTAAGCTGGTGAGCTCATTACAGAGCCAAGAACACCTACACCAGAACTAGCCTGACCTCTAAAACACCCAAACACACCCAACACAAGGAATCAGTCCCTTCTCTGCTACACAGTCCCTCAGGCCCTGCATTCCCTTCCATTGCTATTCAGGGGTGATGGAGAAGAAGGCCAGCCCTCTAGCTCTGTCTATGTGGTTTCCAGCCACCAGGTTTATCAAGCAAATCTAAGCCAACATCTCTGCTCCTCCCACAGTCCGAAGACCAAACATTGCACTCGGCAATTAATTTAGCTGTCACAGCTTAAACAGGGAAAAATATTTCTGAGTCGTTTTTGGCCCTCTCGTGGCCAAAACGACTCCCAATAATCGATTACACAGTCCCAACTAAACAGTAAACATGGGGGGGAGAACAATAGTTCCAATCTCAACATTAAATGACGTAAATTGCACAACCATACCAGTCTGTAAGGAGGACATACAGCTAAGGACGTGAATGGCTCTTTTCAGGAAATCGTGGGTGAAAATGGACAGCTCTCAGCTCGCTGTATCAGCTGGAAACCAGGATAATTCTTGTGCGTGAGGAAGCAATCCATCCCCGTGAGGAAAGGAACAGACAATGAAGGTCCTGCATGAGGAAAACAGCTCCATTTTTTCCCGTGGATGAACAAACAACAGGAAGGACGCGAAATTTCAGTGCGTGGGTGTTCAGCAACTCGTGGAGCCAAGAAAAAAAATATCTACGTGAGGCCAAAACCGCCAAGAGCTTGTGCGTGAGGAGAAAAAAAGACAAAATCGTGGGTCGAGTGGAAATTGCCTGCATGAGTGAAGTCAATAGGGGTGGAGTGTGCGTGGAGGCATGGACTGATAGTCCTGCCACCCCACTCCCAAAACAATTAACTGCCATAACTTCCCTCAGCTACCAGTAGAAATTATTAACTGAAGGTGGTTGGGATAAAACAAAAGAAGATGACACATGGGTTTTTCCCCCTTTTGGCTCAAGGTTTGACAAATTCCCCCCCCCTCCCCCACATCCTTATCCTTGGGAAAATCATGCCCCATTCAATTTAGTTGCCGCGACCGTAGATGGTTGTGTTCATTTTAATTATAGATGTATATTTACATGATGACCAACATAATATATGCCGCATGCCCCGATATACCATCGGTGACAAATTTAAATCCTAAACATAACGTGACCGATCAATGGTGGGGCCTTGGCCTTTAACTCCACACCATGATCATTTACAATATACACATCATATACATCTAATGTAACGGGGTCAAAACCGGGGCATTACACAAGCTGCAAAGGATATATAAAATGGCTCTACGTGGCTAGACATGAGACAAGCTCGGGCTATATGGTTGATAATCAAAGTCAAGGAAGCTGACATAAGGCTCAATAAGGCAAGCAAAACTCATGATAATGCAATTACAACTTCACATAAGGGAGTCCTGTAGAAAAAGGCCAGCAAAAAGATCAAGAGGAGTATGAGGCTCTTGCACAAAGTCATGGCGATACTATACAAAGGACTCCCGGACCTAAGAGAGGACTCATATCATGGGTACCAAATGCAAAGGGGAGCTAACTAGGACACCCATGTATAGGAAAGCTCTACCATGGAATGGGTTCGTACCTAAGGTTGATATGGACCAGTCATAAGGAAATGCATAAGTGCAAGCGCGTGTGATATCCTAACCTATATGCCAGTTCAGAAATAATACCTATGATAGGAATGAATGGGTCGAAACCTTGGAGAGAGTGTACAAAAACTGGACCCTACATGACAACCGTATTAGTCCAAAACAACCCAAAATAGTCAATAAAGAATCCAAACTATAGGATATAGAGAGGAATGATCATGACAACATCACCCAAAGGAAACAATGCAGTGAATGATGGGACATAAAAAGGAAAGTAAAGTGTAGAACCAGCGTTCACGCATCCACTACCACCCCCGTGAGGGTGACCACTAGTGTAAAGACCGAGAGAAGGGATTCAACATCCTCGACAAATGGAGTAGAGGGCAGAATGTGACCACTCCCAAATCTATGAGCAGGGTAAGGGGATGTGATGCCCCCAATTCTGACACCATGGTCCGCACTAGGACCAAGGACGGGTGATAGGATACCAGACATGCTGAAAATAAAAGGACCCGAACTCAAGAGAGCATAAATATACTCAAGTAACCATGATCCCAAAGGCCAACTAGTGCACAAAGATCACACTCCTAAGAAAATCTATAACAAAAATACAAGCAAACCAAGGGGAGGATATGTGAGCTCTTGAATGAAGCAGGTATGTCTCGCCTAGGAGAGGCTCGAAACTCCCATACACTACAAGCGAAGGTACGTAACCAATTATAGTGGACCTCAACTTCAATGCATAAAGAGACTATGCTCAGGACACCTACAGAATAACCTCTGCAAGTACCCCCTGTGATACCTAAATAAGGAAAATAAGGTCACCCCAATATAACCAATGCTCAGGCGGACAGTCGCAGGCAGGATCGACTGTATGGGCAGGGTAGCAAAGCCCGAAACTCTCGAAAGAGCCCCCAGATACGAATACATTCCTAGAAATATCTCCGGTGCTACTCAGTTATGACTAGGGGTCATCCCAATCAATAACCGCTCACATTCCCTCATGCTTAACTCCCTTGTAAGAGGAGCATCCTGAGAAACACTAATTATACCAAGGAATTTCAGACTCTCACCTGGACAGACACATACATGTTGTTGTTTAGTGGTCTTGGAGAATTTACTCACAATGAACTATTCCAAGACCCTAAAACCTAATCTTGTTGGTGTACCCTATAAAATAAAAGAGTGTAATTCATTTTATTATGCATTGATTTTAATTGGTTGTAATTAATCAAAGGGAAATGGCCATGCAACTAATGACATTATGACTCAGCAGTGAAATAAATATGCACACCATAACAAAACAATGCTAAGTGAAATCTTTGTCAAATGAAAAACAGGGTATGCCACTACATGAGATGCATAAATATATATTCCTTTCTGAATGCCAATGCAATCCTTCCTATATGAAAGCATAAATAAAACTCTCATCCAAGCAATCCAATGCAAGTACCTCCTCAAATCCATATGCAAAAAATGCAACTACCTTGTATTTTTCAATATAAAAGAATGAAAAATGCAATAAAAGTCATCTAAAACTCTCAGTCTCCGCAACAAGTATAAAACACAAGCCCAGTAAGACACCACACTCACAACTCACCCAACAACTTCCCACAACATCAAACTCACCAAAAGGGAGGATGTACGCGACTGTTTAAAGAAAATCTACGTATATACGCAGCTTTTGGCCAAAAAGCTACATGTATACATGGATTTTGGCCAAAAAGCTGCATGTATACGTGACTTTTGGCCAAAAATCCACGTATGTACGCTTGTTTTGGCCAAAAACCTGCGTATACAGAGAAGACAATGGTAAAAAGTAGGCCAAGGGTCAAACCAATAAAGGGGAGTGTCAATGGATGAACATACCATAAAATGCAACACAAAAACAAGGAGAAACAAAGAGAAAGTCAATGATATCAAGCACATTGTACCCCCAAACCCCAAATAAAAACAAGGAATGTCCCCAGCGGAGTCACCAATTATGTTACGAAGAGAAATTCCTATGGCTTGGGGTACCACAATAGATAGCTTGACTCCAGAAATCAATCCTTTCCTATATGCAAGAGAAACCAAATATCTAACACTTAAGGATCTCAGTTCGTACCTTATTCCGGATGGTTGATGTAGATCCCCATTGAGATTTTCCAATCTCGCTTGTACTAGCAATTTGCTTCCTCAACATTCAACAAACAAGACAAGCATGCTATATATAATTGTGTTAGACCTACTCTAGCATATATAATCAATAACATATAAGCATTTAAAAGCATCCATGGATCAAATACTCATTTAAATACACATTATTGGATAGGAAAAAATATTTCTATTGATATAAAACAAAGATTACAATAGTGACAACCTCTGTACGTTTGCGAATCGGAGAAACCGAGTCCCCCACTTGGGCTTCCACCACTTCAATCCTCCATCTCTTGATAGCAAGCTCACAAGCAAAATGCAAGATTGGGAAGAACACAAAGTGCTCCAAGGGACAAAGGGATGCAGACTCAAGTATAAGCTCCAGCAACAATGGACTATAGTTTTCTTGCTCTTCAATTCCTCTGCTTTCAATGCATCTAAAGGGTTCCTTATATATCTCTTCAATGGGGTAATGGAAGGTCGAATCCGAGCAATCTCAAGGCATATGGAAGGCCAAGAGACAAGTGACTTAGATCCACATCAAGGAAAAATCCAAAATCATTTGGCCTTTTGCACACATCCTGATGTACGCGGGTTTAAGGGTCAAATCCGCATATATACGTGAGAAAGGGATTAAAAGTCGTGTATGGAAATTATTGCATGTTTTTAGGGATGATCTTGGAAACATCAAAGGTACAAAAATGGTCCATGGGGTCTAAGGAGTCTGCAGAGGGGCAAGTAAGGCCATAAAAGTGTGATCCACAATTTGTGGTAAAATTAGCTATAACATGGAGTGTCTTAGCTCAGCCAGTTTGTACAGTTCCTATCTAACCTAGGGTCTCAAAACTAGAAAACACACCAAAAATTTCCCTACTCAAGCTATAGGCCAAACAAGCAAACTTAAATGATAAGAGGAGTTCAGATAGTTAGGTCTCTCACCAGGATTGTCAAGAAGGTGCCACACGCGATATACCTCAAGGTTACATGCGTAGTAATCTCCCTGAATGTTGTTTTCGGTCTATGGCTCCAAGCAAGACTGCCAAAGGACTTTTCTCAGATAGATAAGGTATCCAGCTAGTGGGGTCTCCTGATATACGCAAGGTACATGGGAGCTCAAATCGGTAGTAGTGTTGTCTAATGCATAACCGTTCACAAGGGGCCTTCCTATATACAATCGATTACATGAAGTACCTTTCTATATACCTCAAGGGTACATGAAAGACCGTTCGATATACCGATGGTACGTGGAAGAACCGCGTGAGTCCCGGGATGTAATGCAGACGAGTAACGACAACTCCTACACTTAACGATGCTCAAACACGTCTCTAGCCTATCACTCAAATTGCTATGTAAATTTTAACATATAACTACCGTTAATTTTAAAGTGGACGGTTAGGTGAATGCATGGAATTTTGACAGAAAAACTAAAACCATGCAGAATGTAGATGCAAATATTTCACTTTACCGTTCGTGGTATGCCTACCTACGAGAGGGAAAGAGAGTATTTTCTTTCTGTTTGAAAAACAAAAATTCCCAAACAACTATTTTGAACAAATCAAAATCAAAGACAAGCAACACATTCCAAACTCTTTTTTTTTTTTTTTGAAAGCAATAAAAAGGGGAAAAGTCTCCTTTCCTAAAAGAAAAACAACAAGCACTCTACATGCATATGCACTCTATTTTTTTATTTTTCTTAAAACATAGATAGATCTAACTTAAAACTACACTATTTTTTCTTTTGGTGAGATAGTACTAATGCAAGAGAGACAAAACAACACAGAGAACCTAAAAGCTTGTGAGGCTAATCAGATATCCAATGCCTTATGCTCAATAATGATAATGACCTAATCTCAGTCAAAAAAAATTCTTTTTAAAAGTAAAAAAGAAGTCCTCTATGGAAACAAGAATGAAATCAATATGCTAATCAACTATTTTTTCTTTCATTCTTTATAAAAGAAATGAAAAGAGAACTCACTGAAAACTAAGATTTCAAAAAATTCCTTTCACAATCACAACCAACAAGCATGGAAGCAAATGGATAATCAACAAGACTAGTCTAGCTTTTGAATTCTTCAATCAAACCAATCTTTTACCATAGGATTTTCGACCATGAGCATTCAGATTCTAACACACAAGCCTGACAGTGTAGGGATGAAAGCAAACAAACTCAATTTTTTGCAAAAAATGATGAAAAACTAGTTCTGGAACAAGGCTTACCTGGCACCATGCTGGAGGGATCTTGACAGAGTAGTTTTGGACGAGCACCGCTTTTGGATAACGAAACTCAAGCAGTGGCACTGCTTATGGCTAACATAGTTCAAGTAGTGGCACCGCTTGTTGCCAATAGCACATGTGCAGTTCCCTGAATAGATCCAAAACACAAGGAGAATGAAAAATCAAGTCAGAAATTGATCAGATCAAGGAAAAAATTGATGGATTGACAGTAAAAAGAGCATATAAAGTCGAAATAGTTCAGATCTGAATAGATTTGAAAGTTTCAAACCAAAATTCACTATGTCAGATGGCAGATCTGACTAAAGAGAGTTGGAGATGGACCTTGGATTCGTACAAGAGTTCAAGAACTGAGGAAGATCAGATCAACTGATATTTGCACTGTTCCCTAGCGGAGTCACCAAATTTGTTATGAGGAATATTGCACCTTCTGGGGACAAAAGTTGTTCCTCTAGTCTGAATGGTTCAGATCTAGAACAAATGAGTGAATGACAAAGGATGAAGACCTTCCTTGAATGTTGTAGACACCTAGAATACTGCTTCGATTGTGAACCTGTGCACCTGCAAACATATCAAACATACAAGAACATCAAAGCTACTATAAAATCATCTACTTATCCATGCTAGTGACTAAGGAATCTAACAACATGTACATGTGAAATCAAAACAACAGTAATGTGGGATGGAAATAAGCTTTGCATTAAGAATGTATGGAGAAGCTTACAACCATTTCATTAGTGTCGACAAGCCCCTCCACAAGACAAACACTTCATCCCTATAAGATCCAACTTTGCTCTCTATGCTCTCCAATGATTTGGACTAGGTAGTCAATCCAACAGCATAACAATACCTCTATAGTTCTCCCCCTCAACTATGGATATGAGCTTGTATTTATAAGGCTCAATGGATAGGAATAGTTGAGAGAATTGTGGGTGAGGTGGCTCCAAGATCCTACCATGGGGGATCTCGAGCTCAAACTAACCCATAATGATAGGGATAAGGGAGGAAATGAGGCTCAAGTTCTAGAAGCCTCGAGAAACTTCTCCTTTTCCCATTTTACCCAGGGTACCACTTTTGTTCCCTTATGACAAAGCGGTTTAGATGAGAACCGCTTTAAGACCAAAGACCATAGGCGGTGGCATCGCTTCTCTAAAACAGGATACAGGCGGTGCTGACCAAGGTACCGCTCATCAGCCATAGGGAAAGCACAGTGCTAGGTTTTTTCAAGTAGAATTGACAAACAGAGCAAGTTTCCACTCTAAGTGTTGGGATTAAGGGCAAACATAGAAGTTAAGGGTCTTATCACATGATGGTGATAGGATTTACGTATAACACCAAGGTTGCACATTCAATCACTTATTTTCAAAAGAAGGGGATAAAGTTTTAATGGACACCATGATGTGAAGAAAGCTTCCAGTAGTTGAAGAGTCTTCTCACAAGTGCACCAATTCTGAAAATTGTAGACCCAGAAAAGGATTTTGTGGTGTGTACCGATGCATGTAATCAAGGACTTGGAGGAGTTCTTTTGCAAGACAGCCACGTGGTATGCTATGAGTCAAGAAAGTTGAAAGAACATGATAATAACTATGCTAATCATGATTTATAACTTGCAGCCATAGTACATGCTCTCAAGATGTAGATACATTAATTAATGGGAAGAAAAATTGAGCTAAGAAGAGACCACTATGGTCTGAAATACTTGTTCGATCAACCAACTTTAAATGTTAGGAAAGCTAGATGGCTGGATTTTTTGTGTGAGTTTGATTTTGAAATCAAGCACATAAAAGGAAAATAAATTAAGGTGGTGGATGCACTCAATAGGAAGGTGCATGAAATGCATGTGGCATCTCTTAGTACTTGCCAATCAGATTTGAGACAACAAATTACTAATCACACTACTGAGGATGAAGTGTGTGTGCAGATAAAGGACAAGTTGTAGCAACAAATCCTTGAAAAGAAGTATGAGGGATATAAATTAAAGAAGATGAACTTCTTACTTATAAGAACAGAATTTATATTCCAAATGTGGCAAACTTGAAGAAATTGTTATGGATGAAATCCATCAAGCTCCAAATTCTGGTCACCCGGGATATCAGAAGACAATTGCTACAACCAAAAAGTAGTATTTTTGGCCATGAATGAAAAAGGACATTGCTGAGTATATTTCTAAGTGCATGAAATGTTAGCATGTGAAGGTTGAGCATCAACACCCAACAGGTTTATTGCAACATTTTCTAGTTCCAGAATGGAAACGGGAAGTTATTTCTATGGATTTTATTACACGATTTCCAATGATTGTGAGACAACATGATTCCATCATGGTTGTGGTGGACAAGTTGACAAAGGAATCACATTTTATACCAATCAAGTCCACATATAAGGATAATTTCATTGCAAAAATATTCATGAAGGATATTTTAGATTGCATGGATTTCCTAAGCCAATCATTTCTGACAGAGATACCAAGTTTACTTCCAATTTTTGGAAAATTCTGTTTGCAGATTTGGGTACAATGTTGAACTTTAACACTGCCTACCATCCTCGAACTGATGGACAAACAGAGAGAGTGAACCATGTGCTATAAGACATGCTTCAAATGTATGTGATGGAAAAACCATCCAAGTGGGAGGATAATTTACACTTGGTAGAATTCGCATATAACAAAAGATAGCAATCATCATTGGGAATGGGTCCATATGAGGCATTATATGGAAGAAGGTGTAGGAAACAAATGACTTGGGATAATCTAGTGGACAAGATTGTGCTTGGTCCAGAATTTCTCAAGGAAATGGAGCAAGAGGTTGCAAAGATCAGGAAAAACCTAAAAGCAGCCCAAGATAGACAAAAGAGCTATGCAGATAAGGATAGAGTGCACATGGAGTTCCGTGTTGGGGGATCATGTTTATCTTAGAGTGAGGCCAAGGAAGAGTTCCTTGAATCTTAGGAGTTTTGCCAAGATGTCACCTAGATACTATGGGTCATTTGAAGTGCTTGAAAGAATAGGGCTATTTGCATATAGACTTGCATTTCCTGCTATAACTAGAGCTCATAATGTTTTTCATGTTTCTTTGCTTAGGAAATATGTACATAATCCCAACCATGTGATAAATTGGGATGTGATCCAGGTGGAACCCGAGGGAGAGTTCCAAACTGAGCCATTGTGCATCCTCGACAAGAAGGTCACAGTGCTCCAAAATCCAGTCGTTGGACAGGTGAAGGTGCAATGGAAGCACTATGGTCCTAATGAGGCTACATGGGAGCTCGAGGATGCCATGTGATTGACACATCCATTTTTGTTCAATTTTGCAGAGCACCGAGGACAATGATAATGTAAGGGGGAGGGGAATATAATACCCTGGTTTTGACCCCATGGTATTAAAATTGTACATGATGTAATTATTGTATTAATTCATGGAAAGGAGATGAAGGCCAAGGCCCTGCCATTGATTTGGTGTTTTGTGTATTGGAGATAAAGGTTGATGTCGATG
This sequence comes from Pseudotsuga menziesii, assembly GCA_001517045.1. Classification (NCBI taxonomy): domain Eukaryota; kingdom Viridiplantae; phylum Streptophyta; class Pinopsida; order Pinales; family Pinaceae; genus Pseudotsuga; species Pseudotsuga menziesii. Next base: position 473,034 of record LPNX010615032.1, read on the forward strand.
GTTCTCATGCTGGTCAGGCACATTATATTTTGAAATATCATGTAAATATGCAATTTAATAAAATACCACAACTATCTATGCACAACAACGTAAGAGATGGGGGCATGATTTCACAAGGAATATGGAGGGGAGTTAGTGCAACCCCTGAGCCATAGGGTGAGGCCAGATGTCAATAGGAGAACCCTTAAACCCTTAGCTACCTTTTTTTCCTCTGCACTCAATCATTCAATTCTTCCAGAATTTATTTGAGGCAGATAATGCATTGAGAAAAGAGAGGCATGGCAGTCGGTTTCGAGACCGAGCCAGCCTATAGTCTGAGAAAACCTCCAACCTGGGGGAATCCACATTCTTACTTCTAAATCAAGTAAGCATGTGAATGTGTGCCCATTTTGTCATTCCTGAGTCACCCAGAACATTTTGTTCATTCTTCCATTCCATTCGATTCATTATGTTTTTCACTATCCGGAGTCGCAAAACAGGTGGTTTTGCAGTGTTCTTCTATGTTACAGAGTGGTATGGAAACCTGGTCTCTTGTGTACAAGTGAAACCTTATTTCTTCGTGGTTTCTCCTATGTTAAAAATTGGTATGGAACCTTGGTTGTCTATGTTACAGAGCACAGCCCTGTTTTGTTGTGTTTCCTTGTGGTTTGTTGTTATGCGTGCCTTGGTTTCAGTTCAAACTGTATGCAAGACTTAGGAGTGGAAGAGATGTCGAATTGGCTTGATAAACGTAGTGAATGCATGAACCTCACAAAAATATAAGAGTGGCTAGTGAATATTCTATGCACATCTTGAAGAGCACTTGAAGGGAAGGTATAGCTCGAGGGACTCTGTAGCAGAGAAGGGGATACTTCCTTTTGTTGGGTGTATAGGTATTGTGGATGCCAGGGAAGATAGATCTTGCACATGTGTCCCTAGATCTATGAATGAGCCACTAGCTTAGCCATTCTACCTTTCCACTGCCTTAGCAGCTTAATAAACCCAAACGTAGATTGGCTTGGTTGATAGCCTGTTAAACCCAATTGTATATTGGATTGGCTAGGCAGACTGATATACCCAATCGTATATTGGCTTGGTTGAGCATCCTGATAAACCCAACGATGTGTTTTATTGGTTGTGTCTTGATATGTGTCTGGCCATGTGTGATCCTTGGCTAGAAAACCTGATAAACCCAACTATTAGCTGGCTTGGCTGAGTAGCCAGCAAACCCAACAATGAGATGGATTGGTTGAGTAGCCTAATAAACCCATCTGTTAGTTGGCTTGGTTGGTCCTCAATGTGAATGTTGGCTTGGCTACTTGCAGTCTGATAAACCTAGTTATTAGTTGTCTTGGATGAGTATCCTAAGAAACCCAATAGTGTATTTGCTTGTTGCCTGCAGCCTGATAAATCCAATCATGTATTGGCTTGGTTGGATAGTCTGATAAACCCAACTGTAGGTTGGCTTGACTGTGTTGATATGTTATGGTTATGTGTGAGCCAGTTGTTCCCTAGTTCCTTGTGGAAATCATGCCCATCTCATGGGTGGTGGTTGTGTTGAGAGATTGATGAACACAATTGGACTATCATTGGGTGGAACATTGTAGCAACATAGCTAGTTGTGGGACAAATTCATCTTCAAGATAAGTATTCTCTGGTTATTATTATTTCAACAATGTATTTTCTTATGAATGTACTGAATATGTTGAATGCTTATACTAATGATTTAAGTAGAGTTTACTGTTGTTAAATGTCCCTAAATTTTGCATCTGTATATGCCTTTTATTTTCCATTGCATTTTGCTTATAATCATGAAGGTTGGATACATGGAGGAAGAGTCAAAATGTGGCTATATTAAGGTAAGATGTGTTTCTCCGCACTCCGAGATCCTCCCGCGGAAGGAAAAAGTCATCAGTGAGAAGGAGGGAAAAATGAGGAAAAGATAAGGCAAAAGTTGGATTTCCGCACCCCGAGCCCGCTGCAAAAGGCGGAAATCGAAAGAAATAGAAAATGGTTAAGGAAAAATGTTGGATATCTGCTACTTGAAGTATGCCAGTAGAATGTGGAAGGTAGAAGGCAGAAACTGGGAATCCGAAGACAAAGGTAATTGTTTCAGAGTTTTTCACTACCCGAAGTCCGCCAATGGAATGTGGAAGTCGAGAATTGGAAAGTGGAAGGTGAGCAAACGACTCCATCGCATGTTGGGTTTTTGCTACCCAGAGTCCTCTGTGGAAGGCGGAAGGTGGAAGGTGGAAGAATAACAACTGGCGATGTCGAACCTTGGATTTATGCATCCTGAAGTCGGCCCACAAAAAATCAGGAAGTTGGGAAGTTAAAAATCGGAAAGCGAAAAAGTGACAGGTGAGCATACCGCATTCCAGGATTTCCGCTACCCAAAGTCAGAAATCGGAAGTCGGAAGGAGAAAGTTGGAAAAGTCAATTTCAGTGCGGAAACGAGTTTTCTAGATGCAGAGTGGATTTGTTTAGCTATGGAACGACTGTTACCGTGGTGTTTATGCTTGAGCATGAATGTTAAAGGATGAACATGAAGCATGACTGTGTTTAAAGAGAAAGAAATAATAAGATTTAAATTATTATGCATATCACTCAGGTATATGGGAACTTCAATAGATGGACATCATGGTATGGATGTGAGCAACAAAGTCGCATCCCTCCCTTATATGCTAATGTAGAGGGGAGGGGACATGACACATAATAACAACAATTTTAGGCATGCATGTTAGTGATACCCAAAGGGAATGATTGTAAGTATAATGGAGTGAATATCCATCTTATAATGTTTCATTCCATTGTAGAAACCATGGGAAGAATGCATGATAACAATACTTGAATCACAAAATAAAGAGATTGTGGTTGTGAGGCATTAAGAAAGGTATAAATAGTTACTACAAATTTGTATCATAACATAACATAATAGATTATATTATGCTCTTTGGCATTGCATCCAATTTATGTTTTGAGAGGGATGAAATTAATGAAGCCATGGAGGAAGGGGACAACCTTGCCATTGCCATGGGATTCCTAGTATGGTGTTCCTAGATATGTTTGTATATTATATGCATTAATATATTCTATGAAATTCAATCAAAGTAGTTGCATTGTAACATTAATGAATGGATATGAAATAGATAGAGATCATTGCTTGCTAGTTAGGTCATGCCATTAAATGAAATGAATTGAATAATTGTGATAAAAGTTGCTCATGGCATGCCATGGCATAACAGGGGAAACAAAAACAACAGAATGCCTCGACATTGACCTTAATGTTGGTGTGGATTCACCATGCAATGTTACTAATGGTGAAGCCACTATGGATGTTGCAATCCATGCAAACATTGTTGTGGATGCTACTGGTGGTTGTTGATTTCATTGCATCATTGCACACTCTCTCTTCAAAATCATTACAGGACTGATGCACAATCATGGACTCCTTTAAGAACACTTTAGATGCCACATAATACTGGAATAAACGGAAAACTCTGATTTTAGGTGACAATTAGGGGTACTTCCCTAACTTATTTGAAGATGAAGTAAAAAGAGAAAAGGTAGGTAATTGAATCAGGTTTCATAATATATAGCATTTATGCAGAGAAAATGTGTGTAAATGATTATAAAATTAGTTTCTGTGAAAGTGTGTTTTCAAATTTTCAGCACATCTTAACATATATGTTTGTGTGGGTGCAGCAATATATGAGGTAAATGATGTCCATTTGGGATAAAATCTTGCAGACATATAAAGGACATATGGGCCTAGTGCAACACTATTTATTCATAATTTTTCATGAATTATTTTTTATTATTATTAATTATTGAAGTCAGAAAAGTTTGAAATTAAAACCTTATGTGCGGGTGCAACACTTTAGGGGCAAAAATTAATGAAATCCTTGATTTCTTAATATAAGATCGTAGAGCTTGATCTCGTCTAGTGCACCATATAGTTTTTTTGGGAAATGGTGATGGAAATCAAAAGTTATATAACAAACAATCGATGTATGTATTTTCAAAAACTAACGTGTGTCATTTAGAAAAATAATTATAAATAAATAAAACATAGTTTTGAAGGAAAAAATTATATATTTAGAATCATCATTTCGTACTCGACAATATCGTACATTTTCATAAAAAAATATTGTGTATGTCATATCAAAACATGGCATCTAATCTGAGCATATTGATAGAGTTCTAAAAGACAAGCAATAGCCCTGGTTGATTTGTCCTAACCAATAGGTTCGGTATTCTGAAGTTGCTTCCAAACCTAATGCCAAACCTTAATCCCGCCAATTATTTAAATTTTCAAATAATGCATATGCGATATAGCTTATCCATATCGCATATGCGTTATATATTATTCATATCGCATATGCATTATATTGCATATGCGATATATAGAATTATGTTTAGAGCTAATTTATGTGGTATGGCTTCTAGATTCACAATGTCACTAGCTACTTCGAAGTTGTATGGGTGGTGGGTTCCCACTATAGATTACTTCATGGAAGTTCTTTAATGTTGCTAGCATAATTGAACTAGGTAAATTCTAATGGTGCTATAAGTAAATTTTAACTAATTTGTTTTTGTCCTAACGCATCATTGTTCACCACCCTCATCCTCATCATCATCACCACCCTCATCCTCATCATCATCATCATCACCCTCATCCTCATCTTCATCGTCATCATCATATAGTCATCATCCTCCTCCTCCTCCTCATCATCATCATCAACATCACCCTCATCAGCTTCATCATCATCATCATCACCCTCATCCTCATCTTCATCATCATCATCATCACCCTCATCCTCATCAGCATCGTCATGTTCATCATTGTCATCATCATCATCATCAGATGTCATCACCCTCATCCTCATCCTCCTCCTCCTCATCATCATCCTCATCCTCCTCCTCCTCCTCATCAGCATCACCCTCATCCTCATCAGCTTCATCATGGTCATCATCGTCATCATCCTCATCCTCATCCTCATCATCATCATCGTCAACCTCCTCCTCATCATCACCCTCATCCTCATCATCATCATCATCATCCTCATCCTAATCATGATCATCATGGTCATCATCATCACCATCATCATCACCCTCATCCTCATCACCATCATCATCATCCTCATTTTCATCATCATCATCACCCTCAACCTCATTAGCTTCATCATGGTCATCCTCATCATCACCGTCATCATCCTCATCTTCATCAACCTCATCATCATTGTCAACCTCATCATCATCATCATCACCCTCATCATCATCATCACCATCATCATCATCATCACCATCATCATCCACATCCTCATCATCATCATCATGGTCATCATCATCATCATCATCATCATCATCATCATCATCATCATGGTCATCATGGTCATCATCACCCTCATCCTCATCATCATCATCATCATCATCATCCTCATCCTCATCATCATCATAATCATCATCACCCTCATCCTCATCATCTTCATCATGGTCATCATCACCATCCTCCTCCTCATCATCATCACCATCCTCCTCATCATCCTCCTCCTCATCATCACCATCATCCTCATCATCATCTTCATTGTCACCCTCATCCTCATCCTCATCATCACCCTCATCCTCACCATCATCATCATCTTCATCGACAGCCTCATCCTCATCATCATCATCATATTCATCATCCTCCTCATCATCACCATTAACCTCATCCTCATCATCATCATCACCCTCATCCTCATCATCATCAACCTCGATCCTCATCATCATCGTTCATCACCCTCATCCTCATCATCATCATCATCATCAGATGCATCATTGTCATCATCATCATGGTCATCATCTTCATCAACACCCTCATCCTAAACATCATCATCATTGTCATCATCATCATGGTCATCATCATCATTATGGTCATCATCCTCCTCATCATCACCGTCATTGTTCACCATCATCTTCATCGTCACCCTCATCCTAATCCTCATCCTCATCACCCTCATAATCCTCATCCTCATCACCCTCATAATCATCATCGTTCATCACCCTCATCCTCATCATCATCATCGTGGTCATCATCATCATCATCATCATCATTTTCATCAACATCATCATCATTGTCATCATCATCATGGTCATCATCATCATCATGGTCATCATCTTCATCGACAGCCTCATCCTCAACATCATCGGCATCCTCCTCCTCCTCCTCCTCATCATCATCATTGTCATCATCATCATGGTCATCATCTTCATCGACACCCTCATCCTCAACATCATCAGCATCCTCATTATCATCATCATCATAATCCTCATCCTCATCATCATCACGTTCATCACCCTCATCCTCATCATCATGATCATGATCATCATGATCATCATTGTCATCATCATCATGGTCATCATCCTCCTCATCATCACCATCATTGTTCACCATCCTCATCATCATCATCATCATCACCCTCATCCTCATCGTCATCATCACCCTCACCCTCATCCTACTCCTCCTCATCATCATCCTCATCCTCATCGTCTTCATCGACACCCTCATCCTCAACATCATCAACATCCTCCTCCTCCTCCTCATCATCATCATAATCCTCATCCTTATCATCATCACCCTCATCCTCATCCTCATCATCATCATCATCATCATCATCATCATCATCATCATCACCCTCATCATCACCCTCATCATCATTGTCATCATCCTCCTCATCATCACCATCATTGTTCACCATCATCTTCATCATTGTCATCATCATCCTCATCATCACCATCCTCGTCATCATCATCATCATCATCATCCCTCATCCTCATCATCACCATCACCCTCATCCTCATCATCATCATCATAGGCATCATCCTCCTCATCGTCACCGTCATTGTTCACCATCATTTCATCGTCACCCTCATCCTCATCATCATCATCGTCACCATCACCCTCATCCTCATCATCACCATCACCCTCATCCTCATCATCATCATCATAGTCATCATCCTCCTCATCATCACCATCACCCTCATCCTCATCATCATCATCATAGTCATCATCCTCCTCATCATCACCATCACCCTCATCCTCATCATCATCATCATGGTCATCATCATCATCATTCTCATCCTTATCATCATCCTCATCCTCATCATCATTGGTCATCAGACTCATCCTCACCATCATCAACACCCTCATCCTCATCATCATCGACACCCTCACCCTCATCCTCATCGACACCCTCACCCTCATACTCATCATCATCATGCTCATGGACACCCTCAATGTTCATCACCCTCATCCTCATCATATCTAGATAAATGTAAATAACAGATTTTCATAGAGAACTAAATCGCATATGCGATATATCGGGAATGCATTATGGAAAACCCTTTCCCTTCATTAAAAAGCTAAAATTCAATATCGCATATGCGATATATCGCAGGTGCGTTATATCGGAAATGCGATATATGTTTTATAGAAAATGTAGGGTGGCGTTGTGTTGGCCACCTTTAACGTATCAAAAGACATAATTCGTCTGAACCCGCGCACAGAGAATTGTTGGACATGCAATTTTTTATCATTACTTACATAATTGCATAGTTTTGTATAGGTTTGGGTGGATTTCAATGGGGAATGTACGTAATAGAGCAAGAAAGTCAGCAAGGAAGGTGCTTACACTGGAAGAAGCAGAAAATAGAAAACAAAGAAAAAGGGAAGATTCAAGAAATCGTCGGCATTCATTACATGAGCAAATAGTTCCCATTCCCCCTCAAGAGATACCTGACGTAGAGGCTAAGGAAGATAATGCAACATTAAAAGAAGCTGGTTATATGGAAGTTGATATTATTCATCCATTAGTAGACGGACAATCTTGTGAACAGTTCAATAATTATGTTACTCCCGATGCAAATGTGACTCAGCAACAACCATGTTCGGTGGTTCAATCTCCATCAAAGTTGTGAGCCGGTAGTGGATGTAAACGTCACTCCAGCATTTCAAATGGCAAGAAATTTTGCATCAAAATGAAAGAGAACTCCTAAACGAATACAA
>LPNX010615036.1:33097-67104 GCA_001517045.1 Pseudotsuga menziesii
CGCTCATCCCATTCAAAGGGAGTATCCTTCTTCAGGAGACGCATGAAACCTCTATTCAAATTGGTGAAATTGACAACAAATATTCGTAGGAAGTTTTCCATGCCTTGCAAACACTGAAGATGACGAATATTTCGCGGGGGAGACAACTGAAGTATTGCCTCAACCTTCAAAGGGTCGACTCTTATACCCTCTTTGGAAATGATAAATCCTAACAAATGACCTGATTTCATGCAAAAGATGCACTTATGAGGGTTTAATCTAACAGCATAGTGCCACCATCTTTCAAACACCAATCTCAAGTGATAAGAATGACGCATCCTCATGCAAGAATGAGCAGTGAGGTCATCCAAAAATACTTCAATAATGGACTTGAGATCGTGGAAAATCAAGGTCATCGCCTACTGAAAGGTAGCTCCATCGTTTTTAAGGCTGAAAGGCATTTTTCGATACACAAATGTTCCCCAAGGACAAATAAATGCAGTCTTATGTTGGTCCTTGGGTTTAATTTGAATCTAATTATACCCGGAAAAGCCGTCCATAAAGGAGAACACCTCGCTACCCCCACACTCATCCAAAATTTGAACTATAAACCGTGTGGGGAAGTTATCCTTAGGACAGGCACGATTTAAATCATGGAAATCAGTGCATATATGGATCGCTCCTTTATTATTATCTACCAGAACGGGGTTTGAAACCCACTCTGTCAACGGAACGGGATAGATGAAACCAGCTTTCAATAGCTTCTCTATCTCTGCCTTTATGGCGGGTGCTTTCCTAGGATTTACCACGTGTAAACGCTGTCGAACAGGCTTAGCATTGGGGTAAGTCTTAATTTCATGTTCGACAATCCGAGGGTCAATCCCTGGCATCTCATTGTAAGACCAAGCAAAAACATCACGGAATTCCTTGAACAGGTCGGTATACTCGTGAATATCATCTTGGGAACAATCCACCCCAATGTAGACATTCTCAATTGTACCAGGGTTGTGAGAAATGTTGATAGGCATAGTTGACGATATGTTTGCCATGTTTCCATCAGCCATCTAACCAGGATAGCTTAATGGAATCATGGGTCTACCAACTTTCTGTCTAAGAATCTCCCTATAATCCTCATGCTCCAAAAGGTCAAGCTCTGGAAGGAAATATGATCTATGATGAAGTTCCTCCCATGGTGGCTCAACTCCCGACATAGCCTTGATGATTGCTTCATCTGAAGGGAAAACCGTATCAAGGAAGTCATGGGCATGCGAAGACTGTACTGCCCATGCCGGCAGCACATAGGGGTCTTCTTCCTCTATTTGTGAAGAAGAAGAACAAGGATCTGCATCAGACTGGAGATTAGCTTGGCAAGCTATCATGATTGCAGGCAACGGCACACTCGTCTCAATGGCCTCACTCGAAGGACTCGGTGAAGGAAGAATCCAAGGATCTCCCATATGACTTGTGCGAAAAGGCACTGATCTCGTAGATGTGGAAGCACCATCAAAACTAGATCCTATCATGAGGACGAGTGCAGGACAACTAAAGGTTCCCATGAGGGACGGATACATACCTACACCCACACTCCCAGTTGCCGGCTGGGAATGTTCAACTTTCAGAATTGAAGCTTCCGAAGATGCACTAACAGGCGGATTCTTGAATGCCATCTGATCAATCATTACAATCTTCCCATTATGAGGAAAGCATACAACGCGAAATACGGAAGACGCAACGGCTTGCATACTATACATCCAATTCCTTCCCAGTAAGATATTGTAGTCAAGGGGCGCATCAACCACCTCAACCTCTATCTCAACGGTCTTCCCTCCCAAACGAACTTTAAGAGAAGGAAGGATACCATGCGGCCTAAACGATCTCCCATCAAAATCAGTTAACATGGTCGTAGACTTTGACAACTCAGGAGAACCAAGACCCTTCCAACAAGACAAAGACATCACAGAAGCAGCAGTGCCCTCGTCAATCACAGTACGCTTGACGATCATATTAAGACATTCTACATGCACCAAAAGGGACACATAGTAGGGCAAGCGAGGCTGATGTCCTGCGGTTTCAAATTTGATCACTGAGGAAGAATCATCACCATTCAAACCAAGAGTGGAAATCAAAGCCTTCCTTTGCGACGGACAACTTTGAAGCACTTCCACTGCAGACATCGCACAAGGAGTATGACCCAAGTCCACGACAACTGAATAGTTCTGGGCGTCTCGGGCATTTGGGTTATGACCCGAACGCTTACGTACCCCCTTAGGAATGCGAGGTGTAGCCTCAGGTTTATCCGCAGGTTTCTCAATACGCAAAGGGGTTCCTGGTGGATCAGGCTCTTTGCCTGGGTTGGGTTGTGATGAAGAATAATCTTTCGCACCCGTCACAACTTTCGCAGCACGGACCATATTAATGCACCCATGACCACTAGTTTCAGGTGGATCTTCATCACTAGATTGATCATGGGACTTCGAGTTCATATTCTGGTTATGCAGTAAAGGGTTCGTTAACACAGCTGGGCCCTGTGCTATGAACTTCGAAGCTTCATCCATCCTAGGGCACAGGTAAGTGAGGTGATCGTCCTTACAAATCTTGCAAGGAAACTTAACCTTGCGCTTATTCTGCTTGTCCCCCCCAACATTTTTATTGTTCTTGTCATTATTATTGGCATTCTCATTTTTATTCCCACCCTTCTTATTATTATTGTTTTTACCCTTTTTTTGATTCTGTCCGGGTTGCTAGTTATCCTTCTGGTCGGACGATTGCACAAAAAGTACATTCGCCGCTTGGGCAGGCTGAGACAAAGCCGTAGCTTGTCTCGAGGCAGATTGGTTGATAGACAACTCAGCAACTTGTTTCACAACCGAACCTGCAGGTTTCTTACTTGCACTACCCACAATGCCATCAGCATGTGGTCCAGGTTTGACCTTGGGATCGAAACTAGAACGAGGAGCGTTAGGTATAATCTCATATAACAAACCAGACTGAGCATAGATCAAGTCTAGTTCCTGCACCCTAAAGATGGCTTGTTCCTCATTCTGCACTCTAGATGTGGAAACATCCTTCGCGATATATGGAAATAAATATTTGAGGAACCACTCAAGGAGGAACTCCGGCGGTATAAAGGCTTTGATTAATCTCTTCCATCTATGCCACTCCTGAATATGATCAGAAATATGGGTGGCTTTATCTTGCCGAAATTTTGACAAGAGTTCAGTACCAACATCATAGCTCACTTGTAGCTGGAAGTGATTAAGGAAAGTCATCACAAGATCGTCGAACAAAGTAAAGGCACCCCTAGGTAACTCTATATACCATTTCGCCGCAGGCCCTGTAAGGGTGCGTTGAAATAGTCTCAAACGGACTGAGTCCTGATGCAATGAATTGGAAGAGCACCATAGGTGGAATGTCGTAACGTGTTCACTCGGATCTTCTCCTAGTTTGCCTTCGAACTTAGGTATGTCCGAAGGAAGCTTGGTAGGGACAGCCGACCAAGCTGGGTCATGAGCCATAGGATCATTCGTAAGTCTCGATAGGTCAGGTAAATTGAGGGTCGCGAGGAAAGGGAGCCTTCGATGATGAGGTCTAGGGACCGCTCCCTGGTTCATATAGGATTGATTACCACCATGACCTTGGCCATAGTGACCTCCTCCTGTATGACCTGTATAGGGTGGCGTGGAAGTAGCATAATGAGGTGGACCTTGACTAGTAGGAGCTACAAAGCCATAGTTAGGAAAGTAAGCGGGTTGTGAATACCCGCCTCCATAAAATGGAGAGACCTGTCCATACTGCGCCCCATAGTAGGGTCCATAGGTCATCGCTTGCGATGCCCCATGAGACACCCCATAGGTAGGAATATACGTTCCGGAAGTAGGGATATATGTCGTGGAAGTAGCAATCTGACCTCTAGAAACATGAACATAACCTCCCTAAGCCACGGGTGGTATGTAGGATTGAGACACAACTGGTCTAGTAATCGCAGTACGGATTTGACTCGTAGCTACGTGCCAACTCGAAGGACCATGAGAGTAAGGTGGAGGGTTTAAATTTGAAGAACTCAGAAGCGAGGATGAAGGAATCTCTGTAAGAAGAAATGTACTAGTGCCTATCGTCACTCGTGTAGAACCTGGTATCCCTATCGGACCACTAACTCTAGACCTAGAAGGTATATAAGATGGAGATTCCACCACTGGGATAGAAGGTGCAATGTGACTAGTACTCCCAAACCTCTCCGCAAGGTAAGGCATGGGATTGCCCCCAGGCATAGTGCTAGGATCAAAGTTGAATTCAACATGAAATGTCAAATCGTGCATAGGAAAACCAATCGTAACATAACTACCGTAGCTAGTGCTAGGAGGGTCAAAGTGAGTCTCGGCATCATCCAGCATTCCATACCGGTAACGGGTCAATGGGGAATCTGTCCTAGTGTGAGTAGGTCTATCATGCAAAGATCCTATCTGGGAAATAACAGGACCGATCTCAGCTAGGTCAAGTGAGGGATCATATGTAGGAGTAATTTCCCCATCGTCAATATGAATAGGAGGAGGTGGCTCAGGAATAGTCTCTGAATGATCCTCCATGGTGTGTGAATCAGTGTGTGACATAGTCTGCCTAGACAGTCTAGGCTCCTCTCCCAAAGGAGGAGGAGAAGTTGAAGGCGGAAGTCCTGCTAACTGACGAGAACGGCGTGGAACTGCACCCGAATCCACAATGACTCAACAAAAAAGCAAAGACTCTCTATTTACATCAACCCTAGGCCAACTAGCGTGCAAAGAGCAACCACTATAAAATCTAAAGCCAAAAGCAAGCAAACAAGGGCTGGATAAGTGAGCTCTCGAATGTGGCCGGTATGTCTCGCCTAGGAGAGGCTTAAGAGGCCCTTGTCACCACAAGCAGAGGTTCAAAACCAATTATTGTGGCCCTCAGCTTCAACGCGTAAAGTGACTATGCTGTCCGACCCCAACCTGACCGGGACACATGCAGAATAACCTCTAAACATACCCCCTCGATATCCTAGGTAAGTTCACTAAGGTCACCTCAATATAATCAACGCTCAGGCGGACAGTCGCAGGAGACATTTGACCGTATGGGTAGGGTAGCAAAGCCCAAAACTCCCGAAAGAGCCCCCAGATACGAATACAATCCTGGCTATATGCTCGGTGCTACATAGTTCTCGACCAAGGTTTATCCCAATCAACAACCGCTCACACTGCCTAGTTCTTGACTCCCTTTTGAGAGGAGCTTCCTAAGAATGCTCGTTATACTAAGGATTTTACACACTCCCTGGACAGACACCTAGTTGTTCTTGTTTAGTGATCTTGGAGAATTAACTTTCAATGAACTATTCCAAGATCCTAAAACCTAATCTTGTTGGTGCACCCTAGAAAAGAAAAGAGTGTAATTCATTTTATTTAGCGTTGATTTTAGTTGGCTTTATTACTCAAAAATAGGATATGGTCGTGCAACTAATGGTGTTATGATGCAACAAGAAGTAAAATGCACACCTAACAATCAATGCAAATGCATTGTGTCCATGAAAACAGGGTATGTGTACTACGTGAATGCACAATTTCTTCTTCAAATGCTGAATGCAAATTTCCCTATATGAAGTCCTAACTATTACTCCAAAGCAAATCTAGATGTAATGCAAGCACAATGCAAAATGCATAATGCAATGCATGATGATAAACAAATATTTTGGATTTATTGAAAATAAAGAGATACAAAAAGAAAAAGAATGATTCTAACCACCCCAGACTCTGCAAGCACACATAAACAACATTCCAGCAAAGCACTAAGGCAAAAGGACTCTAATGCACTAATCTCAAACAAAAAATCAAAGATGCCATGACAAGCACTTTCCTTAAAGAAAACATTTAGGCTAAAAAAAAACGTTTCTGGTAAAAAACAGAGGTATTAACAGACTCAGGCAGTGCCAAAGGAGACTCAGCAACTAACAGAATTCACCCAGCAATCCGCTATCTTCCACAAAAAGGTAAAAACCAGGGTATACGTGACTGTGCACAGTGAACCTGTTTGTATACGCGAAAATTCCAAGGGAAACTGCGTGTATACGCGACTGTAAGTGACAAACCCACGTATAGGAAGAAAAAGATGCACAAATTCCAGGTAAACAGATAGGCTGAGACTAAATTCAAATCAATCAGGCTCTACCAGGCATACATGCCCCCATACCCGACACAGAAACAAGAGAGAGAGAGAGCAATTCAAATACATTGAATGCCAAGAGATCAACCCCCAAAGGACAATTACTAGGAACTCCCCAGCAGAGTCGCCAATTCTATTACGGAGAGAAATTCCTATGGCTTGGGGTACCACAACAGACAGCTAGAATCCAGAAATCAATCTTTCCCAATATGCAATAGAAATAAAAACATCTAACACTAAAGGATCAAACCTTGTACCTTATTCCGGACGATTGAAGTAGATCCCCGTTGAGCTTTCCAATCTTTAGCTTCAATTGTTATAGCACGTCCTCAACAACAAGTAAACAATACAAGCATACTATATTTCATGGTGTTAGATCTATTCTAGCATATATAATCAATAATGTATAAGCATTTGACATATTCCAATGGATACAATATTCATTCAAATACACATTACTGGACAAGAAAAGATATTTCTATTAATATGAATCAGAGATTACAAGTGACAACCTCTGACGGCACGTCTGCAAACTGGAGAAACTGAATCCCCCACTTGGGCCTCCACCACCTCAATCCTCCATCACTTTGATAGCAAGCTTACAAGCAAAAGGCAAGCTTGGGAAGAACACAACAGCGCTCCAAGGGACAAAGGGATGCAGACTCAAGCATAAGTTCTGGCAACAATGGACTATAGTTTCGATACTCTCAATTCTCTCTTATGCTTTCAATGTCTCAATGGGTTCCTTATACAGCTTTTCAAATGGATACTGAAAGGTCAAATCCGTGCGATCTCAAGGCATATGGAAGGCCAGGATTCATATGAGTCGGATCCAAGTCAAGGAACGCTCCAAAGGATTTTGGATTATGTACACATCCCGATGTACGTGACTATAGAGGGAATATACGCGTATGTACGTGGTTATGGGGGAAAAGGCCGCGTATATCATTTTTCTAATGTTTTTAGGGATGGTCAATGATACATCAAAAGATAAAAAGTGGTCCATAGGGGCTAATGAGTCTGCAGCGGGACAGGGGAAGTCCATACAATGTGTGATTCACCTAGTGTGGTGAAATCCGCTATAACACTTGGACCTTTACCCAAACCTCATACTAAATTTCTTGGCCCTCCTATAAAAACACCCAACATTCCTCCATTTTTTGGGTGTTGTCTATTTAGGATAGTCATAAATATGCTTCCTAAAACCCCTCCTAATTCTATACAAACTAAATCTCAAACCCCCATTGTTCTTGTAACTATTTAAATTAGTCCCATACCCTTCAGTCTCAGTTTAACAAGCAACATATCCCTGATGGGACCCTACATAAACTCATATTCAGGATGACCATGATGCACCTCGGTCATAGTTGTTATAACATGTAATTAGCAGGCCTTGAAGGTTAGTTGTGTTCTTGTCATAAATCCTAACATTGGGATAGTCTTGTTTCAAATTTCAAGAAGCATCAAGCAACACATATTGTTGATGTCCTACAAGTTACTCATAGTCCACAAATAAATAAGGCCACAACACTCTTATTCATACTTTCACTTGTTTATCACAATTTTATTTAAGATACAAATAATAGTTGTTTATTGACATACTGTGGTTACTACTGGAGATTGCATTTCTCATAAAAAGTGTCACAACTCTTTCATAGTGGATTGTAAGTGTTTAGAAGTTGATAACAATTGGTGCTTGATTAATTTTTCACATATTGGTAATCGTTTAAGGATTGGGGTTACATTTCTATCATATATCAATTGGTATTGTATATTTTCCACACATTGTTTTCATAGTAGTAAACATACTTTGCAACAATTTAGATTTGTTAAGTAACATTTAATATATTCATTGTTGTATCTTTAGGGATGATATTTTCTCAATTGAATTTGTCCTTAGATTCCTTGGAGTATTACTATGTTAATGTGCACTTGCAAGCACTTTGACCCTTTCAATTTTTCATACAACCAGTTCTTGATCAGTCTTAATATTATTGATATACGTTTTACACTACTAGAAACTATCAAAGTTTTGAGTTTACATTGATTATTGGAATACATACAGAGTGCTATTGTGGCAAGCTAAGTATCTATTATGGGATCTAAGTTCAACAAGCTAAGCACAGTCTATACTAGTTGAGTTTCTTCCATTTTAATGAAATTGGTGTCCCTAAGTGGGCATAAATCACTCACCTAAATGGAAGATAAATTGATGTTGAAATAGATTGTATGCTTCTCACACAATTTAGTATTTCTGCTTCTCACACAATTTATATTTTATGCTTCTCACACAATTTAGTGTGTCCTAGCATAAAATGGCATCACAACCTTCAATTACCTAGACAATTGCTTCACCGTCAATAATTTTTTGTACTTGTTGACAATTGCTTTTCTTGCAGTATACATTTTTTGTTTGTGATCTAAAAGTAATCAAGGTGAGTTATCTATTTAGTTCTCAAATTTTCCAACTTTATATGTAGGCTTCCTATTTCTGTTGCTCCTCAATTTAGTTGTATACAAACTTTTCCCTTCCTATCTAATTAGAGGGTGGATAATGCATCGCTACTGCAAATAGACACAATGTGGTGTTATTTCATGCAGCAAGACATATCATGTTTGGCTATGGCTAGAATGCGGTTAAAAGAGGCCTGCAAAGGGCTTGAACATTGCTATGGTGCAAATATGGAGAGAACTAGGGTTATACAAGGATGATTTTGTCCAAAAATTGCCACATAAACTCTCTTTCAAGCTTGATCCTATCCTAAAGGAATATGTTCAGACAGATCATTTGTTTTGGTAGATTTTACTAGATATTTATTCTAAACGTTAGCCAGCATATGGTTTTCAGATTCTAGGAGTTTAAATTTTTTCACCTTACAGCTAGGAACTGTGTCATACTGAGACTATACTTTGAACATGCCATATATGTTATGAGTGGACCTAAATGTTGTTAGTATATATTTTTTCTTTTCCACATTTGGATTGCATTAGAAGGTGTCCTTCATAGATTTAATTGCTAAATAATAATGATTGGACAGATACACACGACTAGAGCTTTTGGAAGGTGTTGTGGCTTACCACACAGGATTATTGGAAGAGTCTTGCAAAGCATTAACAACAGCTCAAGCCAAATATCAACAAGTATTTAGTCCAAACTTTGAATTTACGTTAACAATGAAATTCATTTTATTTGTGGACTATGTTGTTTAATTGAAAAATTTTCCTTTTAGATTTCATTCATAATTATATTTTATTCTTACAAATATTCAGTTAATTATACTAGCACTTCTATGATCACTATGCTGACTTTGTTTGTTTTTGTGGACAGCTTCAAGTCTCAGTTGAATGTTTGTCAACACTTCTCAATATAGGTTTTACGACAAAGCAGTCAAGAAAGTCTTTAAGAATGTATGGCCAAGATATTCAATGTGCAGTAGAGTTTGCCATTGAAGAAAGAGAAAGAATTGCAAAGAAAGAAGAGGAAGATAGACAACAGTACAGAAACATCAGGTGGGTACTCAATTCTAGAGGAAATTAAATTTAATGACCAGGGATAGCTAAATTAAATTTAAGGAGAATTAGTTTGGAATTTCAGATAGGTATTTTGTCATATGAGGAGTTCGGTAGCACCCAGGGTCCTCTGTTTTTTGTACTCAAGACAAATAAAACTTATAGGAAAAAGCATGTCTTTATTGATGCTTTACTTGATGTTTATAAGATCATAATAAAATGGTCATTTCTAGGGAGCAAAAGTCTTATGGCAGAACACCACTGGGAAAGGTTGTGGACATGACAAGTCACAAAACTTATTACCCTACTCATTACCCTACAAGAATTGCGGGTAATACCAGAGTGACTGCTCTCAAAGATAACCGAATTGAAGATAAGGAACCAGGGGAATCCTCCAAAATTGTTGGACGTCCCTCAAGTAGCAAGTCACTATTTCCAAAGTCAGTATCAGCAATTCCTAAACTCGATGCTTCCAGCTCAACAAAATTGAAGAAGACATGCAAGGTACAGCCAAATCCTGTTGCATCAGGGCGTCCAAGTTCAAATTGCAATCTCTCTATTGGATTGGGTCAGTTTGAGCAGGTTAGAGCGACATTGCATAAGGGAGAACCAAGCAATAACAGTAGACTTGGTCTATCAGAAATATCAAATTTGACAAGCTATGAAGGATCAACCTCTGATGTGGACTTTATTCAGGAAACACCAACTTCTTCTATGAGCAGCAGAAGCCTCTTTCATGGTTGTTCTAGTGTGGGAAGGGGAGATAAAAGACTTGTTCCTAGCAAGTTTCTAAATAGACAGGGAAGTTGGAATGACATGGAGTTATTGAATGTAAACAAGGTTTGTTAGATTTGATGTATGGGGAACAAAAACATAATTGGATTAGCATAGAGGATCCCTAATACTTTCTCTTATTAAAACCCCTGGATCTCAGCTTCTAGATATTACTCAACTGAAATGTACATTAAGAACTCCATGATAATGTAACCAAACCTCACTGGTATAATTCCTGAGATTGGCTTCCAAACATTGACATCTGATCATTTAAAGGGGACTAAATTCCAAAACTATACATCCTCACACCACTATAACCTACCCAAAGTAGCCTCGATCTCTAAAGAAATTCCATACAATCCAAAATATTCAAATTCACAAGTTCACTCAATCTTGGATCTAGGAATGAAAACACTGGCCAGAGTTTTTGCTAAAAATGCATTTGCAGATGAGAGGACAATAAATATAAGGTGTCTGGTTTGGTTTTACATCCCCCCAATGCTTGGGAAATATAAGGGATATAATAGTGTTAAGTCTTTTTGTTAAAAAATAAAAGAAACATTTTCAAGTCGTATAATTAAATTTGATTAGAAGGAATGCCTCCCTACTCTGATAAACAGTGATAGATGTTGATCATCATTAATGTTAATATAATTACAAGTGAATTAGTGCAGCTTGTAACTCTTCATTACATAGTTAAGTACAAGGTAGTGGTGACCATGTATTTATGATGTGGCTATGATTTAAGAAAATGGTATCCTAGTTACTAGGAAGTCAGGAGGGACACGTGCTGTGTGTGCCAAGAAATACACTTCTTTCACTTTGATGTGTTGATCAATTCTCCAAAGCGCTTAAGCATACATAAGGAACTGACCTGTGATTTGAGTAGGTTGACATAGGAGACTATCCTGTCTGGAATAGGTGCAAGTATTTATGGAATTCTCATCCCTACCAAACCACGATTAAGTTGATAGTATGTGGAGGTCTAGGATACTATGCGTAAAAAGATAACTTCAAAGCTCTATATTTGTGATCTCCTCATCCTTTGGTAGGAGCAATTGCTATCACGCAAACTAGAAGAAGAGGAAAAGAAATAAATAGGAAAACTTCCTAACATTTTGGATCTCTCTAATTTTACAAAAAGATTTCCCAATGAGGATATTATCTGGGAAAATATTCCACTCAAAAATAATGGTTTACATTGAAATTTACAACTCAAAACTTAGGGGGTGTCTCTTGTCAAAATTATCTGCCATAATCACAGCCTCAACACATATGTGAACCTAGAGTACCCACAAAATATCATTGATTAGTTTGCTACTCATTCAACTTATTGTCCCCAATAATCCCTGTAGGAACATACTCCATCCTCAAAATGATGGAAATGATTTGTATCCCTTACCACAATTTCTCTCTTGACAACCTTGGATATGAACCTAATGGAATTGTGGAAATCACCACACATTCATAGATTCTTCATGATCCTTATATTTTTCTCCATGGGGGTACTGATAAGCCCAAAGGAAACTGGCAGCTTCTCACTATGAAAGCAAAGAAGGGCTCCCTTTTGTTCTTCCTGCACATCATGAAGCACAAATTTGGTTTCAGGCACATATCCTGCTGCCTTCATATGCTCATTCAATGTCTTTAACTTTGCATAGATTTATTTTTCCCAAGGGTGCAAGTTGTCATCTCAAAAAAAGGTATGCACCTTTCTTTTGACTTCGATCCAGCTAAGTCCTGCCTCTTTTTTCACCCCATGTTCTCTCATCATATTCCTTACTTTGGCAGCATCTTCCCACCTTCCAGCTGCAGCATATATGTTAGACAACAACACATGAGTTCTTGAGTTGTGCAGATCCAACTCAAAAAGTTCCTCTGCAGCAGGTTTACCCAGCTCCATATTGCCATGCATTCTATAGGCTCCAAGTAAAGCACCTCACATGGACATTTTTCGTTCAGATGGTATTTGTTTGATAAACTCATATGCTTCTTGCAACCATCCAAAGCAGCCAAGAATATCGACCATGCAGGCATAGTGTTCCCCTCGTGGTGTAATGTCATAATATCGACTCATAGAATCGAAGTAATGTTGACCTTCATCAACTAGCCCTGCATGGCTGCATGTAGAGAGAACACAAAGGAATGTGACATCATTTGGTTTCATTCCTGCCAGCTCAATTTCTGAAAAGAGCTCTAGAGCCTCCTTTACTAGCCCATGCTATGCGCATCCTATAATCATTGCATTCCATGTAGCCAAATTCCATTGAGGCAAATTGGAAAATGACTTGCCTCTTTTATACACCCACATTGTGCATACATGCCAACAAGAGAACTTCCCACAAAAGTGTATGAATCAAATCCATATTTATGCTAAGGCAATGAACCTTCCTACCCTAGGCACTGTAGTAAGTATTCTGGTCTACTTTTACGATGATGTTGCAATGGAGTAGAAGTATTGGTGTCATGCTGGTCCTTTTTTCTATTCATGTACAGGTAATCCAATCCCAAAACTTTAGCAAACTCTTCTGGTTTTTTGTTTTGTTTTTGAGTTTACTATTTGCAGGAGAACAATTATGGAATCTCATAATGAGGAGATCTGAGTTTTTTCTCCTAAAATTAATCAGGAAGGAGAATCAAGCCAACAACACTTTGTGTCTATCCATGAACTTGGGCATGGAGCCTGGTGTTGGTATAAAATTGTAACTCTTCTTAAGCAGAAGGGGCACAGAGTGGCTGCCCTGGATCTCACCTCCAATGGGATAAACATGTCAGCCTCTATAGAACAGGTCAATTCAATTGCACACTATGCAGAGCCACTATTACAATATATCAGCAACCTCATCAATTATGAGAAGGTACTTGGGTTCTAACCTGTAACTTGTAGGCTTGGGAATAGTGATTATAAACCAAAACTGATGACAGGATTATGAATACACCATATTGGATGTTTTCATGATGTTTCTATATATTTTTCTCATGGTGTCCTTAATTTAAAAGTTTGGATGTTTTCAAGGAAACCATAGTGCAGGGTAGGTGGTACAGTGAATAATGGAACTTTGGCCCTATCCATATCCTTAACTGGCAAGGAAAGGAAAAGACTGCAGTACACTAGTTACAAATACATGCTAATCTTCAGCTGTGGGTATGTATGTTTTTCTAAATTGTATGAACCTGAAGAATATATGTATTTTTTTTTCAAACTACAAAATGGATAAAATCGGTGATAGCTACTCACAAACAGTTTATTGAAAGGTTTGATTTAGGTGTATTGAAGAGCAAAGACTGACCTACCAAAATATTGTTCCAACCCAAAATCTCACCCCACCATACCCACAACCACAAGATTGTTCTTTAACAGAAACTACAGTCAAGCATAGTTAGTTCATTTGGAGCCAATTAGTTGTTCAAGAAGACTTCGGAGTGAGTTCTCTCAAAATTGATCAAAATTTGTGGAGGCCATTTTAAAAAGGCTCAGGGAAATTCAAATAAATACTTAATTTGGAAATAATTTTCCAGGATCCAATGAAAATAATTATACCAAACAAGAAAGCATAATAGTCATTTAGAAGAGCAATTGTCGATCATTAGTTAGAAAGCATCCAAAGAAGTAGAAACAACTGGTTTTTTCAAGGAAACCATAGTGCAGGGTAGGTGGTACAATGAATAATGGAACTTTGGCCCTATCCATATCCTTAACTAGCAAGGAAAGGAAAATACTACGGTGCACTAGTTACAAATACATGCTAATCTTCAGCTGTGGGTATGTGTGTTTTTCTAAATTGTATGAACCTGAAGAATATATGTATTTTTTTTTTCAAACTACAAAATGGATGAAATCGGTGATAGATACTCACAAATAGTTTATTGAAAGGTTTGAGTTACGTGTATTGAAGAGCAAAGACTGGCCTACCAAAAGATTGTTCCAACCCAAAATCTCACCCCACCATACCCACACCCGTAATATTGTTCTTTAGCAGCAACCGCAGTCAAGCACAGTTAGTTCATTTGGAGCCAATTAGTTGTTCAAGAAGACTCTGGAGTGAGTTCTCTCAAAATTGATCAAAATTTGTGGAGGCCATTTTAAAAAGGCTTAGGGAAATTCAAATAAATACTTAATTTGGAAATAATTTTCTAGTATCCAATGACAATAATTATACCAAACAAGAAAGCATAATAGTCATTTAGAAGAGCAATTGCCGATCATTAGTTAGAAAGCATCAAAAGAAGCAGAAGCAACTGTTTTTTTCAAGGAAACCATAGTGCAGGGTAGGTGGTACAATGAATAACGGAACTTTGGCCCTATCCATATCCTTAACTGGTAAGGAAAGGAAAATACTACGGTACACTAGTTACAAATACATGCTAATCTTCAGCTGTGGGTATGTATATTTTTATAAATTGTATGAACCTGAAGAATATATGTTTTTTTTTTGAAACTTCAAAATGGATGAAATCGGTGATAGCTAATCACAAATAGTTTATTGAAAGGTTTTATTTAGGTGTATTGAAGAGCGAAGACTGGCCTACCAAAATATTGTTCCAGTTGTTGACATTAAAAACATACAAAATAATGATCTTTTCTAACCTAGAATTTGGTGAAAAAAACTGCTTAAATTTGGAATTTTGAAATACATGACTCCTTATGATAAGATGACAATACCCAGAAATCATACACAATTATGGGGGAAAAACCATCATTACCATTTAAATAAGAGAAAGAAAACTATATAAAAATCCATTTTAATTGATATGGTCTGCAAACACTTTAATTATTCAAAAAAATATCTACATTCACTGCAGAATCTTATAGAAGCATTGGTTAAACTTACATATCAAAATTATGGGAAATCTTTTCAATAAAGTCTGCTTAGCGTGGATATAATGAAACAATAATTCTTTCGACCACAACATATGTTCCCACATTGAAGTAAGGCCTATATGATGCAATGCTACACAACCCTCTCCAACCATTTGATGGTTGTCCATTATGTTCACCACCTACATCATCTAGAGCAGATGGACCTGCTCTACATAAAGTTCCATGCATCATTTACCACTTTGTAGGATGTAAATTCCTAATAATGCATCCCATAGAATTGCGAAAAAACATAATTATTCACCTATAATGAACTCAACAAATAACAGTTCATCATGCCAGAGTAGAATGTTAGCAGTAAACTGTTTCAGTGCAAAACCATTACAATATTGTCCATGGAAAATCAGAGATTCCCGAGGAGATAATGTTAATTTTCACTCGATGTATGTGACACAATGTCCCTAAGGTAAAAATAAAAAAAAGACTAAGATTATTCAAGCTCTAGATGTAACCATAAGAATAGTAGGCATAGGCCATATTACACCTCAAAATGCATTCACATGCATTTGGAGGCATTATCTCCAACAATGCAAATTTGTGTGAGCTTGCTGGCCTACCTCAGTAGCTTAGGCAACACATTGGGGACTGTTTTGACATTTTATTGTGCATACTTTACAGATAGATTTTGAGCAACATTTGGAAAAATCAGATCCTGCAGAGCCTGCTGTATAGGGATACGAATAAAGGAATTCTGTAGACATGTTGTCCCTATTACAGAAGTCATATGAAGACCAACCTGTGTAGAGAAGCAATGAAGATTTTTTAGGTGAGCTAATGTGAGGATTTGGCTGCATCCTGGATATCTGCAAATAAAGAATGGTGAGAGCTCATCCTCTTGGAATAAGAGGGATAATGGATTTTATGTAGGGTGCATGTCAACATCTATAGTTCCAAAGTTGAATTTGAAAAACTTCCCTATTGTATTCAAGATGAGGCTGCAATACAAGAGGTTTTTTAGGAGGCTTGCAGTGAAAGTTTTCTAGGGTATTGTCTGCTTCAGCTCCATTTTCTAACTATCTTTCAATCTCCATCGACTAGATCCAACCACAAACTATGTAGGTGTGCTAATGAAACTAATTAGTCCAAATAAGAGCATGAAATTGCATCATTGAATAAAATGGGGCACACTGACTATTATTTCATCACCTATATTCCTCTGGTTTTGATGGCCATTTGTGCTCCTCTCGTATGGAAAGAGGCAAAAAGTGGTGGAAAATGTAATCCCCCCAGTCAAGAATAGCGCCTTTCTACACACCAATTCGACTTCCATATCCAACATAAGTTAGAGGATCATTTGTGTGCTTCTGCTTCTCCTCTTATGGCAGATCAAATAACTCTCTTGATACCTCACGTTCAGCCATGAGAAGCTCTGGAGAAACTCCATGGTTTATCAGTTGGAAGCATCCCCAGTCTCTATAAGCATCTGATATTTTCTCTACAATCTTTCTATGTTGTTCATGACAGAGACTGAAGATATCTATGATGGGTATCTCCTCTTCCACAATCTTCTATTATGAGGGTTTCTCGTCATCAGGTCTCATGTATCTCGAAGGCACACAATTGATTCCACTCTCTACAAGACACTAGCCACTCTGGATTGGTTTAGGCCATTCCATTGGAAAACAACCTGAAAAAGCTATCCATTGCTAAATTAAGGCAATTGCTAGCAGATTTCTCATACATCTTTCACTTCCTAGCCATCAGAGCATATATAATGTATCTATACCTTAACCTTCATGGAAAAAAATTAGGACATTTATCCAAACAAACACAAACAATGTGTAAAGAGTTGAAGCTATCGGGGAAGCAATCCACTAAAGAAAACAAATTTATATTTATATTTTTTTTAAGACAAAGAGTTAACCGAAGTATTGGAGAAGAAATTAAAAAAATAAGCTCCTTGCAATAATCTCTCGAACAATACCACAATCTTTTGGAATTCTTGAAGGTTTGCAAATGATTGTTCTATATAATAATTCCCTTGAAGGACTTCTCCCTAGAGACCTGATTCATTTGAAAAACCTGACTAATGTCAATTTATGGAACAACAAATTGAATGGAAGCATAATTCCTCTTTGTGGTTCAAGTTTTCTCAAAACATTGGACTTGACAAATAATAGGTTTTTTCACGGGAAATCCCGTCCCAATTGGTTGATTCCATAGGTTTAAGCTGTCTCCGACTAGGTAGGAATGGCTTGAACAACAACATTCCTAAAGAAATTGGCCATATGTTGGAGCTCAATCTATTGGACTTATCTTGGAATAATCTCACTGGTGGGTTACCTGCAGAGCTTGCTAAGTGCACGCATCTGATTCATCTGGATCTGAATAATAATCATTTCTCCGGACCTATCCCTAGATGGTTTGATGATTTCTGCAGGCTTGGAGAGCTAATAATCTCCTTCAATGAATTCAATGGAACAATTACATCCCGGCTTAGGAATTGTACCCGTTTACTCACTCTTTCTCTTGACAATAATAAGCTTTGGGGTAGTTTACCAAGGAAACTGGGGAACCTTGTTTCCTTGAATGTTCTCTATTTGCAGAAGAATAAATTTTCTGGACTAATCCCTTCTTCTATCAAAAACTGTGAAAAACTTTATGACTTGAGGCTCTCATACAATTCTTTGACAGGCTCAATTCCAGTGGAGATTGGAAAGATTGGTAATCTACAAGTCATGCTAGACTTGAGTGATAATTTTTTGTCTGGAAGTATTCCTTTTTCACTTCAGGATTTAATGATGCTCGAATTTCTCAATATCTCCAATAATCAACTTAGTGGTCAAGTTCCTGATGAGATTGGGGATCTTAGAATCTTGGCTAACTTGAACTTATCCAATAATTTTCTCCAAGGACAGTTGCCATTGAGTGCTTCCAAATGGCATTGTGTCTCTTTTGTGGAAAATCCTGGACTCTCTGGAAAGTCGTTGGCTCCCTACTCACAGGTTTCATTGGAATCTTCAAGATATAGAAGGAATCAACTAACAAAGAGAGCAGTAGCTGGTATCTCCATTGCAATTGTATTGAGTTTAATCCTTTGGGGTGCAATTGTAAACCATCAACCGTGGTAAATATCGATACCAATCTCCTCAAGGATATCGCAGTTTGGACAGGCTATTTGGTGCCAACGAGCTGAGTAGTCATTAATGGAATTAGAGGATGAAATCTCCATGGGGTTTAGGAAAATATGGCATCATGCCCTAACAGAGGTGGGTGCAGAGTTGGGTGGCAGAATAGATTTTTTTGTTTTATTTTTATTATTTTATTATATAAATTATATAGATTTTTTATATATATAAATTATATAGGTTTTTTTTGTTTTTGTTATATATATTTTTGTTTTATTTTTATTATTTTATTATATAAATTATGTTAATTAGGTATATATTATATTTTTTAATAATTATCGTATAAGTTGTTTAGTTTTATAAATGGAGTACTCTACGAAGTCGATGACTTGGCCCAGATTGTTTTATTTTATTATATAGATTATATAGATTTTTTTATATATAAATTATATAGGTCTTTTTGTTTTTGTTATATATATTTTTGTTTTATTTTTATTATTTTATTATATAAATTATGTTAATTAGGTATATATTATATTTTTTAATAATTATCGTATAAGTTGTTTAGTTTTATAAATGGAGTACTCTACGAAGTCGATGACTTGGCCCAGATTGTTTTATTTTATTATATAGATTATATAGATTTTTTTATATATAAATTATATAGGTCTTTTTGTTTTTGTTATATATATTTTTGTTTTATTTTTATTATTTTATTATATAAATTATGTTAATTAGGTATATATTATATTTTTTAATAATTATCGTATAAGTTGTTTAGTTTTATAAATGTAGTCTACGGAGTCGACGACTTGGCCTGGAAGCCGGTTGTAGTCGCCACTTCTCAGCCAAATCATCGACTCCGACCGGTACCAGAATATGATCAATACTCTTCCAGACAGTGATCGGCGATAGCCACATATGAGGGCCTTGTATCGCCTCGAGAACCAACCATTCGAATGTGCCTCCACATAAACTTACCAAATACATCCAATGCATGGCCAAAAAAACACATCAACTCCGGATCTGTGGATTGAAAGTATCGTTTGACCCCTACTCTACAATGACATTTGCAACAAGTAAACCTCCTTGCAAAGTTTAATCACTTCTTCTAATGTCTACTTCAGTTTTCCTTTGGAGTGTGTGAGGAATGTTGATGTGCAAAAACTAGTGACCTTTGCAAATAGTGGCATTGTAGGAGGGTGCTCATGCTTTTCCCAGGATGAAAGATCAAAATGCATATGTTTATGACCGCATAGGCTAGAGATGGTGATAATTGTGAATATAAAGTGGAATCAGTAACTTTGGCAGCATTGAAACCTGTAAAAATCCATAACAACTAGTTATTGAATGGAGTGATGAACATGATGGAAGCGACAAGAACCATACCTTTGAAGCGCTCTGACTGGTCACTATGAGATCTTGAACCAACCTATCATCTGAAAAAATAGGGTATTGAGTGCAAAAAACATGGGAGTAGGGGTCGAATGATACCTTCATCCCACAGATCCAAAGTGGACACGTTTTTTTTTCCATGCATTGGATGCATTTGGTAAGTCTATGTGGAGGAGGCGCATTCGAATGGTCGATTCTTGAGAGGATGTATGACTAATATGGTTCTTCTAGCTAGGTATCGATATGGTATTGGTTCTAGTACCTAATTTGTAATTGACATAGGAACCTAATTTACCTTTGGAACACACTTAGTCGGGTTTGCTTCGATGGTGTAGCAGGGATAAAGATGGTCAAGAGAAAATTCATGCAATTGGTTTGGTGGATATCTAAATATTGAGGTGCATGGCACCAATATTACTAATAGAAGTTGTTACAGTTTACAAAATTTAATTTACACTTCATTGTCAAATTTGCAATTTTTCATGACACAATTAAAATTGACTAACATAAATGACTAATTCATATTATTCTAGATAATCTTTTTTATGCCGTGACTAAATTAGTCATTTATGTTAGTATTTTTAATTCTGTCACTTATTATCTAGTCATATTTGTTAACTGGTGACTAAATTAGTCATTAATTTCAGTCGTTTATAGTTGGATCAATCAAAATTGCTCATATTTAGTAGTAAATCACTTGAAAAACCTATGGTGACTAGAATTTTTAGTCACCTAGTAGCTAATTCCTCATTTTTTACTAGTGGAGAGATTCTCTTGTATTCTTTTAGTTTTCTTTAGCGATGTTCTCTTCTAGTTAGGGTGAACTCATGCATGAGGTTGCACTCTTTGCTAGTAGGCTCTTGCATCAGGGTTAGGGTTTTATCTCTTCTAGAGAGGTGCACCACTCAAGGTGTCTACATTCATTGTAGACTTTCCATCTCTTGTTATATAAAAGAGATTCTGAGCACTTCACTTCGGCGTTAAACAAATGAAGTTTTGAGCTAGATGCTTTGTAATTTCTTTCAGTGAGGTGCTGCAGATTTTTATCTTCTTGTCCTAATTCTCAGACTTATGTGTTTGAGAGAGCTGATAAAACAACACAGCATGTCCAAAGTATTAAAATATCAATTAGATAAGAATAACCAAAAGATGACACCTGACTCCTGAGACTTTCTTCCTGATCAATCATCTATCTGGATTAAGTTTTTGAAATTTTTAAAAAGTTCAGTTGGTGAAGGCAGAGGAAGGTGCTCATCGGTTGCAAAGTCAAATTCCTGATTCAGATAAAGAACAATTTAATATCTTCCTATAAGAAATGAGCCTGAAAATACTTTGAATTGCATCAACCTTATTACATCCATCCTACCACAGGTGTTGTGACATGGCGTTTGAGATTGCAAAATAGACCAAGATCCCCTTTAGTGTAGAATATCTATAAACATAAGATCATCCAGAAACTCAATAGAGAAAATTGCAAAGTATGGACAAAAAACAAACTTGTTAATTGGTACCTTTTTATTAAGTGGCCTAGCCTTGAATTTTGGGATCTTTTGCAATTCCTCTTACTCTAACTCTTCCGAGATCTTAACTCTGAAAATTTATATGAATAATCCAAATAGAGTATTATATTTCACATAATACAAAGAACATAAACTAGATTAATTTCTCAGAGCCATACTAACATAAAATTCATAAGACTTATATTCTGATGGATACCTTCCCAAGACAAGAAAATTAATGAAATCTAATCACAAATTCTTCAACATGAAATACTTTCATGATGTGAATACATGTACAAGAAACTGCAAAGAATTTCTTTCAGTCACTGCCTGCAATCCTGTATTGTTGACACATAGTGCATCAAGATCACTAGGGATGCAGCAAAGTGCTTTTGAGGAAGGGAGAAGTAAATCTTCTCATATAGAATCCAATAAGACAGTTGTAAGACCTATTGCATGCAACATTGAGAGAGTTACTCTCTCACGCTCTCTATAGAGAACAAACTAACCATGTTTGTAAAACCCGTTATATATCATGCAACACAAAATTCTCACCGGGCATGTGAAGGCCTAATATTGATCTAGGTGACAGGCTTCCATCTCAAGCAGGCAAGGTCATCTAAGCTAGCTGCAAGTTAAGTACAAGGTGAGAATCAAGATTATCACTTACCCAAAACTAGGTAGAAGAGTTGGTTACCTGAGCATTTTCTTCAACTTTGTAGCTAGGCTCTACAACATTTACCTACCTTTTAGCTGTATGCTGTTGTTTTTCATCTCCAGAAATGAATTCATGCACATGGTTTTTCACTTCAATCCAGATGGATCCTGGAGTCTTTTGCACCCCACTATCTCTCATCCTTTTCCTCAATTTGGATACTTCATCCCATCTTCCAGCTGCATAATATATATTTGACAACAGCACAAAATTTCCAACATTTTGTGGTTCCAAAACAAAAAGTCATTCTGCCACAACCTCTCCTAGATTTATATTGCAATGAATTCTACAAGAATTGAGCAAGGCACCCCACACAGCCACATTAGGCTTCACTGGCATCTTGTTGATTAACTCATATGCCTCCTTGAGATGCCCTACCCGACCTAGAAGATCAACCAAGCATGAATAGTGTTCCACATGGTGTTTGATTCCATAATCCCTAATCATTTGCTAGATATATTGCTTGCTTTCATCAATCAGACCTGCATGGCTACAAGTTGTAAGGACACCAATATAGGTTATGTAGTCTGGCCTTGCACCTGCATCTTTCATTTTCTTAAAGATTCTAAGGGCATCTTCAGCATGACTATGCATTGCATGCCCTGCAATCATTGAACTCCATCAAACCACATCTCTTTTTGACATTTTGTCAAACATTTGATGTGCATCCATTACACTCCCACATTTATGGTACATATCTACAACTGCACTTCCCATAGAAACATGTGACTCAAATCCGCTCCTAATTATATAATCATGGATTTCCTTAATCTTTCCCAGGGCGCCTATGTTGACACATGCAGGAAGCATAGACAACACCATTACGAAGTTGGGATTTTCCCCTATTGCTCGCATTTCTAGCAAAAAAACCAAAGCTTCATACTCAAGTCCTCTCTGTGCATACCCAAAGATCATTGAGTTCCATGAAGTTACATTGGGTATCAAACTTGATGATTCCATTTGGTGAAAGAGTCTAACGGCTTCTTCTCCATGTCCATTTTGGGAATAACCTGCAATCATTGCATTCCATATAACCAGATTTTTTTCAGGCATTTTGTCAAACAACAGCCGTGCAGAGGTTCATTCCATAGTAGTCTATAGGGATCAAATTTGAAGGGTAGGGTCCAATTTTACTATGAAGGGTTGTGGGAAATTGAACCCTTCAATGTTGACATGTAAAAATAAATCATTCTTTTCATTTGAAACTATAAGTGTACAACAAAATTTTATTATTCATTAAAAACAGTGTATAGAAAAAAATGACAATAAGAAGAAATTCCGAGTGATTCAACATTTACATGGAATTCGTGAGGTAAACCATGTACTCTCCTGGTCCATGGAGCATATAGTTTATTGAACTTAGATAAGGGACAATTCTGTCGGGCTGTGAAATACTTAGTTGTTAGGTCATTGATAAAATAAGGCATTGGAATTTGGAAGGACCTTTGAATGGAATATTGATTCAGCTTGATGGTGGCTCTATTGGTCATGTGTGGTTGGGCCTACCTAAAAGAAAAACCCTAGAATGTAATACCTAATGATTTCACAGAGAAACTTTTTTATTAACCCTAAATTCAGCAGTTGTTTTTAGAATTGAATCATGTCCTCCCCACATGCTCAAATCAAAGTGATCAAGCAAAGGCCCCAATTTTAGGTGGATTATGGATAGTACCTCTAATGTATATCAATTTTATACCCCAATTCGAAGTGATTAAACAAAGTACCCAATTTTAGGTAGATTATGGATAGTCCCTCCAATCTATATCGAGTTTATCAGCCCTATCAAAAAAATTAAGTATTTATTAGTCCAATATAAGGAAGAACTTTAAATTCTCCAACAAATATCACTACAAGTTGGGTGTCTAGTTTCTACCAAAGTCAACAAGGAAGACGAATCGTAAACACATGTTTGAGAGGTTTGCAACAATGAGGATGTTGAAATCATGTTCTTCGCTATATCATTTCACTCCCAACCCCTCATTCATGAATGTTCATCAAGGGATTCCCTTGTTTAGATATATTGGTAGAGAATTTGTACTTCTTGTTTCCATTATTAGAAGGCTAACAGGAAAACGAAGGGGTCAGAGTCTACAACATTTATAGTGTCGGTTGTTAAATATTTTATCCTTTCAACTATTGGATTTCATTAAGGAAATTGGAATAGTTCAAACACTTATATTCAAATATTGTTCTTTCTTTCAACCTAATGTTTAAAATGCACAGCATATAAATAACATTGATACATTTGGAACTCAAATACAAGGCTCCTTCTTCTTGCTCCTCCGCCCAAACGAAATTGTGGTCCTAGACTATGAAAAGTATACATTATTTTGGTTATGATTTCGTTTAAATACTGGTTTTTGTAAGGTTACAGCTATTGAGTATTCAATACTTAGTCTAAACGCAATCGCATAATACATTACAAATTTCAAACAACATTTTGGATGGAGAAATTTTAAACCCTTATATTTATAGAACTAGAAGGAACTCCAACAAGAAACACATTTAAATTTTATCCACATATAAAATGTTACACAAGTGTAAAATGCTATACATACTTGTAAATTCACAACAACCAAGTCGACAGCTTAGCTCTGCATAATCTTCTGGAAGAAATAGAAATTAGGGAGACACTGAAGCATAGAATTGGAGAGTTGAGAGTCTAAGTCCCGACCTCCAACTGTCCTATACTCGTAAACCCAAAATAATGCTTTTTTTTCATAGAGTTCACCAATCACTTTAAGTTCAGGGAAGCTCAATCCAGCCTACCCAACGTTCTACCTTTTCTTCTCTTGCTCCTACTTGTGAAAAAGGTGGAACCTTCGAGTTTCCCACCACAGAAGACAACAAGGCATTAGAGTGTGCAACCGTTTCCTTCTACAGAAAGATGATTGGAAGAAACTCCATCTCAATTCCACAATATCCTGATGCTCCTAAGTTGGTTTACCTTGCCCAAGGTGGGCGAATGCATGTTTCTGTATTTCACATGATTACAAAATAAATCATTTTATAATTTCTTCTACGTAACATAGATATATCTGTGCAGGCGAGGGAAAACTGGGTATTGTTTTCCCAATGTTTCCAAAGACTTTCAGAGATCATTCTTCATTATGAGGGTGCTCAGGGCATAGATTAGATATCCCACAGGTGGAAGAAGAAGAAGAAGAAGAAGAGGACTCAAGTCAAAAGGTGAGGTGAGTGAGGAGGGGAGATGCAATAGAGATATTTGTAGGAGAAATTCACTGGTTCTATAATGATGGGAACGAGCCTCTCTAAATTGTAGAAATTGTAGACATAGGAAACCCTCATAAACAACTCGGGCACAAGAGTTACCGTGTAAGCATCCAGAAAAATTAAGTAATGATAATATTTAGTTAGTTATATGACAAATTCTTTCGTTTATTTTAGAGATGACTATACGCATATTGTACAACCATTCTCTCTGGCTGGACCTCCATTTCAATTGCCTTTGTCTCTACTTCCTAACCCCCTTCCTCCGATGAGAGAGGTAGAATAAGAAGCCTAGGTGGACCATGGAATACTGGGAATGTTTATTCAAATGATTCTGACCCCAGTTAATAAATGGAAATTGGAATAAATCCTAGAACCCTAGGCTAACTAGTATAGGATATGATTCATGAGCACAAACAAAGGGTGACGTGCTGCTAACCTGCTACCAAAGATCCGTCATCCCAGCCTTGTGGTGGTCATAATAGAAATGTCTAGCACTAGGTGAAACCATGGTCTAGAGAAACTTACATACCCATTGGACCAAGTTAGGTTCAAATCTAGCAAAGATTGCTCAATGCATTGTAAATTGAAACTTGTAAGTTGTAACCCAAAAAACAACACCATTAGTTTTTCCTTACGGAGCCTTGACAGTGGAGGGTTATCAAATAAATTCACCATCCATAGATGTGACTCATATGAGTATCTAATTTCACATCATATACTCAAATACTCAAGTGACTTGTAAGTTGTGAGATCACGTGACTCAGTGAAAAATAAGATGACAGATGGAAAATCGAGTTGGCAAGTGGCATCATCTCATACTAGGATTTAGTGAAGTTGGTGAATAAGTAATGCATGATAATTCCATTAAATGCTTTGAAAGTGAACATCGAATCGTGAGTCACAATCCTGACTCACTGACTTGAACTTGGCACTAGGCAGCCTAGTGGCCCACCATGGTCCATGTTGATTGGAACTGAGATCCTCATCCATGATCGAACTATTCAAGGGCAGTTGGGAAGACTCTTAGTCCCAAATCTCCCATAGTCCACTGAATCCCTGGATAGGAAAATTTTTTAGCTTCCCTTCTATTGCAAATTTACCAAGGCTTACTCAATTTCATTATTGAAGTGCTGGAAATGAAACTAATTTTTTTTTCATGGTAAAATTGCTTGTGGCCTTCTATGACGTTTAAAATTTCCTTTGAAGGGATTTGAAGGATTCAAATTTGAAGCCTAATAGCAGAGCAGAGTATATATCTTTTAAATATGTAACGGGCACCTTGCATATATCTCTTATGTTTATGTGTCAAAAGAGATGAATCTAGGTCATACTGAGTGAGTGAGCAGAATCGTTTCAATGGGGCAGATACACAGAATTTCCAGCATGAGGTTGAGCGTAGATGCTACTCTAACCTTTGGCAATATTAGGAAGGAGGGTGGCTAAGAAAGCAAATCTGTGGGTTCCAATTCCAGTTCCAGATCAATTTGCAGGTGGTCGGTTGGATCGACACAGCTTGAGACTAGCGAGCTAGTAACCTATAGCATAGACAAGAGAGCGCACAAGACGAGGTGATGTCGGGAGTTGACTCGATGCCAAGGGTTAGTGTGAATGCCCTGGCTAAATGATAAAATTTCACAGTAAAAAGAAACTTATCAACGATTTTAACCTAGCTACATACGCTTTAGGAAAAATTGATCAATTCACACTAAACCAAGAAAATTTCAGGCAAAATTCATTAATTCACACTGAACCAAGAAACTTACCATGGATTTTTTAAGGGAATAAGGTGATGTGGACTCTAGAGCTGCAAAATTTGTGGCCCGTCTCTTCACGAGCGTCCAGGTTCTCTCCAGTGTTGTTTTGTCTTGGCAGGGATGGTAATACCAAAATTGTAAACCCCCAACTGTGGTAAATATCCATACCAATATCCTCAACGGTATCGCATGTGGCCTTGTAAATGACAAAAAGTGCCACCCAATTCATAGTACTTTCCCTCATAACCCACCAAACCCTCCTAGCCTCTAGCCAACCCAAACTATTTGACACCAACGGTCTATCTGGATGGGCTATTTAGTGCCAACGAGCTTGGTGAATAGTCATTAATGGAATTAGAGGATGCAATCTCCATGGGGTTCAGGAAAATCTGCCATCATGCCGTAACAGAGGTGGGTGGAGAGCTATTGGGTCAAGAGTTGGGTGGATAGCTCTATTTGCAAAATAGATTTTTTTGTTTTATTTTTATTATTTGATTATATAAATTATATAGATTTTTTTTGTTTTTGTTATATATATTTTTGTTTTATTTTTATTGTTTTAGTATATAAATTATATAGATTTTGTTTTTGTTTTTGTTATATATATATTTGTTTTATTTTTACTATTTTATTATATAAATTATGTTAATTGGTTATATATTATAATTTTTAATAATTATCGTATAAGTTGTGTATCTCTATAAATGGAGTAGTCTACAGAGTCGATGATTTGGCCTAGAAGCCAGCCATAGTCGCCACTTCTCGGCCAAATCATCGACTCCGACCGGTACCAAAATATGATCAATACTCTTCGGGACGATGATTAGTGACAGCCACATATGAGGGCCCTACATCCCCTCAAGAACCAGCCATTCGAATGTGCCTCCTCCACGTAGACTTACCAAGTGCATCCAATGCATGGCCAAAAAAACATGTCAACTTCGGATTTGTCGGCTGAAGGTATCGTTCGACCCTTTCTCTACAATGACATCTGCAACAAGTAAACCTCCTTGGAAAGTTTAATCACTTATTCTAATGTTAGCTTAAGTTTTCCTTTGGAGCGTGTGAGGAATGTTGATGTGCAAAAACCATTGACCTTTGCAAATAGTGGCATTACAGGAGGGTGTTCATGCTTTTCCTAGGCTGAAAGCTCAAAATGCATATGGTTATGAGTGCATAGGCTGGAGATGGTGATAATTGCGAATGTAAAGTGGAAGCCGTAACTCTGGCAGCATTGAGACCTGTAAAAATCCATAACAACCGGTTATTGATTGGAGTGATGAACATGATCAGAGCGGTAAGAACCATACCTTTGAAGCACTTCGACTAGTCACTGCGAGATCCTGAACTGACCTATCATCTACAAAAATAGGGTATGAAGTGCAAAAACAGGGGAGAAGGGGTCGAACGATACCTTCAGCCCACATATACAAAGTGGACGTGTTTTTTTGCCATGCATTGGATGCATTTGGTAAGTCTACATGGAGGTGGCACATTCGAATGGCCGGTTCTCGAGGGGATGTACATCTATGGTTCTTCTAGATACATATTGATATGGTACTGGTTCTAGTACCTAATCTGTAATTGACATAGGAACCTAATTTTCCTTTGGAACGCACTTAGTTGGGTTTGCTTCAATGGTGCAATAGGGATAAAGATGGTCAAGAGAAAATTTGTGCAATTGGTTTGGTGGATCTTTGAAGATCAAGGTGCATGGCACCAATATTACTAATAGAAGGTGTTAGAGTTTACAAAATTTGCAATTTTCCATGACACAATTAAAAATGACTAACATAAATGACTAATTCATATTCTTCTAGCTAGTCATTTTTTATGTCATGACTAAATTAGTCATTTATGTTAGTCATTTTTAACTCTGTAACTTATTATGTAGAGATATTTGTTAACTGGTGACTAAATTAGTCATTGATTTTAGTCGTTTATAGTTGGGTCAATTAAAATTCCTCATATTTAG
Organism: Pseudotsuga menziesii; assembly: GCA_001517045.1. NCBI lineage: Eukaryota > Viridiplantae > Streptophyta > Pinopsida > Pinales > Pinaceae > Pseudotsuga > Pseudotsuga menziesii. The sequence goes on from LPNX010615036.1 coordinate 62,051, forward strand.
TAGTAAATCACTTGAAAAACTTGTGGTGACTAGAATTTTTAGTCACCTAGTAGCTAATTCCTCATTTTGTACTAGTGATCCTAATCCATAGAAAAACTATAATGTATATGTACACACTGTAATCTATATTCCTTCTTCGATTTTGAGTGGATCCCAATTGGCCATTGTCGGGCTTGGAAGGGTTATTTCCTCATCGAATTTATCTTAGTGGGTCAGGTACAAAACTGAGGAATTATACAGGATCACTTCACAAGTGATATTGCAGGGGAAGATTACATTCTTTGTCTCTAAATCTTCGTATCCAAGAGAACTATCAAGTTAAGCGGCACATAATTCATTTAGATCCTCTTACAGTCTTTGTCTCTTAATCTTGACTATGGTTTCTTTCTTTTCCTGTGGATTGAATGGGGGAGCACATTTTTGGTGTTTGTCTATTTACTTGGCCTTGGAATGGTATATAGGCTAATCTAAGTCATCCAAATTGATTGTAGATTTCCATTTTTTATTGTTGATCAAGTGGTGGAGTGCAAACCTGGTGTGTCAGTTGTTGCCATCAAGAATGTGACGATAAACGATAATTTTTTCATTGGCCACTTCCCCGAGAGACCAATTATGTCCATAGTTCTTATGGTTGAGGTAATTCTTTTCTAATTGTTTTAATTATTTTCATGAATGATAAAACCCTTTTACATCCTTCGTAACTCTTAACTATAGCAACTATGTTAGTTGGCTTAGTAGGGAAGAACATGATTTCAACCTAGTTTTACTGAAATATTATCTTCCCCAAAATCTCCAAAATCAGAGTAGTTATTGGCAAAATTACAACATATGAAAATTGATTTTTTAACCGCCATTTGCTAAGTTTTCTCAGTAGACCTCAAAAATTGAGGATTAACTGCTATTTGCTAAATTTTCTCGGTAGATGTGCATATATTTAATAAAATTAAGTACACTAGGGACCTTAGTTCCAATTTCCTTGTTGGAGCTTCCCTATCGAGCTAGGGACGCCCATACTATAGACAAAATTAGCTGTTCTGAGGATGGCAAGGCATATACTAACCGGTAATTTCATTTTACAAATGATTTATCCCTAACCCTAGCTCTCGCAAGAACTAATAGGGGGAAACACTCTAGTGGCCTAATCATTTTGTTAATGTAGTTAATGTCATAAAACAAAAGAAGACAAAAGTGATTTTTATTGGATAAGAGGATTATCTAAATTGGTTGTTATGTGTATGGAAACCTATAGAGCCAAGGAAAATGATATGTCTACTTCAGTTTTCCTTTGGAGTGTGTGAGGAATGTTGATGTACAAAAACTAGTGACCTTTGCAAATAGTGGCATTGTAGGAGGGTGCTCATGCTTTTCCCAGGATGAAAGATCAAAATCAGAGTAGTTATTGGCAAAATTACAACATATGAAAATTGATTTTTTAACCGCCATTTGCTAAGTTTTCTCAGTAGACCTCAAAAATTGAGGATTAACCGCTATTTGCTAAATTTTCTCGGTAGATGTGCATATATTTAATAAAATTAAGTACACTAGGGACCTTAGTTCCAATTTCCTTGTTGGAGCTTCCCTATCGAGCTAGGGACGCCCATACTATAGACAAAATTAGTTGTTCTGAGGATGGCGAGGCATATACTAACTGGTAATTTCATTTTACAAATGATTTATCCCTAACCCTAGCTCTCGCAAGAACTAATAGGGGGAAACACTCTAGTGGCCTAATCATTTTGTTAATGTAGTTAATGTCATAAAACAAAAGAAGACAAAAGTGATTTTTATTGGATAAGAGGATTATCTAAATTGGTTGTTATGTGTATGGAAACCTATAGAGCCAAGGAAAATTATATGATCATTGGGTATTCCCTTTTTAGTTAACAATTCCAGCTAGGAAATGAAAATTAGTTCTAAACTTGTTTCAAGGCAAAGTGTAGGCATAATTTCACTTGGATTTGCACTTGACTAGGATGATTTCTATGAAAGATAGAATTTTAGAATCTAGAAATAAATGTATTATACTGTTACATATATCCCTAGACTCTAGCTATTAAAAATGGTCATGTTTCTGTGGAGATCCCTTTGGAGGAAGGAAGAGGTGGAAAAGGGTTCTCTCTAGTGGCATAGGATGTCTGCACTCTTCCTAGGAAGAAAAGTGGGGTTACACTAACTGATATTTTCTATTAGGGAATGTTCTTTATTTCAAGTGGATTGGAAGGGACACTACTAGGGAAGCCCCCTGGAAGGTCCTTGGTAGACACCAATTACAAACAAGTTTCCACATTGAGCATATCAAAGGGCCCTTGGTATTTGGGACATGATTGGAAGATCCTCTTAATTGAATCTTAGGTTTGTTATTCTTAAAAGAAATATGTAAGATTATGAGAAATCCTTCTGTGAGCTAAATAGGAGTGTGAGGGACCTAGAAATGGATGGGATATTGCAGTTGGATCAATCTAGACCTTTCCAACACCAATAGGGAAGATTGGCTATACTCCCAAATTGTTTAGATAAGAGGCTTTATAAGAGAGAGTTCATACATGGGGTAATATACAAGATAGTCAAACCGGCTCATGGTTAGAATTACACACATTAAGGGATACTCTTGTGTTTGAGTTTGATATTTCTACTGGTTTTCAGGCATGTTTCAACTATTTTCACCTTCAGGGATGTCTTCTATTACAGAGGGTTTATCCATTAATGATTTACCTAAATTTTGTAGTTATATTATCCTTTTTGTTTTTTCTTTTGGGAAGATATGCCCTATGCACTACTTATTTTAATACTATTATTTTTTGTATTTACTAGTACCGTTGACCTATTTTTTTCATTAGTGGATATTGCTTTAATTTATTTCTTTCATCTTTTTTTCTATGTAAGAATCATCCCTACATCCCTTTAGAAGAAGTTTGGCGGTTAATTTAAAGAAAACATGGTTATAAGAAATCCTTTTTGAAGTTGAGGTTAAAATATATAGGTTTCTTTTTTGAGGTGAACAGTTAAATACTATGCTTAGTGATGATTTAAATAAAACTATGTGCTAAATATAGAGGTATGGGGATGTGTCTTTTTGTAGAACTTGATGGAATTGTCAATCCTATTAACCATTAATGGATGAACAAACAAATCAGTTCCGTAGATGCTTTTTGAACTATGGAGTGCCGTAAGTTTATCTGTTTGTTCTAGTCTAGTCTAATATGATAGTAATACATATCTTCTGTAAACTCTTTAAATTCTCACCTTGTGAAGATAAGATGGAGTTGTTGTAGGTAGTATGAGCTATCTGCAGGCATAGTGTCGAGCACCCTAAATGCAGATAAGTTATTATCAACACACAGAGCTTACAATATTCATTGTCAACCCGAGGAAGTCTTTTGTTTCAAAGGGTAAGTACACAATATATGCTAAACACCAAATCATTGTAGTGAACACTGTTCTTAAACAACTATGTTCATCCCCTCAACTATGTGTGATCCCACAAATCTTTTAACTCTACGAATTCAACCTTTCCTTCAATGCATCAACCAGAAATGAAATCAACAATTACTGACAGAAAGGAAATTCTACTCATTGCTCAATTCAATGGAATTGCCTATTGATCTAATCACACTCAGAATCTATAATCATAAATTAACTATAATCTAGGAATTCAATTGCGACAGATCACATTCAGTTGTTCTAAGAATTGAATTGCAGAAATAAGAATCAACTATATAACAATCAAAGAATTTACACAGGATTCGTGGGATGTCATTCTGGACTATGAGATGAACAGAGTTGCGCACAGCTAATAAATAAATTGCATAAAGATTACTACTTAGTCGACTGTCACGCTGTTACAGTTATCAATCTTGAGACATACAATCCTGTAAATCGCACACACTACTGCTGCGCACACAGAAGATGTAATTAATGAAACTTCACACAACCATAAATTGAAAGATCCTACCTTAACTCAGCAATCTCTGCGGAAGGCGGGCCCAGCCTTCACACAGAGACGCTGGATGAACAATGTACAGCTCCCTTAAACCAGCAGTACTCTTTGTATTAAAAGAAAGGATTATTACAGATTGCTCCGCTGTTAATACACAAATGAATTAATTATTTTTCAACCCCCTGGGCCGAGACATATTTCTGTATTTATACCTCCAAGTGATAACATCCCATCCTATTACAAAGGGCAGCCATGAAGATCTCCGATCTTCAGGCGCCCTAAATAACATTGTTTGTTACAAGACGTGGCATAATACAATCATAGAAAATACAAGAAGATTGTTGACTAGCCCAGAAGTAGCGATCTTCTCAGATCGCCATAATATTCGCGCAGCTATCCTGAAGACCCCTCGATCATAGCTCGTTCTGTTGCGGCTGCTCTGACCGGCCCTTGACTGGAATGTCACGTGCCTCTCCATATATGAGGGGCACATGAAGGATCCTTTTTGTGTCACGACCACCCCTCGTCCCTAGACTTGTTCAGCTTCATCCCCTGCATTCTGCTCATCTCACATTATCTTCATAGATCACACATATTAGCACAATTTCAAGAGATAAATAGCCTTAATTGTCACAAGAATAAGCATTAACTAAGGTAAAATAATAATCAGTCTTACCTTGACAAATTAAGGAATAAAGTGAAGAAAGTCAGTCTGATTGGCATGCTAAGCAGTGTAAAACAAGGGAAGAAAGGTGATTGAAGGTGGTTAAAAAGGGACCAAATCTGGACTCAACATCTCCCCCCAACTACCCTGTTGCATGTCCTCATGCAACCACCTGCTTCACTCAGAATCTGAATCCTGCATTGAGCTCTGTTCATGGAGAGAAGAAAAATTGTAGGGAAATTCAGGTTCCTTATCTGCCTTCAGAAAACCTCTGTGAATAGCCCAGAACTGCCAATATTTCTGCTCCTCTGCCCTAGTCATGGAAAAATCCCTGTTGTATGGTTCTGCTGGTCACCAAATAAGAGGGAATTTGAACTTTAAACCCAGCCAGTTGACTCCACATTCCTTCATACACCCTACATAACCCTTGACTCTTGAGAGTGCATGTTTAAA